>LR999458.1:5294478-5685115 GCA_905216605.1 Arabidopsis arenosa
TTCCTCTGATAAATTATCTTGCTAGGTTTAGGGTATGTGATAAAACGAAGTAACCTCATTGAAGGCTTGCTTCCGCTCTCCAAGTGTTCTCAGAGCACCGTATCGTCTGTCATTAATAATTTCTCTCATGGCCTGTGACAGAAACCACTTAAAACTTCAGAGCCATGCTCAAGAACAGCTTATAGTGAAAGTTGTACTACCTGTTCCCATGTCCAGTCAGATCCAACATTGGCAGATTTCAAAAGTGATTTGAAGACATCCCCAGCTTCCTATATCGTGAAGCAAAATTAATTTATGCAAACAGATAAGACCAAACTATGCTCAGACAAAACCAATCCTTCTATCGATGTCCCCAAAGGAACATGACATAAAACCAATCATACCGATTTATTGTTAAAGGAAAAATTCTCTTGATTAATTTGTTTTTCTTCCGTTTGGCTCTCAACTCTTTCACTTTCCACCATAGGTTTTTGGCTTTCTTCTGGCCCAGTCCCACTACCTTGCTAAAGAGCAGATGGACAATTATGATAAACAGATACAGAAGAAATGCATGCTAATAAGAAATACTCATTGCTAAGCTTTAAATACATTTGCGTTTGTAGCTTGACATTGTCATCTGAATCTCCATTGTTCCCGACCGAAATTTCATCTTCTCAACCCTGCAAAGATAGTTAATAGAAACTTATATAGGTCGTTGATACTCACACTAAAACTAAATAGAAAGGGAGCTAAATTGCAACTGTCAGTACATGTAGCAGCAGAAGTTTTAGTCACAGGGACAGAAGGACCATCGGTTTCTGAAGTACCACACAATTGTGATGTTTTATCTGCAATCATCTGAACTCGATCAACATTTTCGACTGGAGAAGAACTTCCAGGAACTGAAGCTGGCTGCTTCCAATCAGAAGTAAGAGCTAGTTTCTCACTGCCCTCAGAGGTTGAAGTTTGGCTTGGTAGACTAGTCGGAGCTGCAGTTGATGCAGTATCAGAACGAGTCAGCACCTTAGAAACATCAATAATGCCTTCTGCATGAGGCCCTTGAAGAGATGCATTTTCTGCTTGTTCACGCGCAATCTGGCGAGAAGAGTTAGAATTCACACAACGGGAAACACAGAAATACAGAAGAGAAGACAGTAATTTGTCTTAAGAGAAACCTTCATTTCGTCAGGCATTGTCCATGTTGATTGCTTCGTAATCTTATTGTAGTAATACCTGCAAACATATTAAAAATTCAACATCTGAAGCTACAGAAGGAGATTTTTATTTTTCATCAGTTGTATAAATGAAATAAAAACTTTAGTTGCATACTCACTTCTTCCATCAGGACTTGAATGTTCTTTCCAGTCAGTTCTTGCATCTGCTCTCTGTATCAGAGAATACACATTTTACATTAACTATATACCCATACCTTTTTGGTTAATCATTGCTTCAGATCACAAAAGAACAAAGGAAGAAAGAATAACGGTCCAGTTCAACAGAGCATAACAGAAAATAGGATATTGGCCACAAAGAATAATCACAATTGTTGTCGCTGAAAATATCTGAACGTCATAAGAAACAGACACTGATGGTTATCCTCCCATATTCCGTTAAGAGAGTGTCTAGATAGGATGAACTATATCACTAACCCCTTTCATCAGCTGAAATGACCAAATGAAAGAACTCCACAGGATTTCACTGTACTCACTTTCGTGTAACCCTAGCACCTATCACACAAGCTTGCACCATTGGAATTCTAGATATAAGCTCATATTTACATTCATATTAAAGAAAATATGTCCACCTCAAACCAAAGTGCAATAACTACTAGTAAGCAGTATATGTAATGCCATGGCACAAGACAGCTTTGAAAAATCCGAATGAGTAGATCATTCCTGAAATTTCATTTCTTTAGCTAGGGAAGCTTACAGAACTGGGGTGATTTTAAAAGACCACAAATAGATACATAACAGATGAGCCAAAATAAATCACCTCAAAAAGAGTCATCAACTTCAACAGGCTTCTCCCAAGTGGACTTCTTTGTTCTCTGTTGAAAAAATATCTAATAATAAGAAGAAAAAAAATAAATGTCATCCACCATATACTCGTACAACTGGAAACATGGAGCTAAAATAAATTTCTTCTACAAATTAAATGATGAGAATAAGATGTGTTCAGGTTGGGAAATACACAACGGTTGCACAATGTGCAGGACAATAAATCATCAGGAAACATCAAACACTTTCACTGCAGAAAAAAAAGAAGTAAAACCGGATGCCCAGCCAACAAATCCTGTGATTTTCAGCACATCAAACTCATAAATATCCAAGATGTCATGAGTATGGTTGCTTCCCACTAAAACTTTATGCTTGATAATAAGCCACCAGTTCAATATTTTTCATGCTAAATCCAGATGGAAGAACAAATAAGCAAGCAAAATATCATCAATATGAATAACAAGCAAGAATTAGATAGAATTCTTGTAAAAGAAAGCAAGAGATAGGTTCATTGAGTGAACAGATCACATACCATTACATTTAACAGAGCTAACAAGTTTATCAAACAAGTCTTTACCGAAATCACAGAATCAAAAACATATGACTAAGAAACGTTAACAATGAAAAACCTACTCAAAGAGCACAAAAAATTCAATTAATAAAGAAACTATCATCTGCAATAGCCAATGATGTGCTCTCCAAATTTCACACAATGGCAAAAATAGAGAAACAACTACACAATCTAGAATTAGCTTTTGCACAACCTTATTATGTGCTTCCAAGTTCTCAGCAGTTTATCTCGTTTGAATATCAATATTTTAGTTTAGCATCATATGTGAAAAACGCAAGCAAAACAATCAATTGAGAATAAACAAAAGTCACATGACTTGTAAGTCTTACTTCCTTCCATCGGCAGAGGTATGCTCAACCCAATCTGTTAGAGCCTCTTGAGAAGGTATAGGTTTAGTAAAAGCTTCCTTCAAGTCGCAAAAGTATATCTATATTAGTATTGCAACCAAAAAAGTTCAGAAGGTAGTTACAATAAAAGACATGGTAACAACCTTTGGTTGTTCAAATGTCGGATTCAGGATAGAAGATTGTGCAGTAGTCTGGCTGATAGATGCTCTATGTTGTGCCTGACTATGACTGCTTGGTCCAGTGACTTGAGGTGGTGCCCTTGAACCTTCGTAAGATGTGGCACTCTGTTTGTTCACAGAGTTAGGAACTAGATATCTAGTTTCTGTAAATATAACACAAAAATATTTTCCTTCCTTACCGGAAAAGAAAAGAGTGCCCTAGGGCCACCAAAGCCAGGCATACTAATATCTGGAGTCTGTACATAAGGCTGATGCAAGGAGGTACCAGAAGCAATTGACACATTTGGCTGTGAAACTAGAGTTGGGGGTCCAAGTGGCACATGTTGCACTTGCACCTGATTTAATTGGCTGGGTCTTTCATGTGAATGGTGCATTGACTGTAATAACTGAGGTGCATAAGATTGAGGTGGATATCCAATGTTCAATACTGTGCCACCTCTGCCAACACATTGAAAGTTCTGAGAAGACAATCGAGCAACTGGCTCAGACTGAGGAGCTTGAATGGTAGGATGAAACTGTAATGAAATATATGCAAAACACATGTAGGGTTGAGCTGACAAATAGTCTTCAGATACATATAAGACATAAATCATTACCTGAAAGTTCATGGGTGGAGCAAGCCTCGGGGTAAATCTATGGAGCTAGCATTAGGATGCTGGAATGGCTTTTAAAAACAAAACAAAAAAACGCTAAATTAGATGTAAAATTCAAAAAAATCATCACAAGAATATAAATATACTTAAATCACATATTCAATGGTCAGAGTCATTTAGAAATTAACCCACAGCCAGCGGCCTCAGGGTAAAAGAGTATTGGAATAAAGAGGGTGCAAAATAGAACAGATATAGGACAAAAAGAGCACGCTCAGCAGTTTAATCCTATGCCTACCTGAATGCCAGGATACTGATGGTTATTAGCCATCTTCGAGCAGTAGTAGCCTCAGTGCAACCAATGGAAGATCCACCAAATAATAATGGAAAGTGCCTGTATTTGATCTCTGTATGCTCAGTTGAAATATGGAGAAGAAAACTAGACCTGTACAACAACCACAAAATAGGAATGAGGACGTGAAATAGTAGTCTACATTTATTTGCAATTTGCAAGCAACAACAATACCCCTTGCCTTCTAAAGTTTCTGATAGAATATCCAACACGGCATACAACGATGTCTAGATTGAACACGGCAAACCCCAATACAATAAAAGGCAAGGTATAAGCATGGCATTCAAGCAGGTCTCTGTTCTAAGATGGTTAAATCGCCCACCATCCTCTCTGTTCAGAAAGTCCATGTCTTTAATAGGCCATAGAATGAGTATAAATTATCGAAAATGATCCACAAATCAATCAAAAGCTTAAAAGTTTTCAACTCTAGGTTTCAGTCTTGCAGATTACATGGAAATTACAACTAATTTCTGCCAAAATGAGACTAGAAACGAACTTATTCAATCAAATTCTACCCATAAGATACTCATTTTATATCAAACCCTAATAAGAACAATAGAAATGAGAAAATATCCCAAAACTTCAAACACTTCCCAATTGCTTTGAGTCAATCGCAGAATTCAAACACACGCCCAAAGGAACAAAGATAATTTCCGGCGAAGAGAAGGAAGAACTGTGGAAAATTACCAAATCGCCGGCGAGGAAAAGTCGATGAAGAAGTTGAACTCAAAGTTCAGAGCCAACACGACGGCACTGCGCTTCACCTATTAAATTATTAAAATTAAAAAATATATATATACTAGGATATGACCCGCGGTACACCGCGGGTTAATTATTTGATTTTTTTTTATTTTTTTAGAAACTGATGAATTTGTTGTGTATGATATTTTTTTTTGTATACTGCGGGTCACATGCGTTGTATATAAAAAATAAAATTTTAAGTTGCATTTGTTTTGTTTACTGTTTAAGATTGTATAATTGAATTTTGATTTGTTAATTCTAAGATTTCATCCGTGGTATATTGTCCCGTATTAATATCGACCCAAACTCGTCCCACCATATACTCTTGTCATGTGGAATTAAACATCATTTTGTTATTTTTAATAGCACTTTTATTTAAAAGACATATAATTTGAGTCAATTTAAAAAGTTTACTTTCAAATGGTTTCCATAACATATATAGTTTAAAATTAGTATGTATTTTTGGACCAACCCGTAAAAACAATTTATCATTGTATCTTAAAATACTAAATAACTAGTTAAATTCATCCTATACTATTATTTGGGAAGTACATAATAGATATAACCTTACGTTTGTAAGTTATTACATTAGAATGCCATTGGAGATAAAATTTTAAAGAGTAAATTAATTCATCTTATTAAAGATAAATAATTCAAATACTAATTTATTCAATTTAATTAATTTAATTAAATTATAAAAACGAAAATACATTATTAACTTTTTTTAAATGACCAATCAAAATGAACATATAAGATTTGATATCTAAATTACCATATTAATTTTTTACTAATCATTATGCTTCACCTCTCATCTTTATATGATTATATTTTTGTAAAAAAAATAAATCATCATATCATTCACATAATAAAAAATTTAGAATTTTTCTGCATATATCATGATTTGAATTTTTTTAAACGAATCTAAATCGTTCAATCTATGAAACGGGTCAAAAATTCAGATGAGTAATTCCGATTGAGTAACGGGTAAGAATTTGAATATTTATATTCGATTTCATACATTTATTTTTTTGAAACAAATATATTTAAAATATTTATAATAGGCGGCGGGTTATATATAATATATTATATGACTGAATGAGTTATGATCCTTATAACTATTTGAAAATTTCTATTTAATTTCATAAAATTCTTTTTCTGAAATTCATAATTTTATATAGTACAATAAAAAATTTAAATATTTTCATTTGGAAGATTTAAAAATATTTTGATTTCATATTTAAAAAAAATATCATATGATAGAAATAGTTATATTCCTTATAAGAGACGACATGTTAAATACTATTTCTTAAAACAGATATATTTAAAATATTTATAGCACGGGTTAAATTTAATGTACCATATGATAGAAATAGTTATAATCCTTATAAGAGACGACATGTTAATGTTAAGATTATTTGGTTGGATAGGTTAAATTAGGTTTGATACCTCTAAATATTTGAAAATTTTGATTCTACAAGTAATTTTAAAAATAACAAATGATGGATTGTGCACACAATATTTTCATTGGGATTCTAAAATAAAAATATAAACTCCATCGATTTGTTGAATTTGGTATAATGTTTATAACATATTTGATTATGCGAATAATTGTTAAATTCTGTAATTAGCTCAAACAAATATCTATTTCAACAACAAAAAGATTACAAACTGAAAAAATAAATTCTTAAATTAATTTAAAATAATAGTTAACTTCTTTAATTAATTCAAAAAAATCTACGTTTTAGATGCAATTCATTTATGATATTTTAATTTTTGATCTAACTGAATTATATGCAATCTCATTTTGTGGTGGTTGTTAACAAAAATTAACTTATTATTCAAACAATATTAATCTTTTAAAATAAATTGTTTCCGTTTTTATATCTTAAAAAATTATCCATAATTGAGTATTATATAAAACATATATTTATTTTAATATTATATATAAGGACTGACAAAAATTTTATATTTTTCACTTATTACTATAATACTAGGGGAGTTACCCGCGCCTTGCGCGGTAAGATGATTTTTCGAAAAAAAATTCAAATTATAAAGATTAAAAATAGTTTACTGATTTTAAAATACGATCGAATTATTACAAATGATCAAACATAACGTGTCTAGTATAAATGATTTATCCATCAATTATAAAACTCATAAGAACACCAAACTAATCAAACATTTTTGTAGACTTCTCCATGACCCATTCAATCATCCGACTCTGAATATCTTGCATTCTTTGTAGCCCAAGGAAAAGCCATCGAGAGTGTACTATGTATGGAAAACTTGCTAGGTTATTATCCAAAACAAATGCGAAGATCCAATTAATATATCATGATAAACTCTGAATATTATCGTTCCTAGATCTCTTCAAGATCGTAAAAATCCGGGCCAAGATAAAATCTAAAACATCCACCTCCATTCATGAGACATGCTTTCCCCTGAAAAATATAAAATTCGATAAGATCATATAATATATTAGCTTCCTTAAGGTTATTATTTTTTAATATGATAAAGAAATATCAATCAATACCTTTATACTCATCAACCCGCCAAAACCTCAAAACACAAAATACAAGATCACGATGGTATGAACAATCGTATTCTCTGTTAACTCACACCCTCATAAAATAATCGGCCAAATCTTCCACTGCGTAATATCTTAATGTCAACCCCTTTTAATTTACAAACCAAAATAAAAAACGACATATATACGAAAATATTGGCATACAAGATAGAAAGGAAACTTACCTATAATTCTTTAATATGAAATTAAGCACAGTTGCATCCATTTTTTTTTTTTTTTTGAATTTAATGTTAAATTATATTCAAAAGAAAAAATAAACGTTTTTACAACGAAGTGCGGCGTGAGTTTGAGATAGGGTTGAAAAAAATTAGCTGATAAGAATGCTATGAGAATTTGAAAGTATTAGCTCCGAGTAGCTAACCACATTTGGTACGCCTTGTCGTATCTTCTATCATCCCATACGTCGAAGAGTTATGATCCGGTTTCTGACTTGTTTATCTATCCACTTTGTGATGAGTGGTTCCGAGTGTTGATCCTCGCCGTGCCTACGACCATTTCGCTCCCGCCATATCATGTAAACCGTAGTTTGAAGAGCGTATCGAATTAGGAAGCTCTCCACTCTGCCTCGTTGATTATTTGAAACATGATCGATGAGTTGTGACCAGCCTGTAGTGAAACGTGCTTTGAGAATCCCCTTAGCAGTAGACTTCCAAATTCTTGAGGTAAATGAGCAAGCGAAAAAGAGATGATCTCTAGTTTCCACAGAGTTTTGACAGAAGACACAAATACCCGTTGCTCCACCGTTCCATCGGAGCATGCGATCTCCTGTAGAAAGACGGTCATGGGCAGCCAACCACATACAAAAAGAGTACTTGGGAGTGTTATGTGGAAACCATACTCCCTTGCTCCACGAGACAGTGTTTGAGGTCGTTCTAATGTGATTCCAAGTATCCTTTGTCGAGAACTTTGGATGAAAAATGTCGTTCTTTCCTCTCCATACCACTGTGTCTACCTTCTCAGTTCTTTTTTGTCGCTGCGATAACAGAGCTGCTTCCATCAAATTCAGGTAGCCCGCACGGTGTCTTCTCCTCCTGCGGCCAGTCCAAGCTTGAGCTACTGAGCTTTGTCGACTGATCCCCATGTCTATAATTCCTCTATCTCCCGCAGTATCAAACAGCCTGTTCATCGGCGACCAATCATCAAACCAGAAAGACGTGAGTTCACCATTGCCGACTTCGACTTTGCAGAATCCCTTTGCCACTTCTCGATACTTAAGAAGCTTTTTCCATATCCAAGAACCCATACTCGTGTTGTTTTTGAGGGACCAGAAAGATGCTTTCTTTAGAAGGTTGGTTTGTATCCATTTAACCCATAAAGAGTTTCCCTGCGATACAATTCTCCAAATGAGTTTTAGACAGCTTACATTGTTGGCCTCCTTTAGCGATCGCAGCCCGAGGCCTCCCTCATGCTTTGGTGTACATACTTTCTCCCACGAAATCTTTGCTTTATGGGGCTGCAGGTCCGTACCCGACCAGAGAAACGATGAACAAAGATTTTCAATTCCTTCTATGCACTCTTTTGGTAGTCTAAAAGCAGCTAACCAAAAGTTACATATACTCCACAACACTGATGAAATCAAGTTTAGGCGACCCGCAAAGGATAAGGAGCGAGCTGACCAAGAGTTGATGCGTTTCCGTATTTGCTCAATGAGAGGTGCATAATCCGCAGTTGCAAACCGTTTTGTTACCAATGGGAGTCCTAAGTAACGAACCGGAAGGCGCCCTATATCAAAAGGGTATTTTTCAGAGAGTTGTTGGATAGAAGATGATGAGATTCCAGCAAGGTAGAGCGTTGATTTCTCCATACTAATCTTTAGACCCGAGTGTTTTGCAAACTCATCAAAGACCCCAATAATACCTTCCTATCGAATTGTCCACGAACGTAAGGGATTCTTTTAAGACCGCCAATACGGACGAAAAATCCCACCATATCTAAGTTTTAGGGATTTAATTTGTTAGCTAACCCATAGTTACATTAAAACCACAAATAAAAAACAAAAGGAAGAAAACAAAACTTACCGATAGGAATATCAGTCAAGATCCTCTATCTTTTTATACGTCTAAATCTTTCAAACTCATATCAAGTAAAGACCTATTGATTAAATAAAGAAACTTCTTTATTGATATGAAAACACAATAAAAAAAAATTACTATTACAAAACAATGAAATATTCAAAACCCTAACAGAAGCAAAAGTATAGTAATGTTAAAAACCATAATGCAATAATCAATATGTCGTCATTGTGAGAGACAATTTTTTGATCTCGTCTTTGCTTGTCAAGAACTAAATATCTTATCTCTACCAACAAAAACACTTCGCATTGCCTCTATTTAAGGTGTCTAAATCGCTGATATCTTCATCTCTATCTTTCAGAGACTTCTAGCATTCATATGTTCAAGTTGTTGATGCTACAATATCGGATCATCCTTCTCAGCTCAAAAACATGTTTTAGGTTTTTGCCACATGTAATAATTGTTCCAAGTACGAAATCTCAAGAGAGCATTGTAGGTTCTTCTCATCTGTAGCCCATCATTTCATTTTATTGAAGCTCATTGTTAATCCTTCATCACACCACTGACTTACACTGATTAGGTTGGTTGTTAACCCTTCAACTATATACACATTGGTGAGATCAGATTTTTCAGCTTCAGTTAAGTCTCTTTTACCCTTAATCTTCCCTTTTGCTCCACCACCAAACGTAATTTTGCTCTCTTTTACTTCAGTGTAACTGTTGAGATTAGCTTGATTCTCTATCATAATATGTCTAGAAGCTCCACTATCAAAGTACCAAGGCTTAGACATACTTGTTTCAGCTGAGGTATATGCAATATGGCAGTACATTATGGTGTGGACGTCTTAAAGTTACAATTTCCTTGGGAAAGTCCATCATTTCCGCAAGATCTTCACCTGTTGGTAAGATACAACTTGGTTTTGATGCCTGCTCTAATACCAAATGAAATTCCAGATGAACACAAGAATGATGCCCCAAAACTTAGCATTAATGAGCTTATACATTTATTACAAATCTAATTAAGAAGTTACAACTCTCTTAATTGGATTTACACAAAACCTAAACTACTTTAACTTGTCACCGGAGATTTCTAACACACACAAGAACAGCTCTAAAGAACATGATCTCTTATCTTCTTGTACGCCGAAACAGAGTAAACCTTACTCTCTTGAAATGAAAAAGCTTGTGCTACATTTTCAATCTATACAGCTAACCTTAACAAATTACTTAACACCACTATTATATTCATGGGGCTTCTAAACCCTAGCTAACCCCTACCTTATAAACCCAATTTAGTTATTCAAATTTGTCTAAATATGTAACACCAAAACCTAATTTCTACCTTATAAACTCAAACCGATATTTAATTTCGTCGAAACGTATAATACTATATCCTAACTCCTAACTTTTGAACCCAAACCGATATTTAACTTCGCCTAAATGTAAAACACTATACCCTAACCCCCCTACCATATAAACCCAAACATGATAAGTTAAGTCATAAATCAGTTTATTATATAATCAATGAGGTTTCCCATTGTTTGAATCTGTTTGGTTAGATAGTGAACTAAAAATATAAGTTTACATGATTGTCTTATATAAGTAATCTATGTGGTAATGTAAACTCCAAACATATCTAGATGTTCGTATCTATATGGTTACAGTATAAACCCAAATTATTTATTTAAATTCGTCTAAATGTATAACACTAAACCCTAACTCCTACTTCATAAACCCAAACCTATATTTTAACAGTCACATGTAAATCAATTAAAACATCACCCAAATCTCATGCATTGTAGTTACTTTCACGCATCCAAAACCTAAAATCATTAAAAAAGAACATCACAACTATAAAACTATAATTATATGTATAAAAAAAAAACAATATCAAAAAGCAGGGTTTAGATATGAACCGTAAATATTAACATGCAAAGTATTTATATTAAGCTAAGAAGCGGTAGACTTTAGTTTTCTACAAAAAAAAAAAGTTTTCTATTTTTTAAAGCACATTGTTATCATATCAACTAATATTGGTAAAACTACCATTTTTCATTTTCATCGATGTTAAAATAAACTAATCTAAGAAAATTCCCTTACTTTCTTAGAATATATGGATAAAAAATAAAGAGAACAGAGAAATAATTTTTTTGATGATATTATCTAAGAAAATAGTATAAATTTTATTTATCATTATTATCTACATAAAGTTTAAAGAATTGTTTTATTAACTTTTTAAATATATTATCGACCCAAAAATTAGAAAATAACTTTATTCATCACTATTCCATGTTTAAAAAAATTAACCAAGATCTATAGTGTCGAGAAAAGTTAATCACTATTAAAATTAATTACCCTTTGTTCTTAATTTTTCCCATTTTTATGGCGGATATATATATGAAATAACAATTTTCATGTAATGCTGGATTTTTATTTAATTTGGAAAATAACAATTACCAATTTGTATATTGTCCAAATCTTAATCTTAATAAACATATAGAATTATTTAATTTTTAGTTAGGTTCAAATAACTGTTTATCAATATGCAAATTAATATGATTGTTTTTTGCAAGGATAGCCTCTGTTTGTTGTCGTCGTTTTCATACCAACAAAACACAAAACATTATTTTATATTTTCTTGGAGATATATATATATATATATATATATATATATATATATCTACTGGTGTATAATTATTGAGATATTTGGCATTGTTACAAAGTATAAGGTTTATTTGTAACTAAAGAAAAATATACAATTTTCCACATTTAGTGGGAACACATGACACAGTTTCTTTCTCAAATTCAGATGCTAAGCATTTCCAAAAACAGACTTCCCGTTAGAACTTCCCGTGGCCAAACACAAAACACTAGTGATTGAATCCGCTGCCACGTTTTTTTTCCCGGGAAGCTCCAAATCCGCACCTTTAAAATGAAAATCAACTTGGAGATATGTCTCCAGAAATTATTCATACTATAATCATGTTCTTAAAAAGAACTTTAAATTTAAGAAATATGACTGTTATGCTTATATTATAGGGTAATATTACAAAGTAATCAAATTTTGAGTCAAAATTAAGAAACTAACCATTGTCAGTTTTTGTATAGGTAAATAACCATATGACGGCATATGAAAAGACAAACATGTCCTTGCAAGTTGAACCATGAGCAAGCTTATGTGGAGAAAAAAAGTAATAGATTTGAGAAATTTCAACAAATCACGTGAAACGTGTTAAAATAGCATGATATTTATAAAAACAGTGATATTTTATAACGTAAAGTTGTTCAAAATAGCATGTTATATGAACAAATATCATTTCATTTGAAAAGTTGAATCATGAGCAAGTTTATGCGGAGAAAAAGTTATAGATTTGAGAAATTTAAACAAATCGCGTGAAACATATTAAAATAACACGATATTTATCAAAAAAGTGACATTTTATAACGTACATTTTGCAAAAATCGCATGTCATATAAATAAATATCATTTCATTTGAAAAAGAACCGTGCGAAATAAATTAATAACATGATATATATTATAATAGCGTGTCAAACAAAAAAATATCGATTAATATTAAAAAAGAACATGAAATTTTACAAAATCTATTCATTCTCACAACAACCATGACCAAAATATAGAAAATAAGTGATCTTTGACAGATCAGATGTATACAGTGGTAGTGGTAGCCGTGAGGAAGGTGGTTACGGCAGAGGTGATGATGGTTTTGGAAGAAGCGGTGGTGGTGTTCGTCGCGAGTGGTGATGATGGTGTCGTAGTCGCAAATAGTAACAATGATTTTATTGTAGTCATCGTTCTTCCGTCGCGAAAAGGAGAAGAATACGGTGGGTGATGATGATAATGGTAGATAAAATTAGTAACAATGATTTTATTGTGGTCGTCGTTCTTCCGTTGCGAGAAGGAGAAGAATGCGGTGTCGTAGTCATTAATCGTTGGAAGTTCTTCATCAAAGAATTATGTGAGTGTTTGTGTGATTTTTAAAAATAACATGTAACAAATAAATGGGTATAAGAGTAATTGTAATTGAGGAGAGAGTGTGTCTTCTGACATCATGGTTAGTTTCTCAATTCTTTTCAGATCCATGGTTAGACCATCTCCAATGGTTTTCTCTATTTTTACCTCTAAAATAGAGGAACTCTATAATAGAGGTGAGTTTTACTCCAACCCACTCTATTCTCACCTCTAAAATAGAGATCTCTATTTTTTCCTCTATAAAATAGAGAAACTCTATTTTTTCCTCTATAAATAGAGGCAAATATAGCAATCTCTATTTTAGAGGCAAATATAGAGGTGGGTTGGAGCATATTTGCCTCTAAAATAGAGATTGCTATATTTATCTCTATTTATGGAAGCAAATGTAGAGATGGGTTGGAGATGCCCTTAGTTTATGCATATTCTCTATATTATATCACATCTAGAAAAGCGAAAGATAAAAAGGGGCAAAAAAAGTCAACAAAGAACAGCTTCCAACTTTCGTAGTCTTTAAAAAGGCATCAGTGTTTGCGTTTCTATATATCTCTTTAAAGCCTCGTAACTCTCATAAATCCCACCCAACCTTCAAAATAGAACACAAAGACATGGACCGACCACAATCTCCAAAGCAAGCTCTTTTCCCGTGTTGGCAACACTTTTTTCTTATCAGTTTGGTTGTAACACACACAATTTCTCCAATAACCTCGCCTTCGCCGAGCTTCGACCTTAGTCTTTTTTCTCCGCTGGATATGCAACGAACCAAACGATACCGTTTCCATCGCCTTTCGCCACCATGGAAACTCTTCTTCTTCTTGGATTGCTTGGAGACTTAACCCAAGTAGTACTCAGATGGTTGGGACGCAATCGCTTCCAAGCTTATACCTCTTTCATTAGTCGATACGACACGCAGTTCAGAGGGTAGCCTTACCTTCCATGCGAACCCCGCCTCCGCGAGTCTGGTCAATGGGGAGGCTACCATCTTCACAACTCTTGAGTTACCACCGAATTTGATCACGAACAACCAGTCTTGGCAGGTAGGACTTGTTGTTAATGGTGTTCCTTGAGGAATAAAAGGATAGGAGACAATATGAGATCGAGTGGTAGGACTGATCTCCGAACATGTCATATAAAAGACTCCATTGACTACATATCTTTGTTTTCCGCTAATCAAAGAGAGTCGGAAAAAACAAAAGAATTTCTTGGAGTGATCTTTTCGTACGTAGTAGAATATTCTTGAGGGTTTGATCTTCAAGAATCATGCAAATAAAAGAGGAGAAAATCTCTTGCCTTAATATACAGCTTTAGCTATGAATCTTAGAGAAAAATTTAGAGATTGAGCTACGAACTTATTGTATTTGAAACTGGTATTTGTGAGTCCAAAAGCAAAGGCTGTGACAGCTCCAAAAGATAAGAGACACATATGTTGTCTTTTGATGGATGAGACACTGGAAGCAATGAGAGACTTGAAGAAAGCTATATCTTATAAGCTTTGGTGTTTTAAGAACATTGTAGAAAGATATCATGAGTTATTCCAAAGCTCATCCTGCGAATAAAATCAATAAATAGATCAAAAAAACCTAAATGCAATTCATTAATTGCTTTAGAGGCAGTTCATCAAACAGGAGTGGAAGACTAAATTTTTGAATGATTTTCATAATCCTTAATGATCAAAGAAAATAAACGTCTCTTTGTTAACAATATGGTCAAAACCATGACTGTTGAAAAATCATGAACATAGACAATAAGAAGATCAAGTACGTTTCTATCTAATGAACATGTTTAGCTAACGAATCTGAAAGGGTTCAAAAAAAAGAAGCATGTTACCTCTGCAATCTCGCTCGTGATCTCATCTTGAAGAGCCGCTCGTGGATACGACCCATGATTTGTCTCTGAATTTCAATACATATTTAATGTGCTTAGGAAAAAAAAAATATATACGCTAGGTTTATAGCAGAATAAAAGAAAAACAAATAAATAAATTCACGATAAAATAGAAAATATAGTTTGATAAGAGGCTACTTTTTCGCACGATGAAACAAACCCTAATATTTTTAGGAGATTTGATTAATTAAATCGACACACATATAATACAAACAATTATGAAAATCAAAACATGTAATCGATTAAACTATAAACTTCGTTTAGGAAGTTGATCAACAATTGGCAAAGATCTATAAGATCTTACTTTCCAAGAAACCATAACATAAAAAAGGAGAACAAAATATCCACGACGACACTTTATAAAAACCGTATATAAAACCAAACAACTACGAAAACCAAAACATGTAATCGACTAAACTATAAACCTGTTTAAAAAACTCATCAACAATTGGCAAAGATCTATGAGATCTTACTTTCCAGGTGACCATAACATAAAAAGGAGAACAAAATATCGATGACGACGCATCATAGAAATAACCAATTTTGAGGTACAAAAAAGAGCTATAAACCATAATGGCTATGCATAAAAATCAAGCCATGATGTTTGAATTTCTAGGGAAACATCCTATATTTATAGGGATTTCTAACATAAGGTTTTAGGGTTTTACATATAACGGTGTAAATTATACTGGGCTATTTTTTTGGATAGAAAATAAGCCCAATAGTCAGATTAGAGTTTCTATACGACGACCAAACGAATCCGGTAAATTAACATATTTAAACCCCGTTTTTTTTTAATAATTTGGTAATTTAACTAATTTAATCTCGGTGAGGGGCAAAAACAACTGCTCATATTCTGAGAGCAAACGTGAGCACTTTCGACTTCTCCTTTAATATATAAGATTGTATTTTGATTTGTTAATTTTAGTATCTCACCCGTGGTAGTATCCGTTTTAGATAATTGTAGAAATTAAGATAAGATCTTAATGACTCAATTCGGGTCAGAATAAAAAAAACGACATGATTAATGTGCAATTTGTTCTTAAAAAAATGTTAATATAGATTACACACATACTTTTTTTTTCTTCATCAATTGAGTAATATATGTATGTTTTAAAAAATTTGAATCATAACATATGCAGAAAAAACTAAAATTTATTAACTATATATATTTTATAATAATTCAAAATAATATAAATATAAGATCAAATAAAAGTGAAATGAGAATCATATATTTATGTTTAAATTAGGTAGAGAGTTTTTAGGAAATTAGCTCAAATTTGTTATATTAGCATTAAATTATCATATTTGATTTCCTTATCTATAAAAATTGTAAAGAATATACCATAAATAAATAGTTTAGATATAGTAATTAGTTGAGAAAATATATATAATTTAGATTTTATTATGGATTTTCGTTTTTAAATTTTACTATAATTTAAGGAAAGATCCGATTGAAGATTTCCGGGTCAAAATCATAAAAAAACCCGACCCGATTAGAGGAGCAAATTTGTACTTCAAAAATGTTAAGTAGATTGATTGAGTAATATATGTCCGTTTTAAAATTTTTTGAAACATAGCATATGTAGAAAAAAATCTAAAATTTTATTAACTATATATATTTTATAATAATTCAAAAGAATATAAATATAAATCAGATAAAAGTGAAATGAAAATCATATATTTTTGTTTAAATTAGGTAGCAAAGTTTTAGGAAATTAGCTCAAAATTGTTATATTAGCATTAAATCATCATATTTGGTTTCCTTATCTATAAAAATCAGAAAGAATATGCCAAAAATAAACAATTTAGGTGTAGTAATTAGTTGAGAAAATATATATTTTTAGAATTTATTAATTAATTTCGTTTTAAAATTTTGCCAAAAAATAAGGAAAGATCCGATTGAAGATTTCCGGGTCAAAATCACAAAAAACCCGACCCGATTGGAAAGAGCAAATTTGTACTTCAAAAATGTTAAGTAGATATATATATACGGAAAAAAATTGGTCAATTTGGTGTCTTTAGCTAGGCCAGCCAACCCACGAGTTTTGGCCCAAATGCGAGCCACGTGTAAATTATTAGGGATACATATTTCGATTACTTTTTGTATCGGTTTTTTAGTGTAATTTAGTTCGGTTTACTACATATTCAGAGATAAATTCTTTGAAATCAGACCAAATTGTTTATATCAAACCGAAATTGTTACAAAACTAGTTACAGCTACGTGTATATCTAGTTTGGTTTAATCTGGTTTGATATTCAACACATATGAAACCGAACTCATAATTGACTTAATTTAGTTCAATTTTTGGTAGCTTGGTTTAATTCAAAATCGGTTATTTTTTTCCTTCTCGAACTTCTCTAGTAAAAAAATCTCAACTTTTCCCGAAAATCTTGCGTTACACTTTCAAAAAATTAACGGCCATGAAGCAAAATAATCAAAAATGGGCGGCAAATTTTCAAAATTAGAAAAACAACACAGCTCTTAAAATTATTTTCAAAATAATCGTGCTGTCTTCGTTAATCTTGAACCCACTATTATCGACGAGGTCAGGACTGGTACATACCATCAGCTTTTTCATCCTGAACAACTCATGATCAGCAGCAAAGAGGATGCAGCTAACCATTTCGCCCGTGGACATTACACTAGTAAATTCTCTTCTTTTTTTTTTTTTTTTTTTTTTTTTTTTCTCTCTCTCTCTCTCTTCTCTTGTTATTTGATATCCACTCTTGATCTCTCATATATTGGTTGATCTAGTGTTATTTTTGAACCTTATCTCAGTTGGGAAGGAGATTTTTAAATCTTATCTCAGTTGGTGGAGGTACTGGATATGGTCTTGGATCTCTGCTCCTTGAGTGTCTCTCTGTGGACTATGGAAAGAAATCCAAATTGGGTTTCGCTGTGTACCCTTCACCTCAGGTTTCAATATATGTTGTTGAGCCATACAACAGTGTTCTTTCCACCCACTCACTCCTGGAACACACTGATGTCTCCATCCTTCTCGACAATGAAGCCATCTATGACATATGCAGACGTTCCCTCAGCATTGAGAGGCCTACCTACACTAACCTTAACCGTCTTGTCTCTCATATATATATATATCCCACCTTCCCTTGTCATGCTCTTTATATTATCTTTTGTCTTTATGCTGTTCAAATGTCTTTTCTGTTTCTCTAATATTTCAGGTCATCTCTTCCATGACCGCGTCTCTGAGGTTTGATGGTGCTTTGAACGTGGATGTCACTGAGTTCCAGATCAACTTGGTTCCATACCCGAGAATTCACTTCATGCTTTCCTCCTACGCTCCTGTCATCTCTGCTGAGAAAGCCTTCCATGAGCAACTCTCTGTTGCTGAGATTACCAACAGTGCATTTGAGCCTGCTTCTATGATGGCTAAGTGTGACCCTCGTCATGGTGAGTACATGGCTTGTTGTCTGATGTACAGAGGTGATGTTGTCCCTAAGGACGTGAATGCTGCTGTTGGGACCATCAAGACCAAGTGTACCATCCAGTTTGTTGACTGGTGCCCAACTGGGGATTCAAGTGTGGTATCAACTACCAGCCACCAACTGTTGTTCCCGGTGGTGATCTAGCCAAGGTTCAGAGAGCTGTGTGCATGATCTCTAACTCAACAAGTGTTGCTGAAGTCTTCTCTCGCATTGACCACAAGTTTGACCTGATGTATGCTAAGCGTGCTTTTGTGCACTGGTACGTTGGTGAGGGTATGGAGGAAGGAGAGTTCTCTGAAGCTCGAGAGGATCTTGCTGCTTTGGAGAAAGACTACGAGGAGGTTGGTGCTGAGGAAGGTGATGATGAAGATGATGAAGGTGAGGAGTACTAAGTGTTGGGCTTGTTGTCGTGTGGATTGTTAAAGGCTTGAAACTCTCTTGTACCAAGTCTTAAGTTGCCTATCCGTCTGTTTTCTTTTGCCATTCTTGGTGTTTGAACTTTGTGGTATCAATCTATCGTTGCTCTCCTATTCTTTTTACTTTTTTGTCAAATCTTAAGAGCTGTTTTGGAGAACATTCATTTCACACTAATGAATTATGTCTAAGATACATTACTCCATATCAGTGAACAGAGCAAATAAAGAAAATTGTCAAGACTAAAGTTTCGCTCTTTACCTCATCATCAAGCAAAACGTTGAAACCTATTTGCCTTGGTTTCATTCAGTGTTTTCTTTTGTCTTACTCGGTTTTGAACTTTATGTGGCAAAAATCTTAATAGCTGTGTTGGAGAACATTCAATTAAACTATTGATTAAATTTTAAATACACTACATCATAAGTTCATAACAGGAAACACATCAGATAAGAGGTCAAGAAAATTATCAATACCAAAGCTTGGGTCCAATTTTTTTTTTTTGCTTTTCTAAATCTTAAATCAGATGTGATTTGGATCCAAACAAATCCAACCACAAATATTCTCAAAAGTAATTCAAAATGATGTTTGGTATAATAATAAATTAACAAAATTTTCCAATAAGTTGAAACTTTTTATTAAATGGTTAGTCTTCACTTCAGACAATTTTATAAAGTATTAGTTCTGGAATATGAGATTTTAAATCATTTGAACGCAAGTTAAAATCATCCCAAATATTTGATTCAATATGTCCCCTGTAAAAGTGTTTGTTCACTCTCCAGTCCTCTACAAACACAGCATCTGGTAAAATCATTTTTTGACTTGTAACAAAATCCTTGTATTCTACTACTTCACTATGTCAGATAACATAAAAATGAAATAAAATTGGACAAAAGCTACCATAAAAAAATATATATACAATCTAGCATTCTTGATTATAATTAACTTTGTTTTTGATCAAAATAAACATGTAAAAACGTATCACTAAAATTGTGATGTGCATCTTTTTATTTGCAATGCATTATGCATGTATCTCACAGATTTTGATGCAATGTAACAGATGATATAACAATATTACATTAACAATTTTAAATTTCATACCTAATAATATTAATAGAATATAAAGATTGTAAATTGTTTCTAAAATAGTAAGAAATAAAGTCTAATATGCGATAAAATATACTAAAAGTTAAAAATTATTCGGAGAGCACTCAAACTGACGACGGTTGGTATTGAATGTTCAACTATAAATATAAGACAATTTTCGGTCTGTTTCTAAAGATCGATAAAAATGGTGAGGAAAAGCAAAGGTCGACAAAAAATCGAGATCGTGAAAATAAAAAATGAAAATAACCTTCAGGTTACTTTTTCAAAGAGAAGATCTGGCCTTTTCAAAAAAGCTAGTGAACTTTGCACACTTTGTGGTGCAGAAATCGCTATTATTGTATTCTCACCTGGTAAAAAGGTTTATTCTTTTGGTCATCCAAATTTTAATGTTGTAATGGATCGTTTTCTTAACTTTAACCCACCTCGTCCTCATCATCACAACAATATGCAACCTAATGAAGCCCGCCAAAATGCAGCTATTCAAGATCTCAACAATCATCTCACTCTGGTAACTCTACTTCTTCACTTTTTGGTTCTTCATTTGATTCAAATTTTATCATAACAATATAGTATCAAATATCAATTTATTTACCAGGCAATCAAAATTGTTTTTTCTCAAAGTATTATATATATATATATATATCTTATATATTAAAGGAGAAGTCGAAAGTGCTCACGTTCGCTCTCAGAATATGAGCAGTCGTTTTTGCCCTCTCCCCTTTAATGAGATAAAATTAGTTAAATTTCCATTTTGTTAATAAAAAAAAATCGAAATTCTGAAAAAAAGAAACATAACGTTTTCGTTTCTTCGACCCTAATTCGCTTATTGGGCTTATATTTTTACGAAAAAAAAAAGCCCAGTATAATTTACACCGTCATATGTAAAACCCTAAAACCTTATGCTGGAAATTCCTATAAATATATGATGCCTCCATTGAAAATCAAACATCACGGCTGGCTTTTTATGCATAGCAATTATGGTTTATAGTTCTTTTTTGTACCTCAAATTTGGTCCTTTCTATGATGCATCGTCGTTGATTTTTTTCCTCCTTTTTATGTTATGGTCACTTGGAAAGTAAGATCTCAAAGATCTTTGCCAATTTGTGATGAGTTGTTTACGCGAGGTTTATAGCTTAGTCGATTACATGTTTTGATTTTCGTAGCTGTTTGGTTTTATATGCATGATAATTCTCATGATTTTAATTATCACTTCTTTCTTTTCTCTGGTACAAGCATAAACTTTTTGGATCGTGGAATTGCAAACGAAGCTCAAACCAAACTGAGGTATCTCCCTAATCTTGCTTGATTTATGCGTTTTTTTACCAAAAACAAAATTAATTTGATTGCTCTACTATTGCGTGATCATATAGTTACGATCATCAATCGATCGACCGTGCGACCTTATTTTCTTTGGTACGATCTGTATTCTTTTACGTGTTGTTTTTTTATAATGCATTGTTTTATTGTTTCGAATATATTTCTGTGATACGTAAACTTTAAATCTGTTCAGCATGATGTGTTCTATATTATGGAGCCTCTGAAGATTATTCATCGGCCGCGACGTGGTCGGGATAGTATGAGAGAGAGGGCACGAGTCGTTATGGACTGGAAGACGTATTTCCGGACTTATAATTATCATTATCGTGTGATCGATATCTCGATGTATTTTTAGATTTTGGTTATGATATCTTTATTGATTATACTAAATTCGTATTAATGAATTAAATATTTTCCGTATTAATGAATGAAATACTTTTGATTATTTTGATCTTATCGTCTTGGTCGAATATCACACATGATATTAGTCTAAGATAATCGGTAATATCTTGAGAATAATATTCGCTGACGACAGTACTTATATTCTGATTTTAATACTTTTAACTGAAAATAATCGCTATTGAGAATATTAATACTCCGAATATGTATACGATGATTTATACCTAATCGGCTACATGACACTTTGTATCGGTATATCATGTGAACTTGAGCGGATTTGGAACTATCTTATTCGTTTAGCGATACCCAATTTACCTGTTTTTGGAGGAATAAAACACAATTAATCTTTAAACGTATGCTGCTAATAATGATGAAATATCGCATCAGTGTATTTTATATGTTATTAATAATTTGTGATACATATATCAAGTTGAAATACATATATATCAATAACAACTATAACAAATATATCTCATTTTCTTTTTGATATGATCTTTGGGGTTGATTTGATATGATCTTAACAAATAAACAATATTATTGTACGTATTATTTGAGGTTATCCTATACAATATTATTATACAAATTATTATTATTGGAGATTATCCTATATAATATTATTATCAAACAAAATTATTAAGATAACAACTACTTATTATGTTTTACTACCAAATCTTTCGAGATTGTTAATATTGATATATACAAATATTGGAAACTATTAAACAATTTTATACAACAAAATTATTAAGATAACAACTACTTATAATGTTTTACTACCAAATCTTTCGAGATTGTAGTTAATATTGATATATACAAATATTGGATACTATTAAACAGTTGTCTATTTTTATGTTTTGCTGATTATAGAAATTTTCGTAATATTATATATGTCTATATAGTAGCTCATAAGAAGTTAGATGTTTCCATTTTTTTTTATAGTTAAAATGAATATGTGAATATATGAATGTTGACATTTTAGCAGAATAATTTGTGGTTACCATTTACGGTTTTCCTCTTTATGTAATTATATGGAGTATTATGTTAGTTTTTTTTAAAAAAGTATTTAAATGTTATATTAAATATTCTCAGTATTTTATTTGGTAACTACGAATATTGGAGATAAATATGAATATAATGTTTTTGTAATATTTACCAATTTTTTGTGATTGTGTGTGTATCACGATGATTTTAAAATGTTATTTTTCTATAACTATATGACTTTAGTTGAGCCTATCCGTATATCTATATATATAGATACATATCTACCATACACGACCGTGGTTAGCGACTAGACATAAGCGATTTTGGTTCCCAGTGTAAGAATCTTTATTCAATAATGACTACAACTTCATTACGATATCCTTGCTTTCCGTAACGATTTAGCCCTTTTTGATCTTTCTCATTAATTAATTTTGCGAGGTTATCTTTCTGATCTTTCTCTTTATATGTCGTGTTTTATTAACAAACCATTAACAAACCATTAACAAACCAATTAACAAACCAAACCAATTATCCGGTAAAGTTTAATATTCGGTTTGATGATCTATTTGTGTATATTCTTTTTTCCTTCGGCTCACCGAAAACGACTGTCATAATAATAATAATAATGTAAAGAAGATATTATCATATCCGTATAGTTTTCCATACGTATATTGGTTACAGCAACAGAAAAGGAACAAATCTATATAAAAATATTGTTAGTTAAGATTTTTTAATATAATGTTAGATTTCTTCATTCGGACGATCGAATATAACCTTAATTCTACGTATATAAGTGCTATTATATCTCCTACCTTAGTATCTATTAACCTATTAGACTAGGTGCTCTCTATCTCTGTTACTTATAATGCCCCAACTCGCTCCTTGCACCATCACTATGTTTGAAGAAGGGTTGGATGTTTGTGATGATCTTAAAGATCTAAACCCGGACATGATTACCAAAAAAAATAAAGTGAAAATTGTTAGAAGGTTCGTATGCCCTGCGTTACGCGATAGGCTGGTGGAATTTATCCTTGCAGATTCAAAGGTAACAATTATTAATTATCATTAGTTTGTTATGCTAGAAGGATTCAACATAATATTTAAATCTTAAACAGCATAAAAGATACACGCCCTGATTGATGTTGACGTGGCTCACCGGTTCTCATCCATCCTCATAGAAGGAAATTGCATACTCTTATCAGAGTTTAATGTTAGAACTGTAGGAGGATGTTTTAGACCAGCTAGGCACAATTTTTTCATACGTTCGAATGCTTTTACTTCAGTTACTTTACTAAGGTCTTTATTACAAAGTGATTGTTTCACTTTAGTCAAGTTTCATGACGTCAAGGAAGGTCGCCTAGATCCTAATTATTGTGTGGGTAAGTGATATGTTATATGTTGATTTAGATTTTTTTTTTTTTTTTTGGTTATTAATCCGTATCAAATCTAAATTCGTAGATCTAATTGGGAAGCTTGTGCGTACTATCGATTTTAGAGCGTCTGTTTTGCTAGGCGTTAATCGTTGTTTTTTTTCCAGATTGAAGACAGAAGGTGACTATTTAATTTATCTATAGTTTTTTTTTTAAATATCAATTCGTTTTTTTCTTTTTTTTAAAAAAAAGGACGATACTAACTTGCTGTCTTACCATGATGAAGTGGGATACGTATACCATGTCGATTGCCGAACTTCTATGTTAATAGATTTATAAACGATAGGGCAAGTTGTGTTGACGATGTCAAAATCATCATAATCAGATTTGCTAAATTGGAGCTCTTTGAAGGTACATATAATATTTTTCCTATTATTGGATTTTAAAAATTAATCCGGCATTGTAACCGTTTTAAAATTTCGTATTTACAGGAACAATCCATGCTACATCAACTGAAAGGTGTACGCAATTCTTATTCAATCATATTGTCCCGAGGTTACGGTCATGCGAAGGTTCTTTGGCGGGCAATAATGAGTGCGAGTTTATTTAGTTATTACGAATTAGTTACTTTCGTTTTTTTTTAATGATAGTTTAAGTTTTGTTATTTATCTGTTTTGAACCTAAACATTATATGACACATGCTTTTGATACGGGTTAATACATCTAAATATAGGTGTTGTTATATCCATATATTATATATTCCTTGAATGTCTCTAACTTATCACTTTAAATTATTATTGATTCAACAAGATGTTTTAAAATAATTTGGAAATATCGGGAGTGTTGTCATTCACAACAAACGAAGTCCTCAATGTATTGTCATTCACAATGACACGGTCTTTGGACGAGTGCATGTTAAAGATTTCGATTTTTATTTTATTTTTTGTTTTCGAGAAATTTTTTGTCTTTACCCGTTTCACTGTATATTTCCTATAGCATGTATGCCAACTGGATAATGTTTCGCGATATATATCACCCTTTGCTTTGGTCAGTTACCTCATAAAACATGTAAACGAGCTAACGCTCAATCGAACAAATTTATAAATACATCAACGTTTGACGAGGGTCGACGATCTTACCCCTTATGATAAAATCGCGTCATTTGTGTCAAGGTTTTGGTTTTTTGGTTTGAAAATTTTGGGAGGCCCGACCAGAAATTATAGATGATTCTTGCGGATTTAGAGGTTAAACACTACTTTCACGTTCAGAATTTTGTTTTTATCGTGATTTTCCTTACAAACTTTATGCTTATCTTATTCTTATTATTTAGGGAGACTAAAATTGAATCTACTATTACCGGTGGTCCGTTTGATCATCATAATATAACTGGCTTGAGGGAGGACACATGGTACTTTCTATCTGATTTTTTGGTTCTGTACTTGCCGGAGTTGATGAGTAACACGTCCAACATGTTTCGTATATGATTCCATCGACCAACTAGAATGACCAGCACGTATGAGCGGTCACCAAGTAAGTGTATTGAGCCTGAAGATTTAGCCGCATAAGGGGATGGAGGATCCTGACCGAAATTCCGATTGGTACGTTTTTTGATTTCAAATTTTTTTTGTTTGGTTCTAACGAAACAATGGGATAGCTAATAAATCGTATACTTTAAATCTAGATACGGTGGGATTCATCGTTTATATCGACCGCCTTATACGGATCCCTTATGTTTCTGGCCAATACGAAGGGATAGAGGATGTAACTGTGTCTACTTCGTCTTAAAGAATCATATGTGAGTTTATTTTTCAATTTGTATGCCAGAATTCATTTATTTATGACGTTTGGTTCTGGTTTGAAAATTAATAGGGGATTGAGATTGAGATGTTGCGCGATAGGAGATTTAGCCGACTATTTTATGAGAGTATGGGTTAACCGAGAATATGGTCATTCGTACCTTCGTGATTCTGTATTTTTTGTTTTGAGGTTTGGCATGTTGAAGAGTATAAAGGTATTGACTTATATATATTCATCATATTTTCCAACAACCAAAATTAAGCCGGTTATTATCTTATTTTCTCTCATCGGATTGAATATTTTACAGGAAAACCATGTCTCATGAATAGGGTTGGATGCTCTAGATTTTATCTTGACCCGGAGTTTGACGAAGGCCGCTATGAATTCAAGATGTTCCAATTTGGATGATGAGTGATCATGGAATTTTCTACAAATATTATCAATGAGTCTTTGTTGTTATGGGTTTTAAGGAATGTATAATTACTTATTTTTAGAGACAGTATGCTTCATCTTTTGTAATATTATGGTCGAATTTTGAAATCTCATAACTAAATTTTTATCATCAAAATTTCAATGTTTCCCGTAGTTTTACGATCTTGAAGAGATCAAGGAACGATAATATTCAGGGTTTATCATGATATATTAATTGGATGTTCGCATTTGTTTCGGATAATAACCTAGCAAGATTTCTATACATATTACACTCTCGATGGTTTTTACTTGGGCTACAAAGAATGCAATATATTCAGAGTCGGATGATTGAATGGGTCATGGATAAGTCTACAAAAATGTTTGATTAGTTTGGTGTTCTTATGAGCTATAATTGATGGATAAATCATTTATACTAGACACGTTATGTTTGATCATTTGTTATAACTCGATCGTATTTTAAAGTCGGTAAACTATTTTTAATCTTCATAATTTGAACTTTTTTTGAAAAATAACCTTACCACGCAAGGCGCGGGTAATTGCCCTAGTATATATATATATATATATTAATAATAGTTTGTTAGCTAACTAATAACTTTTAAACAAGGTGATAATAGGTTTTTAAGATCAATTAATCCTAAAGCACTATCATGTCGTTGTAGTATTTTAGGTTGTCAATCCAATCTAGTGTGATGCAAACAGATGAGATATGATCAGAATTTGCTAAGTCAAGCCAAGCAGAGAGTTGTTGTTTTCTAACAATCCTAATGCGAAATAACAGAAATGAAATGAAACCGAAATGCAAACTAGCAATAGCAGACAGTTGAATAACAAAGCAGGTAAGATAACAGGCAATCAAATGGATGAGAGATTCCTAAAGACAGGGTAATCGAATAGCGTGGTCTTCTTAATCTATTTAGACGGTTGACAAAACTTCACAGAAGCTATCCCTTGACAACAAGTTCAAAAGCAAATCAATTCACCACCGTGATAGAAATTCTCAAGCAGAGCTAGACACAGACCTAATCACCATTAGCGATCTCTAACTAAGCAGGCAATATCGAATCAACTTGTTAAAGCCAATACCCGCTCTAAACGGCCAATACCTTGGGATAGAGACGAGTATCTCTGGAATTAGTAGATCAGACATTCCATCAAACACCTTTTGGGTGCGGGAATGTCTGGATTCATTTTCCAGTTGATCAGAAAGGAACAAGCAATAAGCGCAACTAATCCAAAAGGGATTCAAACAATCTAAACTCAACCA
The DNA here is from genome assembly GCA_905216605.1 of Arabidopsis arenosa. Lineage (NCBI taxonomy): Eukaryota > Viridiplantae > Streptophyta > Magnoliopsida > Brassicales > Brassicaceae > Arabidopsis > Arabidopsis arenosa. The sequence goes on from LR999458.1 coordinate 5,322,230, forward strand.
TCTAAAGCGACTAAGGCAACCACGACTACTCTATCCCATCCTCAGAAATACAATTCACTACTCAGACATAATCAAAAACAATAGCAATGAACGATTGAAAACATGATAACAGGAAATGATAAAGACTAAAACGAAAACTGAATTATAAAATACTTGAAAGCGAATACAAAGTCGCAGGAAGAACACACTGCGGCTATGAAAACAAGTCTAGGTAAAAACTGAAAATAAAGACTGGATGCCCTAGGGAAAACCCTTAGAGGCTGCTTATATAAGCGAGAAAAGTTAAATAAGGAAAGTTCGAGATAGTGGTCTTCACATCGAGACTCTGCGATCGAGCATCTGATGGGCTGAAATGGGCTTCCCTGTGATCGAGTGTAACTGATCAAACTGGGCTTCGGGAACTCCGTCTTGCGATCGAGTGGTCTGTAGTGAAGACGAGATGGAATGGTCCAGCGACCCTGCGATCAAATGGTGCGATCGAGTAGATGACGTGAGGTGGTGATCGAGTGGTTTCTTCAGCTTCTCTTCTCTTCCGTATGCTCAGCTTGTCTGGTTGAGTGAAGAATGAGTAGATGGGCTTCTGATGACAAGGTGGTGATCGAGTGGTGTAGAGTAGGTGATCCCTCCGGGCTTGCGATCGAGTGAAACTAAGCTGCTGGCTTCTCCGGGGTTGTGATCGAGTGATATGTCTTTCATGACAGCTTCTGCTCGATCTTGCGATCGAGTGGTTTCTTCTGAAATTGCTCCGGGATTGTGATCGAGTGCTTTGCTCTGTCAGGGCTACGAGGTTGCGATCGAGTGCTTTGGCTGAAGGAGTGATTGAGCGTTCTGAATTTCTGTTCTGTTTCTCCTCTGTTTGAACTCCAAAAGCATCCAAAGTACGTGAAAACAACCAAATATGCGATGCACATGCAATCCTAATGCAAAAAACGTCCTAAGTATGCAAAACACACTAAAATGACTACTAATGAGATGAAATGTGATTGAAACAATGACAAAGTGATGAAAAATGAATGCTTAAATCATGCAAATTATAGACATATCACAAGCTAAAATAGATTGTTTTATCTCCATTTATGAAAAAGTTGAATTAACATTGAAATATATTGAGTTTTAAAAGAGTACATGTCCATAACTTTTTGGTTTATAAAAAAGAAAATCAATATATATTTATGAATTGCTCGATATAAAATCATTATATTCTAAAGAAGGTGAAATTTGCTCACACATGTAGAAATATATTCGTTTGAAATCGAAATATCAGTGTTATACATGAGTTGTTTATTTTTGTAAAAGAAAAATATTAATTGAAAAGGTTATTATGTGAGATTTAATAAATTAATACAAATGAATAACAAAATTTATATTTACAGGTGTCAAATCAATTAGAAGCAGAGAAAAAGATAACCGGAGACTTAAAACAGAAGAGAAAAGATAATAAAATGTTTGGGAATTGGTGGGAAGAACCCGTAGAAGAACTCAACATGACCCAACTCACTGAATTCCAATGTGGTTTGGAAAATTTGAGAAAAGCAGTGGCATATAAAGTCTCCAAGTACCATCAAGCAGATGTTCATCGTCGTAACTTTTATGCTGGAAGTTCTAGTAATTTTGCTTTTGGGATCTCAGGTGATAATAATATCAACAGTACTGAATTGGATATGTTTAATGATCAAAGAATGGCGAGCATGAATTTGTCCAACTACAGCCACAACATGATTGTTCCTAATCATACATCACCATTTGGGAATAATGGTAACAATACTCAAGGGTTTGCTCCAGAATACAAAGCGGAAGACAGCCAGAACCAAAGCCAATGTGTTAAGCAAGAAAATGTGTCTGAATATGCTCATTACCCTCATTTTGGACGTGATTACTAATAGTTTATGTTTTGTTGATTCATAAACACAGTTGTTTTTTTTTTTGTTTTTTTTTTTATTTTTAAGATGTCTTTACTTTACACATGATTACTTTAAGTTTTCCTTTCAGATATTGTTTCAATTCATAAATACAATGCTTTTGTAGAAACAACAATTCATAAACACAATGTGTTAAGCAAGAAAATGTGTCTGAATATGCTCATTACCCTCATTTTGGACGTGATTACTAATAGTTTATGTTTTGTTGATTCATAAACACAGTTATTTTTTTTTTATTTTTTATTTTTTTTTTAAGATGTCTTTACTTTACACATGATTACTTTAAGTTTTCCTTTCAGATATTGTTTCAATTCATAAACACAATGCTTTGTAGAAACAACAATTCATAAACACAATGTGTTAAGCAAGAAAATGTGTCTGAATATGCTCATTACCCTCATTTTGGACGTGATTACTAATAGTTTATGTTTTGTTGATTCATAAACACAGTTGTTGTTTTTTTTGTTTTTTTTTTTATTTTTAAGATGTCTTTACTTTACACATGATTACTTTAAGTTTTCCTTTAAGATATTGTTTCAATTCATAAACACAATGATTTACCAAAAAGGTTTATGGAGACGCAAAGATTTTCTCCTTACTAAGTTTAGGGCCCAATTAGCTTCAAGGCCCAATAAGGTAGGCTAATTATTATTTCGCGCAATTTTGGTGGTTATTCATTTTGGTAAATCAGTTTCGACAGCTTTTTTTTTTTGTAATCGAATAATCAGATTATATTTTGTTTCGTGATGTGTGTTAGCCACAATAGTCATTCAGTTGTGCTGAGAACGAACACCTTGTTCTTATTTGTTCTGTCTGCTCCAGGCTCCAGCTAATGCTTTGATTCTCCTCTAATCCCAATCGGAGTTAGTAATACTCTAGCCCCTACAGGACTCGACTATACCACCAAATCTTCCATCTGCCGAAATCTACTTCATCAGTGTAATTGCCTCGGTTCAAGTATATCACCTAAACGCCACATAAATATTAAATAGCCGTATATCTTTCTCTCCCGTTAAGAGAAAGACAAAGCTCTGAATCAACTGACCAACTTGTCTCTTAAAAAGAAACATCAACCATAGGTTACAGGAATGTTTATATAGATACCAACCAAACATTTTTCTACTGCCAGACACTACAATGACAATCACTAGACCAGCTCCAAAAGGACAAAATACCAAGTCTTCTTCAGCCTCTTGCGTTATTTCTTACTACCAAAAACTAAACACCTCTGCGAATAGACTCGAGCTTACTGCTAGGTTGCCAAAACAAGAGCCAATGGGTCACATACCATTTACCATTCTCTTCATCTCGGCTGATCTTCTAGGATCTGGTTCTTCAATCGCTCTCTCTATAAGCACATGCTTAATGCGGCACATTGATCTCCTCACCTATATATTGAGATGCAAACAAAAGTTGACATTCATTAATATAATAATAATCTTTTCCTTTGGTAATAAAGAACATAACCAATCCATGAAGAAAGGATTCATGTTTCTTCTCATAGTTTCTATCAATTTGTCAACAACTTAATTGAATAGAGAGAGAGTTGAATGAAGGCAACTGACCTTTGGAATGCGTTCAGGGTTTGGAAACTGCATGTTCTGGGCTTGAAGCATCTGACGCTGAGTCATCAACATGTTTTTCTCTTTGAGAAGAACGTACCACAGCTTCTGAAGATCATCCCACGACTTGAGACGTAGTTCTGAAGCTTTCCAACCTCGACCTAACACCAAATCATTACAAATGTTCCCCCATTAACAAAACAAAACAATCCTTAATTCCACATATTCCATGGCATAAGAGGATAACCAAGTTAAGAAGACAAACGAACGATTAGCAGGCTTGACTACAATCCTAAGCTACATTGAACTACTTAACTTGTTCACTTAGTACATTCTATGAACAATCCACAAGTAGCTAAGAGCCTGGATTTGGGAAAACAATGTAAACTAGCATTAAGTAGAGAGAAGTTACCACAAATCAGCTTTAATACATATATCACATTTGACAATCTTAGAGTATCATAAGAGTAAAGTCTACCAAAATGAAAATGACAAAAGAACGCACCGTAGACAACAGTTTATCTTCATCCTGGCTTCTGTCAAACTCAAAGAACTCCTCGAGTGGATTTTGGGGCGTCCGAATCGCTGAGGCAGCTGCTGTAGTAGTGGACTCCGATCTCGCCGATGCAGCCGCCAAGAATCTCCTCCCGACAAATCGCGTTAGAAACATTGTAACAACAATTCCTTTGAGCTTGCAGAAATATAATCTGACCAACCAAAGATCATCAACAACAATTAGAAAGAGATCGAGACTGGATACCAAAATGGTGACATGTTAATGGAATGTTGTATATAATTCTCAGGCTTCCAAAGAAGTAAGAGATCTTCTACACAGAAAAGCACAATCCCTCGCAAAAGAAGAAAATAAGAACTCACCGGAGATACAGAACAGAGAGCAATTTTACGACGACAGTGACGGCCACAGAGAATGGAAAACCCTCTCTGAACGTTTTTCCGAGAGTAACAACAGGTTTACAAAGACGGAACTTTTAGGGCCCAATAACCAACTCTAAGTAGTATTGAGACTATTATGGGGCCAGATTTCTTTTTCTCTTTAGGGCCCAATAAGACAGCCTAAACCACACTTGTAAAATATATTGTGAAGACGAATTATGTTTTTTTTTTAGCAGTGTTAAATTGGGAGCAATCCACGTCATCGATCCATCTACTACTGTTAACAATGTAACAACCATTGGATCAAATAATAAACGGTCAGTATGAAAATCACACGGATCATCTCAGTTTTATATATTAAGTTACACTGTTTTTGACAATGTATTCTGCCTGGATTCTCTTCCGCTTTATGGTCCCACCAAAATGAGGGTAATGAGCATATTCAGACACATATGATTATCGCATATGTTAGCCACAATAGTCATTCATACCTAAAGAGATGAAGTAGAGAACAGCCAGAACAAGAAATAAAAACGTATGTGAGCACTCATGTGTAGGATTTCTCCAGAAACATGATCCAAGTACATCTAATCTAATCACATGATTAAAAAACTGGTGTCTTCCTTGTTAGTTTTTGCTAAATTATTACTATTGCCTTTCATTTTTTAATGTCAGAACAGACAGAGTTGTTTAAAATATAACAGGATGAACAAGTTTTGCCATACGATGCTCAAAATACTTCGGTTTGACATAAATTCAACTTTTCAAGTCATGTAAAAATGGTAGTGTTGGTACCCACCTCCCATGTCTTCTGTTGTGGAGATTGAACAAATCTATGCCCTCCTCAAGAACTGATTTAACAGGATCAGGTAAAGGAGTCCTGTATATGCAGGATAAGTTCTTATAAACCAATTATATATGAAGTTGCAATTTGTAGCTGTGCTAAGTTCGAGTTTGTTAGCTCAATTGTGATGTCAACCATATACCTGTCCGATTTCAATAGTGGCATCTTGATGAGGGAGCCAAAGCGCTCAATCAATTCACTCTCAAATTCACTACGGTTCTGAAAGTTATAAAGACAGTTCAATAAAATGTGAGATCAAATCATAGATTTACTTAAAGAAAAGTTGTGGTGTATGTGATAATACCTTTCCCTCATAAAGGTGATAAAACATCAATAGCACATAGCCTGCATTTGAAGATTCCTTGTCGAGCTTTCCCTAAAAATATTCATTGCATATGAAAGAAAAGATAGTTTGTTAAGAGATGTAGGGTTGTGATAAAAGTTGGATGATGCAGTTGAAGATAAACTGTGTAGAGGATGCAACTGTATACCGGATGGTTAACTCGTTGAAGTACCCGGAACATGAATACAGCCAAGGCATCAAGTGAATATGGATTTGTATCGGTTCCTGTGCATTCATAGAGGGCCAAAAGTAAATATCAAGCAAAAGATCACAAAGAATACAGAGGATGAAGCAAGGCACTAAATTGAGAAAACAAAGCAGAACAATACTTTTTGTGTGTTGTAAGAGAAGTATATGCAAAAAAATTGAGTATCAACCTTAGATTTAAATAAGAATAATACGGGAACAAATTCAGTAAAGATAATTGATCCTTCAACCTTTCATACTCAAAACGTTCACAGGGTCATCATATCAATTAAAGGTCAAATATTATGGAGTAAATTGGATATGACCATATTAAACAGCACACAAGAAGTTTGTTAACTGAAATACATCAAAGAATGGATGCATAGTTACATACCTTCAGAATCAGCAACGATTGGAACTGCAGAAGCCCTAGTTCTCCGACACATGTCTTCAATCTAATAGGGAAATACGAGAATAATATTGAAATTGAGACTTGTTAAGACACACAAAATGTGGAAATATATCAGGTCAGCGACCTATTATTGATATAGGTACTCTATCAAAAGTGCAAAGATTCTGATAAAAATTTACTACTAATAAGCCAAAGCCACTCTTAAAGGACCCATAGACCATAGGTAGAGCTATTCCAAATGCTAGCTTACACGAGGAGGGGCAGAGAATCATATAAGCCTAATACTCATTTCCTAATTAATGTGAGGTTGTAACAGATTCTCAACGTAGGATTAATTACATGTCTATATAAGACTATATATCTAATTATCTATATATCTAATTATCTATATACATATATAAACATGTGTATTTTTCGGGTTTGTGGATACCCTAAATGGGTAACGGGTAATCCCCGACCCGACCCGATACCCACGGGTAATCCAATACTCTACCCAACGAGGTAATTTTCTAATACCCTAACCCGCCTCAACCCGATTTTTTCGGTCCGGGTATCGGTTCGGGTATCGGGTCCGGGTTTTTTGCCCAGGCCTATCCAGATCTATGCTTGTCAAAATTCCTAATGACTTCATTCAGCATAAGGTTCTTGAAAAATATATTTGGTACAAAATCTCTCTAGACTAGTTGTTGATGCATGAATCACACAAGTACGTATACAGGATCTCAAAGGAAGAAAGAAGAATCTCTTATTAAAAGACGAGGAGTCAATTACAAAATGGACGAGCTGAAAACTAAGTCGACGAGCCGAAACCGCAAAGTTCTCTGTTGCACTATATCTTCTGCGAAAGCCATTTTTTTGGGATCCCCTTTCAATCATTTTCTTTTTCTACTTATAGGGTACAAAGGTAGGGTACCCTGTGTGCGAAATGTCCTTTTTGCCCTCCTAGGTCGGTGAGAACGTTAATGGGCTTTTATTGGGCTTCAGGATGTCTTAAAAGTGCAGGGCCGCAGACCATGGTGGGCCTGTTGAGATGTTCGGGCCCGAGCCCAAAACCCACCATCAACAGTAGCCCCCGACCCTAGTGCGTTGTGCTAACGCGGCTAGGGTTGCAATCATTTCGCCGCTCTTGTTTTGACTTCCCTCGCGCATTCCCGAGGCGCGTGTCGGGAACGCTCTTTCTGGTTCGCTCATTGCTGCTCCCGAGGCATTGGGAACCGGATCGTTCGCGTGTTGGAGGCGGCGAAGATGTGATGATTACACCGTTCTTCGAGATGTGATGATGACGCACCTTTCTTTGCTTGACCGACCTTCTCTATAAATACCTTGCTTCCTTCTCATTTTTCTCATTCTTCCTCTGCATCAACTGAAGGTATTCTCTCTGTTCTCTCTCTTCTTTTCCCAGCTCGTCGCTTTTCTTTTTCCGATTATGTCTTCTAGTATCGGTTCCTTTGGTTCTATTTCCGACCACCGTCAAACTCGTACATCCGACGACTCGAATGTTCGATCTGTCAATCAGTTTCTTAACGAATCAGTCAGCGACTCCCATGGTCGTAGATCTGGGGCCTCCTCCAGCTCGTCGGCTTCATCTGTTGCCAGAACTTCTCCTGTCATCGCGGAGTTGCAAGCCGTGAATTTGAGTGCCGGACAAGAGCTGCCGGGCCGAGTGTTGCTCCTGCGCCCGTTTCAACAATGTTTCTTCGAGACGAAGATAGTGACGCGGCCTCTGTAGATGAGGACGACGTGCCGCTCATCAGGCGCCGATCTGCTCAGAACAGAACGATTCGATCTGCCAGCTCGATAGCTGATATCCCTGACCCTCTGGACGGCATTTCCCTAATCAATCGGACACCCTCCCTGGTTGGAGTTGTTCAGCCGGGCGGCCCAGCGCCAGGAACACTAGATTTCCTTCAACCTACGTCGTCGACAAACGAGACGGTTGAACTCTCCCTTCGTTTTTGTAACGCTCCTGCTACTTTAGATACACTTATTCCCAATCCTGGACTGCTCTACCCGATTATCTCTGTATCTACGAAAAGCACATTACCGACTGCGGGCTGACCTTCCCGATTCCTGCCTTCTTGCTGCAATATGCTTTGCGGCGGCAGATGGCGTTTGTGCAACTTTCTCCAGCTGCCATTCGGAACGCCTACGGCTTGATCCGTTTAGCAGAGCAGTGCAGCGTTGAACCTCGATGTTCCTTGTATGAGGAACTGATAGTGCAGAAAAAGTTCGGGAAGTCTAAACCGGGCTTAGTGTACACCCAATCGTCGATGAACCCTAAATTGGTTGTCGGCGCGAAGAGTAAGACCAATGATTGGCTTCGATGGTACTTCTTTGTTAAGGTCGATCGGGAGTCTGCAGGGGACGTAGTGGTTACGAACTACCACGGGTGGAAGGTTTCACCCGGTAGTTTGCTTGTCTCTTCGAGGTCGATCCCATGTAATTGGATGTTTGCCTTATCCCATATTGTTGTTTTTTTTTTTTTTTTGCAGTTCGTTGTCCCAAGATCTTCGATCCCTATCCTGAGAAGTTGCACGACGACGTTCATAAGATTTTGGCTTTGTGTCCGTACACTTGGCCAGACGAAGAAGATCCGGTTCGTCGTCCTTCATCAAAACCGAAAGGAACGAGGCGAAAAAGGGCTCGAAATCGAAGAAAGTTAGCAGGACCCCAGGTCGGTCCTGACTCCTTATCTTCTAGCTTTATTCTTTCTTGTGGTGGCACGTACTTTATGCATATTCATATATTCTCTTCTTTTTTTAAGTTGTTTGCCGCGTAGTCGGCTTTGTAAGAATTTGGCCACTTTTGTTGGCTTTTTGCTTTTTATCGAATATTTTGTTATTTTTATTTTACGCGTATTTTATTGAGAACGGTCTCAATAACAGAAAGAAAAGTTTTTTGTATGGTTGAGACGGGTTCAAGGCATTTTTAGGTGCGACCCGCAGGGTCGGCTTATTTTGCTCGGAAGTTAAAACAGAACTGAGGGTGCGAATTCGACTTCGGCTTACGCAATCAATTGTTTTAACGCTGCGAGCGCGGAACTCGGCTTATTTGTTTCGATCGAACGTTGGGCCAGAGCGTCGATGTGCTCTCGTTTTCGTTCCATGATTTGGAAAATATTAACATTTATTAATATTTGCAGCTGTGCCTCGTAGACGAGGCTGCCTACGTACCCTCTGATCGGAGGGATCAAGCCGCTCGTTGTTGGTGTCGGATCCTGCACCAGTGGTCCGAAACCACTCAAAGATTGCCACGTAAGCAGAAGGGAGGCCCACAAGGAATAAGGCCCATGGGATCTTCAAGTCGAGCGAAGTGGTCATGCCGCGAGGTGGAGAACAGAATCGAAGACCAAGGATGGTCCATTTCGGGATTTATGGGCTTAAAGGCGAAGCCCAAGAAGGATGGAATCAATTCAAATTCAAATTCAAATGTTGAGCATTAAAACTCAAAGACTGAAACGGATACATTTAAGAGAGAATAATTGTATTTAATTGGGAGTTAAATGTCGTTCGGTAGTATAAGTATAAGGGCCAAGGGCCATGTAAAGGACACACGATTTTTCTAGCAAATATACTATAGCCATTTCCATAACAATTCATAGCTTTTTGCACATCAATTTTTGTCCTCAAGAATATATTTATCACTAAATAAACAAATACTTGAGTGTGCGAATCCGACATCCACATTTTGGCGCCGTCTGTGGGGACACGAGGATTCTTGAGTTGTCAGACTTTCTTCACTACATTTCCGAGATAAGCAGCAATGTCTGGAGGAGACACCCTTGACACATCAGTGGCTGAAACTCTCAAGACCTTGCAGCAAACCATGTCGGAAATATCACAGAAGTTCTCGGATGTGGAAAAGGCCGTTGACACGTTACGAACAACCCAGGTATCTCTTAGTCAAAACGTCAACACTATACAATCTTGTGTTCGTTCTCTGGGGGCAGGAAACTCCGCAGGAGTCCGAAGAAGAATGTTCAATTCGCCAAGCTCCCTAGCGCGAAATGGAACCAACGAACAAACAACCCCTGATACGGTAATTCAGCTGGCGGATGGAGAGACGCAGCTCGGAGATGAAGATCAACTTGCAGATCAGTACGAGAAAGAAAGCCTCGACCAGTTCGAGACTATGAGAAATGTTAGCCAGGAACTAAAAGAAATGAAATCAAAGTTCCATCACGCCACTAGTTCGGAACCGGATATCAACCGAGTCATTGAAGAAGCTAGGCGAACACCTTTCATTCCGCGAATCACAAATTTGAGAATCAAAGATTCTCGGAAACTCAAACTGGAGCCCTACAGCGGACTGGAGGATCCAAAGAGCTATCTCGCAGCCTTTTTGATTGCCGCTGGACAAGTCGAATTGGATGAAGCTGATGTGGATGCAGGATACTGCAAACCCTTTTCAGAATATCTTTGCGGTCAAGCACTAATGTGGTTCACCCAGTCAGAGCCTGGTTCAATCAACAATTTTGACGAGCTGTCGGCTGTGTTCTTGAAACAATATTCTATCCTTATGGACAAAAGCGTTTTGGATGCTAACCTTTGGAATCTATCACAAGGGCCAAATGAGTCACTTCGAGTTTTCATCACCAAGTTCAAGGGGGTGCTGTCGAAGCTCCCAATAATCTCGCAACAATCAGCTTTATCTGCCCTACGAAAAGGTTTGTGGCATGATTCAAGGTTCAAAGAAGATCTAATACTTCACAAACCGGACACAATTCAAGACGCAATTTTCCGTTCAAACAATCAGATAGAAGTAGAAGACGAAAAAAGAGTTTTGCGAAAAGAAACAAACAAGCGAAACCGACGGTCACTTTCCCTACCAAAAATTTTGAGCCTAGGGAAAACCAAGGACCAAAAAAGTTTAGAACGCAACCCCTCAACAATATCGTCGGAAAGCAATTCCAAGAAAAAGGAAAGTCGAACACTTGGGTCTGTGACGAAAGTTTGCATTGTGACATCCATAAGGTAACCGGGCACTTAACCAAGGATTGTAGCGTCCTCAAAAAGCATCTCGCGGAGCTATGGGCCAGTGGAGATCTTTCCAAATTCAAGATAGAGGATTTCGTGAAGGAATACCACGAAGCAAGAGATAGCTCCAAAGATCAGAACTCCAAAAGACCAAGGGTGTCCAATGAAGAAGAACCAAGGAGTTCAAAAGGAAAAATCAATGTAATCTTTGGAGGTTCCAAACTTTGCCGGGATACGATTGGCGCCATTAGGAAGCATAGGCGAAATGTTTCACTTAAAGCAAGCTTGGGCGAAGAAGTCGACTTTCAAGGCGCATCAATATCATTCGACGAGGAAGAAACACGTCACCTCAAAAAACCTCACGATGACGCCCTAGTCATTACCCTAGACGTTGCCAACTTCGAATTGTCAAGGATTCTCATCGATACGGGCAGTTCGGTCGATCTAATCTTTTTAGGTACTTTGGGAAGAATGAGAATTAGTCGGGCAGACATAGTGGGACCCCCGACTCCTTTAGTGGCATTCACAAGTGAGTCGGCCATGTCTTTCGGAACGATCAAGCTACCAGTTCTTGCCAAAAAGGTGTCAAAAATCGTAGACTTTGTTGTTTTTGATAAACCGGCAGCCTACAACTTCATCCTCGGGACTCCATGGATTTATCAAATGAAGGCAGTCCCCTCAACATATCATCAATGCATCAAATTTCCAACTCCAAGTGGAGTGGAAACAATTCGGGGAAATCAAGAAGCTTCGCGAACATGCTATCTGGCTAGTCACCGACTGAAGATCCAATAGCAATTAACGAAGCCTGCGAAGAAGGGAATAATTCCAAGATTTCCTAGTGGGCAGAAAGAGGATGATGTAGTTATTGAAGTAGTATTAGAAGAAGACAAACCAGATCGGAAAGTCCGAATCGGAGCAACTTTGACCGGCAAAATAAAAGAAGCTTTGATCGAGCTTTTGAGGAAAAACAAGATGTCATTTGCGTGGTCAGCAGCGGATATGCCTGGCACAGATCCAAGCATAATTTGTCATGAAATGAACGTTTGATCCAAGCTTCAAGCCTGTGAAACAAAAAAGGAGAAAACTTAGAGTAGAGCGAGCAAAAGGCAGTAAATGACGAAGTGGACAAACTTTTAAAAATAGGATCTATAAGGGAGGTGCAGTACCCGGAGTGGGTGGCAAACACCGTCGTAGTCAAAAAGAAGAATGGAAAGGACAGAGTGTGCATCGACTTCACAGACCTCAATAAAGCATGTCCAAAAGACAGTTTCCCGCTTCCACATATAGACCGGCTTGTGGAGTCTACCGCTGGGAATAAGCTATTAACCTTCATGGATGCCTTCTCGGGTTACAATCAAATAATGATGAATCCTGAAGACCAAGAAAAAACGTCATTTATCAAGGATAGATGTACTTATTGTTTTAAGGTATTGTCTTTTGGCCTAAAAATTGTAGGAGCAACTTATCAACGGTTGGTCAATAAAATGTTCCATGAGCATCTTGGAAAGACAATTGAAGTCTACATAGATGATATGTTGGTTAAGTCATTGAAAAAAGAGGATCACATCAAGCATTTAGAGGAATGTTTCAAAATTCTCAATCAATATCGAATGAAGCTGAACCCAGCGAAATGCACAGTCGGAGTTCCGTCTGGAGAATTTCTTGGTTATATTGTGACAAAAAGGGGAATTGAAGCCAATCCAAACCAAATCAATACCTTTATAAACATGCCATCTCCAAAGAACTTCAAAGAAGTGCAGCGGTTGACTGGTCGGATTGCAGCTCTAAACCGGTTTATTTCAAGGTCAACAGATAAGTCTTTACCTTTTTACCAAATTCTGAAAGGAAACAAAGGATTCCTTTGGGATGAGAAGTGTGAAGATGCCTTCGGACAGCTTAAAGCATACCTAACTACTCCACCCGTATTATCTAAACTCGAAGTGGATGAGAAGCTCTATTTGTACGTTTTGGTGTCAAATCATGAAGTAAGTGGAGTCTTGGTCCGGGAGGATCGCGGCGGGGAGCAAAAGCCGATCTATTACATAAGTAAGTCAATGACAGATCAGGAAACCAGGTATATAATGATGGAAAAACTCGCACTCGCAGTAGTGACTTCAGCCCGATAGTTACGTCCATACTTTCAATCCCATCCAATCGAAGTGTTAACTAACCAGCCACTTCGAACAATACTTCATAGTCTAAATCAGTACGGACGACTGGCAAAATGAGCAATGGAACTGAGTGAATATGATATAGAATACAAAAGCCGGGTTAGCATGAAGGCTCAGGTTTTGGCAGATTTCCTAACAGAATTACCAGTACTGGGCACGCCAGAGCAACCGGAGAATCGGACTTAGAAACTGTATGTAGATGGATCTTCATCAAAGCAAGGATCCAGTGTGGGAATCAAGTTGGAATCTCCTACATCAGAAATTCTTGAACAGTCGTTCCGTCTATTATTCAATGCTTCTAACAATGAGACAGAGTACGAGGCCCTAATTGCCGGATTTCGGCTGATACAAGGAGTTGGAGCTGAAGAAGTGGTTGCTTATTGTGATTCGCAATTAGTACTTAATCAGTTCAACGAAGATTATGAAGCCAAGGACTTAAGAATGGAAGCATACCTCGAAGTAGTGAATGGTCTGTCCAAAGATTTCAAGAAGTTCGAACTAATTCGCATACCTCGAGGAGAGAATACAACCGCGGACGCACTTGCTGCGTTAGCATCAACGATAGATCCCGAACTAAAAAGAATCATTCCGGTGGAATGTATCTCGGAACGAAGCATTAAAGTTTACAAAGAAGCTTTCGTTGTTACCAGATCTCGAGTAGCGGTGTATGATCGTAGTGAACCCGAAATGGAGCTCCCGCCTGTCAAACGGAGAAAGTCAAAGAAATCCAACATATCTAAAGAAAGCAGTAGCAAGGAGCCCGTTATCCTGACAGAAAATGGACTTCCGGAAACAATCGTAGTGACAGTACCATTGATCGAAGACGACCATCCCGAGCAAGACCTTGAACCAAATGAACATCCCGAACCGGAACCATGAGTATTTCACGAGATTGACCAAATTCCGGCTAAAGATTGGGGGGCTGATTGGAGAGAGCCAATAAAACACTACATCGTGACAGGCGAGCTCCCAAAAAATAAGTGGCAAGTCAGGAAAATGAGAACTGTTAGCGCGAAATTTTGTCTATCAAAGGATACGTTGTATAGGCGAGGTGTCAGTGACCCTTACCTATTGTGCATTTTTGGGCCCGAAGTCGAAATTGTCATGAGAGAAGTACACGAAGGGCTGTGTGGTAGTCATTCGTCTGGAAGGGCTATGGCTTTTAAAATCAAAAGGATAGGCTATTATTGGTCCACTATGATCACGGATTGTGTCAAGTTCGCCAAAAGGTGTAAGCGTTGTCAACTTCATGCACTATGGACAAATCTTGGGTTCACCCCTAGGGGTGAACCCCTTTGTTCACCTCCTTTTTTATTAGCCAATAAGATTATGCCATATAAGATTGTATTTAAACAAAAATAGTTAACTAAAATTTAATTCAGAAAAAACAAAAAATGGAAACAAAATCCTTACACGTATTAAACGTCGTTGAACGTCAATATTTGACGTCTTCTCTTCTTTTTCTTTTAATAAAATATTTTATAAAGAGATTAGATTAGGGTTTGAAGTGATCTCTTTCTTTTATTTTTTTCAAACCAAACACACCATTAAAAAGATCGACAACCTCTTATATCAGAACCTATTATTTATTATTAAATTTGTAGAAGATGATGCATAAGAAGATGGAGCCAATATAGAGGAAGGAAAATATATTGTTTTTAAAACATCAATTCGTCAGGTAAAGTTTCAGATTCTCTTAATACTAGTAAAAAAATATTTTTTAGTGGTGAACAAATAGAGACAACTAGCTATAATTGGTACATGTGTGAGTGTGTATATGACCATGAGGAAGAAGAAGAATGGTTATTGGCATGGAGTAATATGCTCGAGAAGCATAAATTGACGGAGGATAAATGGTTGAAGAATTTATTTGAGCTGAGAGAAAAATGGGCAATGGTATATGGCCGTCATACGTTTACAGCAAATATGGTTAGCACACAGCGTAGTGAAAGTATGAACAATATTTTGAAAAAATACTTGAAGCATAGTTATAACTTGTTGTGCTTCTTTGAACACTATGAGAGAGTGTTGGAGGATCGACGATATAAAGAATTAGTTGCTGACTTCAATATGATGCATACTTCGCCGGTATTATGTGCTACTGTAGAGATGTTGCAACATGCAGAGGAAGTGTATACACCAGAAGTTTTTAGCTTGTTCCAAAAGCAATACATAGTTATCGGTGATTATGTTGCCAAAAAGGTTAGTAAGTTTGAGATGGTGTATGAATACAATGTATCTTATCGTGGTGTAGCACGAGAGCATTTGGTTAATTATGATGCTGCAAACGAGACAATACATTGTGGTTGCATGAAGTTTTCTTTTGCTGGGATTTTATGTCGTCATGCATTGAAAGTGTTGGACAAGAAGAATGTTAGAAGAATTCCATCTACCTACATTCTAAATCGATGGAGTAAAGAGGCAAAAGCACGAAACATATCTTATTATCATTCAGAGCCACCTAATGAAACAGTCAAGCAATCGATTGGAAAGCGATATAGCCATATATGTCGTACTTTCCGTGAGATTGCATCTGTTGCTGCTGATCATATAGAATTGACGTTGTGTGCAAATGAAGATGTCATTCAGTTGCTTAAAAAATTGGAGGAAAAAAAAAAGAACTTCTGAAAGCTAATGCATGGATGCTCCAAACTTCAGATGTTGAACTTGTGGAAGAAGAAGAAGAAGAAGACAAGGATGTTCCAAATGCACGTAAGGTAAAAAGAAAAGCTCATGTTGGACGACCAAAAAACAAAAAAGTCGGACCTCATGGTCGATTTTTGAGTGTTCTTGAAACGAAAAATCGGCGTACCACAAAACCATCAAGTAATGCTGCTGCAAAGAAAAAATTATCATTTCAGGTATTTGATATAACATTTTTCTTTTTAGTTTATATCTATTTTTTTATCGAAATGTGACTTAATCTATATATACTAATTCTTATTTAAAATTGATAAATGCTTCAGGACTCCACTCCTACTCCAGATACTCAATTATTTGGTGCTACCACCAGCTCGACCTTACATAATGGGTCATTTATTTCACAAGTGTTCCAGGTAAATACTTCATTCTTGCTTTTAATATTTGAGCTATCTATTATTGTTTTTAATAATTTGAAATCTTATATTTTGTAGGAATTTGACAAGAGTTATGGTGGTTCATCATAAAGCTCTGTTATTTTGCTTTGTTTTGTTTTTTTTCAAAATCATATTCGAACACCAAGTCCCTTTTGCTAGATTGATTTTCTTTCTTCTCTTGTAGAATCACAAATTCAGATTCTTATCATTTTATTATTTTCTTCTAGATTGATTTTTTTGTTTTTTCTTATTATTTTATTGTTTGAGGCAACTCCAAAGAATCCAAGATGAAAACTCTCATCAAGTTAACTCTCTGTATGCTCACGAAGAAGACGACTATTCTCGTAACATCTTTTTTTTTTGTTAAAATTCTCGTAACGTCTCTTCACACCTTATATCATTCTTTTAGAAGACTATGAATCTCTTTAAGTAAAAAACGCACCGTTTATGGATTTGTATCACGTGACTTTTAGCTCACAAAAAAAACTTGAGATCTTTTATTTCTAGTAACAACTTCTTATTGTCATGCTTTCAAATTTGCTCACATTTAAATAATTCTATTAAAAATAAATAAAGAGACGTTAACGTCAAGTATTGACGTCCAACGTTAATACATATAAAGAATTTGTTTCCATATTTTATTTTTCTGAATTAAATTTTAGTTAATTATTTTTGTTTAAATACAATCTTACATGGCATAATCTTATTGACTTATAAAAAAGGAGGTGAACAATCCAAGATTTGTCCATGCACTATTAATCCATCAACCTTCGGAGTTATTTTCTTCTATCTCTGCCCTTACCTATTTATGAGGTGGTCGATGGATATTATTGGACCATTGCATAAATCAACCCGAGGAGTACAATACCTTTTGGTTTGGACGGACTATTTTTAAATGGATTGAAGCTGAAGCATATTAGCATTTAGTGAGACATGTCATGAGCGAGAGTCCATTTAGGTTTGGGCCTCCTCTAACATGTCATGAGCGAGAGTCCATTTAGGTTTGGGCCTCCTCTAAAATTATCGGAACACTAATTCTCCTCTAATAAGTTCTCTGTATCCACCACCACATGCTTGTTGAGAGAGAAAGAGTGAGAGAGAGTGAGACATGACGGGCTGTGTGAATTCTATTTCTCCGCCGCCGGTGACTTTATACCGGCCTCGTGCCTCTCCGTCACCAGCTTCACGGTCATCTTTCTCATTTTCCGGAGATTCCGTACACTCTCTTTACCGTCTCCGACGTGTTTCGAGATCTCCGTCGATTATCGCCCCCAAATTCCAGGTGAATGATTGTTTTGAGCTGCAATTTTTGAATACCATTTGCGATCTGTTAATTTATATTATTTTTGTGTGTGGAAGGAATATAGATTGTGGCGGCTGAAAAATCGGAGCCTCTCAAAATTATGATTTCAGGAGCTCCTGCTTCTGGTAAAGGTACACAATGCGAGCTGATTACTCACAAAGTAAGCTTCTTCATCTTTTTTTTTGGATACCAATCTCATGAATCCAATTCATTTTACTATCAATTTGAAAATACTTTGATCGGTTTTGTCAATTAACCTTAACTTGGCCACTTATAGCTTTACCTGAGCTGATCCAAGGGTTTCTCTAGGAGTGATTTTAAGCATTAAACTAGTTATTGGCTGTATTATGTGATGATGACTGCGATTTAATAGTCTTTATAAGGAGGTTAACATGCTAAACTAAAGCTTAGGTTCTTGAATGAATAAGGAAAATTGTGCTTTCGATAATTGATTCAGGGCTTTCTTCAGTTATTATTTCAAGCATCAGACCAGTTTATGGATGTATCATGTGATGATGCCTGCAGTTTTAATACTCTTTAATAAAGAGGTTAACATGGTAAAGGGTTTAGTAATGTGTCTGGTTTTTAGTAGAGACTAGAAGTTTAGGTTGTTGAATAGGTAGGAAAATCGTGTTCATGATGAAAAAAGCGGTGTTTCTGGAACTTGCTACTCGTTTTTACTTCTAATTTTTAGGCTATGTTTCAAGGGAAGACTTCATGCTTTCTTCATGACGGTTAATTATTACATAAATTACTACCTCTTTGCTGTAATGTGTCTGATGTTTAGTTAAGACTTAAAAGCAAAGGTTGTTGTTGAATAGGTAATGAAAGTTGTACTCTTGATTAAAAAGCAGTGCTTCTGTGGAACTTGCTACTCACTTCTACTTTTGTTTCCATGGAAGACTTCATGCTTTTTTTTTTTTTTGTGCACCAGACTTCATGCTTTTTAAGTTCTCTTTTTTACTTCATGAAACAGATGCAGATTGAAATTTTCCTCTTTTGTCGGTATGCAGTATGGTTTGGTGCATATCTCTGCTGGAGATTTGCTGAGGGCTGAAATCGCTTCTGGAAGTGAAAATGGAAGACGGGCAAAAGAACATATGGAGAAAGGACAATTGGTCCCTGATGAAATAGTTGTAATGATGGTAAAAGATCGTTTATCGCAGTCAGATTCAGAGCAAAATGGATGGCTTTTGGATGGATATCCAAGGAGCGCATCACAGGCAACAGCTCTCAAGGGATTTGGATTCCAGCCTGATCTATTCATTGTCCTGGAAGTAAGCACTGTTCTTATTTTTAATGTTCCTTATCTCTAATCTGAAGGCTTTCTCTAGAACTTCCTAGATTTTACCTATATTTGTGAGTTCAATGCAATGGATAAACTCTTACTTCTTTGGACCATAAATTCTGCAACATTTTGCTAAAAGTTAAATTCTGGGAAATCAGTCTTAGAGTTAGAATGCAGACAACTGATAATAAACTAAATCCATTAGCTATATTTATCTTTTGTGCAAGATGTTTTAACTAGATGATGTAGCACACTGCTTTGAGCCTTTGACTCTTTATCCTATGAATGGAGTTGGGCTCGTTTGATTTACGCCTACTCTGCTTTTGAATAGGTTCCTGAAGATATTCTAATTGAAAGAGTTGTTGGGCGTCGATTGGATCCTGTCACAGGAAAGATCTACCACTTGAAGTATTCTCCTCCAGAGACAGAAGAGATTGCTGCTAGACTCACCCAACGTTTTGATGATACCGAAGAGAAGGTAAATCAATATTTCTTATATATTTTTCTGTCTGTTGAAAGTTGCCCATTCAATCATTATTTCTCACATATGAAATTCACTCTTAGTCCATTCTGTCTCTGAATTTTTTTCTCTTACCCTGTAGGCAAAACTGCGGCTGAAGACTCATAACCAAAATGTGAGAGATGTGCTTTCTATGTACGACGATATTACTATTAAGGCATGAGATCTCAGTCACACTCTTTCTATTTTGGTTTTGCTATCTCTTCTTTAATGATTTTCATGAAGTAAAATGGCACCTCATTTACTATTATTATCCAGATCGAGGGAAACCGTTCAAAACAAGAAGTGTTTGCCCAGATCGATTCTTCTCTGTCCGAATTGCTTCAACAGAGGAACACTGCTCCAAGTTCACTTTTAAGTTGAATCATTCTTGGTACAAACCTGAGGAAGTGTTTGCCCAGATCGACACTACTGTGTCCAAATTGCTTCAACAGAGGAACACTGCTTCAAGTTCACTTTTAAGTTGAATCATTCTTGGCAAGGACCTAACCAGCGGTAAATATCCTTTCTTGCATTTATCACACTCGATTGATATCACTTGTATTGCAATAACGGGTCGTTTTTGTTGCCAGTAAGACAATGTATGTCTACCTCAAACCTCAGAAATATGCGACCTTAGCTTCTTCTTATAATCTGTAGATTTTCTGAAAATAATCCATTTTGTTCTCTTTTCACAATCATAAAGAATAGAACCGAGTTACTAAGTGATTTAGGAGCTTTAAAATTTCTTTAGTCTTTTCGTATCAGTCAAATTTTGACCATTGGCGTCTAAATTCAATTTCGTCTAAATTCAATTTGACAATTGTAAACCAATTCACCAACTCTTTTTCCTAGCAACTAATAATAGAAGACTTTTAGACTTTTCCCATGGAGTTTAATATAAGTTGGTAAGCTCTAACACTTCTTGTCTTCAAATCATTGACTTGGAATCTTATGTAATGCGTACAAAAAGAAGCAGCGAAACTCATTGGCTTTTGCTTTGAACTTTTCACATTTAGCTGCAAAAGGAAAATGGATTGTGCCAATGTTTTCGTCGAAGAAAATATTAAAATTTTGTACCAATTAATTAAATTCCTAATCCCTAATAAATAAATACAATTACGGTTGACCAAAAAGATTAAGCTAAACGTGGCTAATAAGTGTTTGATCGAGATACGGTCTCCGTCTTTGGAGCCGTCAAACAAGCGGCCAAAGCACTCTCTAGTTTACTCACTACCTCCGCCATTGATGGCCTTTTCCGGCTACACGGCATCAAACACTCCGCTGCCAAGTATCCGACATGAGCCACCGCCTCGATTTCGTAGGGCGTTGGTGGCGGAATCCTCTGGTCAAGTACTCTATGAACCTCATCAAGCAAAATGTATGGTACAATATATTCCACTACGTTTCTCGGGTTTTCGTCTTCGTTCTTGTGTATAGCTTTGTGACCGGACAGTAACTCCAGCAACACGACGCCGAAGCTGTAAACATCACTCTTAGTTGTGAGCTGTTGAAACTTATAGTACTCTGGGTCGATGTAGCCCAACGTACCGGCGGCGTGTAAGGAGAGGTGTGACACGTCGTCTTCTTCTGTTGGACCCATCTGAGAGAGTCCAAAATCCGAAACTTTGGCTGTCCATGTGGCGTCCAGAAGTATGTTTGACGACTTTATATCACGGTGGATCACCGGAGGCACTACAAACTCGTGGAGGTATTGGATCCCACGAGCGGCATCAAGTGCGATCATCAAGCGTGTTTGCCACGTAAGAGGGTCAAATTGAGGATTATGAAGGTGATCAGCGAGAGATCCATTTTTCATGTACTCGTACACCAAAACCCTCTCTTCTTCATCCTCGTAGAAACCAAGAAGTCGAACAAGATTTTTGTGGTTGAGCCGCGACATAGACTCTAGCTCGTTTACGAACGCTGAATCCTTGTCTGCTCGTCGGTTTCTCATTGTGGTCCCGGACAATGTAGGGTTTGTTAGCTCAGCTCGTTTGATTGCCACATGACGTCCGTCCGATAAAACACCTTGGTAAACAGAGCCGAAGCTGCCTATACCAAGCTGAAACCTGACAGAGAAACCATCTGTGGCTAAAGCCAGCTCGTCAATTGAGAACTCCATGAGCTGCCCAGGGTTCCCTAAGCTTACTAGACTGCTCAGCCTCTTCTCGAGCTTAGGTATGTCTATTGTCCTAGTTTCATCGAGACGTCCAGAGTCATGGACACGGCATCGGGAGTGGCTTTTAACGACGAAGAAGCTAATGACAAGAAGCAAGGAAAATGTTCCAACGCATCCGACCACAAGAAACACAATGTTTCTTCTGCTCCAAGTTTTGTTCATAGAGTTTTGTGCCCTTGTATCTGGAAATTCTCCATCCTCTTTTTTCAAATCACAAATCATCAATTCATTGCCGCATAATGACTGTGAACCTGACAATGGACGGTAAGGGCATTCTCTTCTACACGGTCCTGGCATTACCACTTGAGAAATTAGGCCTTGGAACGGAGCGAAAACACCCGATTTAAAATTCTCATTTCCCCAGCAATATAGAGTGTAGTTTTTTGTGGCAACACCGCAAAAGATTTGCCCTTTAGCATATATTGATGTGAAATGAATGTCCTTAAGAGTTTGAGGCAAACTGAAATTTTTGTTGTTTCCCCAACACACCACAGTTCCATTAGACCATCTAATACCGCAGCTACGGTTTTCCCCAACTGCCAATGCTAAAAACTTTTCATGTGGCAACGACTCCGTTTGTCCCCAGCACTCGACATCATTGTCAACAGTGATCGCGCACGCTTGTCTTGATCCAGCCGCGATGGCGATGTAGCGGTCTCCACTACTCGGTACCTTGGATATACCTTCTCCTTCACAGCTGATCCTTCCAGGTGGCTGAGATAGCCCACAGAAAAAGTTATCTCCCAAGGCAATGGAACTGTAGTTATCCGACCGTGGTAGATAGAACGGTTGCCAGCAACGGAGGCTCCTTGAGACTCTCTCAACTCCACAAATGCGGGAATTTCCGGCTTCTAACTCTTCTAGCTCAGGACCGTGGTAGATTCTTTTGTGCAACAAACTACTTCCGTTAACAGAAAATCTCCAACAAAGAAGTGTGGAAGTGTTGGAATCCAGCACCGTTCTCAACCCGCACACAAACCCATTCCCGGAGACAACCCCGGAAAACCTACGTTTTCGGAGGTTATCGGTTAAAGAGAATCGAATAGAATTTAAAGGGAAACTGGAACATTGGAGATAAGAGTGGTTGGTGAGAGCACATACAAGAGTCTGATTAGAGATGTGGGAGATGGAGACAGTGGAGAGGGAGAAGCAAACAAAAGAGAAGGAAGATAGAAGAAGAAGAAGGAGAGACACAAAGTGAAAGGAGCAACGAGAGATTGAAATGCTAAATGCCATTGAAGAAGAGTTCTCATGGCGTGTGAATGTTTTATGTTTGAGGAGTTGTGTTTTTAAGACGGCAAATCAACGCGGTTAGAGCGACATGAGACAAAGACAGAGACACCTCCCGAGAGACCAAAACCAAGTCTTATTATTTATAGTGCTTTTTCTCTATTCTAATTATTTTGATGGTCAACTCTTTGAACTTTTCAACACTTACTTTCAGTGGCAATGGCATCGCATCTAAACTATACTTAACTTTTTGGTGAAAACAAAATAATGAATTAGTTCATTTCTCTGGTCCACGTTTCATTTTATTACACAACGATTGTCTTCAATAAAGCTAATAAAGAAGATATCTTCATGTTGTGTTTTGTTTAAAGAATTTGTAGAACGAACATGATTTCTTTAATCATTAAGATACTATATTTATGATTTTCTTAATTTTTAAAGTTTTTAGTTGAAGTGCTAGTTTTCTAAATACCATTGATTAAATAGTGTTAAAAACATAAAATGTGTTTACAGAAAAAAAAGAAAAAAATTGTTACTTAACATAATAGCATTATTTTGACAAAATATAATTATGATTGGTAGATTGACACGATGTTCTTTCTAAAACGGTTTGAATTTTCCGAAATTCAAACAAGTTCTTCTTTGAGACGGGACAAAGTGAAAGGTGAAAATAGTGCAATTTCACTGGATATAATCAATCTTATCAGTAGTGATATGAAAAAAAACTTTGAAGTACACAATTACGAGAGATCAAGATTTGAAAAAAAAAAAAAAAAAATCATACTTCATTTGTATCTTAAACTTTACACATATAGGGCTTTGCACAAATCCTTCATGAGAGGATGCACTCTTCATCATTATGGAAGCAAATGTGGCCCATTAAGTAATAATTGAAGCCCAATTTCCCTTTTACACAATTTTCAATTAAAGTTTTGGTCTGATCACAATGTTTGCGTTAGCTGCGAAACAAGATGCTGTTACAGTCATAGAAGTCTTATGCGTACACGACTCCGATTTCAAAATCAGAACGGAATATAAACACTCTCGACGACGAACCTCAAAATATCCAAATTCTCCTCCGGCTCCGAGCTATGGCTACGTGTTCCCTCTGGGCGCCACCGTCTTTCTCTCCCCGCCGGCGATTCTTTAGCTTTTCTCACAATCGCCTGTCTCTATCTTCAATGTTAAGTTTCCGCAAAGAGCGTGTCTCACGAAGAGTCCTTTGTAGCTACGAAGAAAATGACAGAGATCGGACTCAATCTACCGGAATTCAACTCTACGGCGAGATTGAGAGGTAAAGCCACTGTTGTTTTTACCGATTTGCGTAACTAGCTTCATCTTTAAGCTCACTGTTGTGGAATCACATACGAATTTTCAGGTTATTGACAGAGACTGTTAAACAATCTCAGAGTAGTTCCGGTGGATCCTCTGATTGGTCAGAAGTCGAGGTGTGTCTTTGTGTTATCTCAATTCCTTTGTGTGCTTTTGGATATGAAGAATTCAGGAGCTTATCTTCAAATTTTGATTTGTATGTTTGAAATTAGAATCTGAAGTTGATGTTTACTCGAATTTTTAGATGTGAGCACAGTTTATTTTCTGGATAGTATGCTGTAATGGATGATTCTTAGAATCCAAGTTAAATTCAGGAGAACTGTGTAGTTCAGAATAAGTTTTGTTTCAGATTGTTTTCAATATCCAGTGAACCTTTTCTTAGGGAGCATGGGTGCTGAAACCAAGAAACTCGAAACCGAAGATGGTTGTTCATTTCATTGGCGGTATATTTGTTGGTGCAGCACCACAGCTTACCTATCGATTGTTTCTTGAGAGATTAGCAGAGAAGTAAGTCTCATGGTGTAGTAGGTTTCCTTCTCTTAGGCATTATTTTGATAATTATATCAACTATGCATCTGGATATTCTTCTAAAGACAATTTTTTTAAGATAAGTGAGCATACCAAAAAGTATACTAATGAATCTGGCTTAGCTATGTCTAGTTTTTTCATGAATTTATGATAATGTTGTGATGTTTTGTGCATAATAGTAAACAAAATTTCTCGTGCAGGGATATTTTAGTTATCGCGACACCCTATGCTAGTGGTTTTGACCACTTCAATATTGCAGATGAAGTACAATTTAAGTTTGATAGATGCTGCCGATCTCTAAAAGAAATAGTGAGTATCTTTTAGTGATCCTAGAGAAACAAAAACAAAATTTGTTCTATGCACAAGGTTGAGAAAAATTGGTGTCAATTTGAATGCTCTTTCTCTCTACAGGTGCAGGATCTTCCATCTTTTGGGATCGGTCATTCACTGGGATCCGTCATTCACCTTCTGATTGGTAAGTAGGTTTAAATGGTTGTCAATGTATTAAACTGATTCAGCTCATTAGATTTTTATTGAGTTGGTTTTCACTAGTCATTCAGGATCAAGGTATGCCGTTCAGCGAAATGGGAATGTATTTATGGCATTCAATAACAAGGTAAATGGGTTTGCCAGAGGCAATCATAGTTGCCATTAAAGATAGAATTGTTTGGGGAAAACTGAAAAGAACAAAGGTATATACTTAGGACTTAGGAGATTGAGGTTAAACATTCATAAAGCAATTCTTATGGAAAACACCGGGTCAGAATCCCAATTTCTTCATATCACCACCTCTTTACATTGAAATAGAAAATATTCCCAACATTATTTCACCCCATTGGCTGTCCCTCATTCAATTAGATAATACAATATACTCTTAAAAAGTATTTCCCTGTAAACCCTTGTGATCTAAAATAATACTTTTTTTTTATGGAAAGATATTGTAAATCCTGTTATGGAATCTCAAAACCTGTAAAAGGTGATATCTTATTGGAACCCCTAATTTTTCAGGAAGCGAGCTTAGCTATTCCTTTGTTCTCCCCAGTTCTTGTGCCGATGGCCCAAAGACTTGGACCACTGTTATCACAGATGGCAACCTCCCCAACAATCCGCCTTGGGGTAAGGTTCTGATTCCTTTGCTCTGCTGTTTTTAAGATGTGCAGCTCTTCGGATTTCACTAGTTTCCCAAGTGATAGTCTAACTTCTTGCTTTTGGTGATTGGTGTTTGATCAATTTGTTTGCTAACTCAAGAAATGCCGTCATGAGTGCACTTACTCCTTATCGATTTTTTTCTCTCCATTTTATTTAAAATAGCAGTAAATGCTACTTTTGATTTTTGACACATCAAGTCGTAAACTGGTACATCTTACATCCTTTGTTGATGGTGTTCTAAAAAAAAACTGACAACAAAAACTATTTGCAGGCAGAGATGACCCGAAAGCAATTAGAAACGCTTAGCCCTCCCATCATGAAGCAAATTCTTCCATTAGTGGAACAGCTCCCTCCCTTGTACATGGACTTAGTAAAGGGAAGAGAAGATTTTATTCCAAAACCAGAAGAAACAAGACGCCTTGTAGGTGAAACGCATAATGTTTTTGGGTTTATGTCTCATCATGGAGCCTTATCTCGTCTTGATAAACCATCTATCACACTAATCGATATTCTTGCTAAAATGTACAGATAAGATCCTACTATGGAATCTCTAGGAATCTGTTGATAAAATTTGAGGATGATTCAATAGATGAAACATCAATCCTGGCTCAGGTGCTTGGTGTGGAATCGTCCATTAGCTCAAAGCTAGACATGTCTATCCGTACACTGCCAGGAGATCACGGTCTCCCTCTGCAACAGGTACTGAGTTCTGTTTAAGGCAAACTATTTTGCAACAGTGATTTGAGCCATCACCATGGAGATAGTCCAAGAACACGAATTGTGTTAGAATTAAAAGTGTTCAATCCGAAGAAAACTAAACCCCGCTGATCCAATTTGAGAGCTAAAATAAGTCTTATTCGGTTAATGTGGTTTATTTTCAGAATTCTGAAACACCAAAACGACAGTCTGAAAACCCAAACTGAAACCTATGGTTGATTAAAAAGTGAAGTCAAACCAAAACTGAACCCAAAACAATACAAACCTTTCTATTGTAGATTCAGTTTTCATTTGTTATTCTTTTCCTAAAATTAACCCGTTAACACATAAACGAAAGCAGATTGAACATGCATTCACAGTTAGAATCGATATGGAGACTCTTTTGTTGCTTTCTCTAAGGTGCTAATATTAAAAGTGTCTTATATTACTGTCTGGACAGGCTCTTCCGGATGTTCCACCAGGAATGGTAGAAGCTGTGAATCGAGGAAGTGAGTTTTTAGCAAATATTGCTGTCGGGACTCCGTGGGAATCTATGGCTAAAGAGGTTGGAGGTTCGCTGGGAATGGACTCGAAGATCCTTCGTGCTGATATGTCCAAAGACCTTGCCCTGCTTGTCGATGCAATCACTTCTTGGATGGCTTCAAATATGGGTCCAAAACTTCTGAGACCATAATGTTTCTCATGTACACAACATAAAAAAATTCTAATAACACAGGCGATTGCATACTATTTTAAGTAATGTAACTGTATATATATAACATGAAGAGTTTCGTTATACATAAAAAGTCCTGTCGATAGCATGTTTTGGTACCCTAGATCACACAAGGATGTCAAAAAGAAGGAAGAAATAACAAACAGATAACGGAATTGAGGGTCTTGAAAAACAGTAAGCACACTTGATATGATCGGTGAACTATTCGTGGTATAGATACAAGCCGAGACCAAATCGTGCACATGCTCTGCAGAATGCTATTTCCTCAGCTGCAGTAACTGGATCCTCAATGTGATCATCAGTCGTCGTTACTGTCCCAGTGGATTCACGATGTGCCTGCATTACATAAAAATTCAAAACTTAGTCCTGTGATCAATGTCACATGTTGGTTCACTAATATCAATTTACAATTTCAACAACCCATTCAACTCGCTCTCCACAAAACAACCTTCTATCATATCATTCAAAGTCATAAAAATGGGATTTTGCTGGTTTAGGCATTGCCATAGATGACCGAAGTCATTAGGCTCGGCGGCTCGAGGACTTCCAAGATCACATTATCTTTGGTTTCAGTCCACGAAAGCAGATACTTTCATCCAAATATCCGTCAATCTATAGTCTCTTATAAATACAGATATATTTGCGTATCTTCTCAAGCCAGTTAATTATCTGAATTTGCACAAGTCAGGATAAGGTTCAAAATCTTCTTCTAACTAGCGCAGTCACAAACAATTATAACTTGATTGAATTTGTAGCTAAAATATCGGTAAGATGAGATGTGACAAGAAAGAAAACTGATCAGTGCATCACAAACACTTAGTTCTTCTTAATTTTAACATATTCAAAGGAGAGTGGGCGCTAGATATGTTCCTTAATCGTTGATATACTCTTGGAAGCTACCATTAGAGGTTAATCCAAGAGTATATCAACGATTAAGGAACATATCTAGCGCCCACTCTCCTTTACAAAGGTTTGATTTTGAACAAAACAAGACAAACAAACATCAAGACATGAACTAGAATCTTTTCCTTAATCATTAATAAACTCTTGAAGACTACCATCAGGGTATTCCTCTAAAAAGAGTCACTAAGAGAGAAACAATGCAAAGGTTTGATTTTGCACAAAATTAGTCAAAATCAGACATGAGTTGCTTTGATTACCTACTTAATCACACACAACTATCCTCAAAAAAATAAGCAAGAAATTGAGGAATGTTGAAGAGCTTACCTCACCATCAGAGCCACGAATGGTGAGACGATAAACAACAGTAACATTACCATTCTCAGAGAAAATAACATCTCTAACTTCACCACACCAACCAGGAGCATAGAAGCTAAGCATCCGATTTGCATGGTACCTATAAATAAAACCCAGACACAAGTCAGATCAATGAACCAAACAAGCAACTTCTTAAACTAAAGGATCCAAAAAAAGAGTTTAGTACCACGGGATAAAACCAGAAGCAGCAGAAGTAGAGGGAGGATCATGACTCTTAACAATGTTATCAGGAATCTTCTTGTTAAGGTCACGAAGTATCTCAATCAAGGGCCTAGTAATCGACGAAGACGACGAGAATTTGTCAATAGGAACTACATAATTCGAATTAGGAACTGCTTTTTTCTTCCCCACGTCTCCACCTCCGACTCCTACTCCCCCACCGCTGCATCTAACTCCGCGATTCGCCGTTAACCGGCGAACCGCCACGGTTTTGAGTGGGGAGAGTTTGATGCGTGCAACGGCGGTGGATGGTGCGGAGATTGTGAAGGCCGTTGAGGTCTGCTGCATTTGCAAAGCCATTGATTTCGTGTCGGAGCAAAACTGTGAGTTAAGAGGAAAACAGGAGAAGTGGTAAATTGTGAGATACATGACGTTACATTTAGTAGTAGGTGACTAGGTGAGGTAGGTGGAAGTTCAAAACCAAACCAACCCCTTTTTTTGGTCTTTGTATTTATTTTTTTAGTTTTAATTACAAGATGATTCGTTTGGGATATTATTCAAGGCAAGTACAAATTTATAAACTCAGTGATTCATGCCAAATGTTTAATTAGAAAATTTAGAATTTTTTCTCTCTTTTTTTTCCCACTAAAAACGTTGTGGTTAGTTGTAAATGGTAATGGGTTGGTTTAAATCATCACTTTACCATTTTCGTTGGTTTAAATCATGAATTCTAGACCTGGTGATTTAAATCCTTAATTTTATGTTGATTTTCATTTTAATCATGAATTCTCATTAACAAAGCCAATGAAGGCACATCGCTAACTGGCTAAATGGATCAATAAGACGAAGTCATCGCATAACTGGCACTTCGAAGCCATCACATAATTTTTCTTCTACACCAATATGGTTTCCATCTTTCTCTTCTTTCGATTGCTTCGTTCAGCCAGTTAACAATGTGCCTCAATTGGCTTAGTCAACGAGAATTCGTGATTAAATTGAAAGTCAACATAAAATTGAGGATTTAAATCATCAGATCTACATAAAATGAGGATTTAAATCACCAACTCCAGAATTCATGCTTTAAACCAACAAAAATGGCAAACTAATGATTTAAATGACATTTTTCCCGAATGGTAATGCATTGTTCTATGAATAAAATGTTCTTTTCCTAATGAAATCGGTGATCAAGATTTTGAAATTGGCTTAACCTAAATTGTTTTCACTTTTGAACAATTGGCCACCTCTTTCACATTCATGAGTACTAAAAAGATATAAACTTTAAGCAAAACAAAGACGCATAGAGAAAGTGTTGGCCATCCCAACTTATTCATCAAGCCAAAGTCAAAACATCCATGCAATAAAAACCCAAATCATTACTAAGCGTTTCTCTCAGACAGTATTAAAATACTGAAATAAAACTGACCAAAGTAAAATATTAAAGAAACACCAACTCAAAAGAAAACTTCATAAATGTCGTAGGCAAAACACCAACAACGCAACCAAAGCCAAGAAGGCTACTTCACTCTCCACATGTTCCTTCATTCTCTACCTGTTTTAACACCAGTACAGAGATTTAAGGTAGGGATTCCAAGAAGAAAACAAGGTTTTAAAGAGATCGATCTTTTACCTTCATAAAAGATGCTTCTTCAATTATTATCCAATTCTCTTGTGCGCGACCCCGACAGCCCGCGCAGGCTGGTTCAGGCATGGCAGTGTGCCATCTTCCCCAACCAGCGATGGTGAGGATTTGATTGATTGTTATTCCGAATCATCATCAAGAGCTTCTCCATCCTCGGAATCAAAGGCAGTCATGTCAAGCTGGTAACGAAGTATTCCTCCTATTCCTCCAAACCCTCTGCAAAACTGAGAACCTTCCTGTGATTTGTTCGTCACAAACTCTAGCGCACAACCAAAACGCCTGTACTCGTTCGCCAGCCACTCCAGTAACGACAGCTTCTCCTCCACATCCAAAGCCAAGTCGCTGTCGCTTACTTTGAAATTCTCCGTGTTTGCTTCTTGTTCCTTGTTCAGGTGCTTGATCACAGTTTCACCAGTCGCACTGTTCTTCATCACATATCTGTTGATATCGAGATTTTCCCATACAATCAGTGTCTCTATAGCACCCGACTCCAAAGCATTCAATGTATCTTCCACACCAAACACATACTTCCCTGTGTCCTGGCTTATCTCCTCAAAGTACTTCCCAATCAGACGCTTCTCTTGGATGAACTTCACATTCGCCAGAATTTCAGCTGACAGCTCAATAGCCTGATTGAAACCATTTTCTCCTCCATACGATACATCCACCACATTCAGTATCTTCGCACCCAGCCGGGGATCAAACATATCTGACTGACTCAACTCAGTCTTGAAATCTGCTGAACCGGCAAGTATTAGCCCAGACACATTCGGCTGACTTGTTGCAGGATTGATGTAGTACTGCGTGGCGAGCTCAGCGGTCTTCCTCACATAATTGTGACGCTTCTCCATACGGAGACGGGCAAAACGAAGAGCAGACTGTCCTCCTCTTCCGTGTTTCTTCGGAAGATCAACAGAGAACTTGTGAAGCACCTCACGGGTATTACCACTAAGAGTTCCAAAGAGAGTCCCGTTTCCATCCATTACAATGAAACCAAACTTATCATCCGACTCCAGCAATTCATTCAAAGCTTCCGTGTGAAACTTGTTGTCACAGAGGTAGAGAGAAGCATTGATGGGTCTGAAAGGCTCAAAGTCAATAGTAACCTTCTTCTCCTTACCTTCCTCATTAACAATGGTTCCGGTATAGAGCACAAGACCATTAGGAGGGACCCTGTTGTAAAGTTTCAGCCTTTGCTGAGCAGAAGTAATGGCACCCAAAACAGATTGGCGATTGACTCTGCTCTTGATGTTTGATGCAGTTCCATACTCATCACCCAACATCTTAGTAACACGCGAGACCTGATCACGTGGAGGCATGATGAGAGAGATCATGCTAGTTCCATTACCCCTAGCAGCTTCAAGGGATTTGATCAGCTTCTTAATCTTCCATATCTCAATGTTCTTGTCGTCATCGTTTTTGTCTCCCATCTTAACAATAGAACAAAAACCTGCAACAACAACAGTACATAAGCTAGTTAATACCGAAAACAGAGTAATTCAACTCAAGAGATATAACTCAAAATGGAGTAGAGAACAAAACTATTGTAAGAGGATACTATTGTAAGACCAAATACTTGGCGACAGAACAAAACTATTACCAAAGAGTTATACAATTTTTGTGTCATGTGACCGGTTCCAACCAGTTTAAATGCAATTATCTTTGATCATACAATTAATATTGTGCAATTACCATGAAAAATCAGTAGTAAAAGGCGCATTAAATCTAATAAACTTCATAGCATGCGTTCATCAGTAATAAATCTTAAGCGAAATTAAATTACACAATAAATTACATAGTAATTTCAAAGATCAAGATATAGCTAATGGATCTAGCTTTTAAATATCAATTTCTTCGAGTTTATCTTACGGAATAACTAATCTAATCATAGAAAAAATAAAAATAAAAAGCAAAATTGAACAGAAAAAAAAATACGATTCATGATCACAAACGATACTTCTACCAAAAAGTTTCAGATAAAATTTAATTCAACACACGAAACCTAATTGCTATAATATCAACAAAAAACGAGAAAAAATCAATACTAAAGTACACCTAAAAATCTAAAATTCGAGAAACCTAAAACAACGATAAACAAATGCAAACAATCAGATCACACAATCAATCGATCGAATAATAAAATCAAACAATTACGAAACCATAAGAACAACAAAATAAAACCCAAAAAAAAAAAAAGATGAAGATCAATAAGCACCTGAAGAAGAAAGAACAACGCTCAAGCCTTCGACAACTTTTTCTATTCTTTATTGTATAAAAACCGCAATTGTGGCAGAGAAAGCAGAATATATAATCTTTATAACCTAGTTTTTTTCCTCTAAGCCTAACAAAACCGACTCATTTAAATGGGCCTAAATAACGTTAATGGGCCCGAGCCCGTTATTATTACTTAATCCATTTTAACATGAACACAAAGAGTTCTCTGGTCTGGTCTTTGATTCTTTTGTTTTGTGGCATCTGTAGAGTTGAGAGGAAGAAGAAGAAGAACGATGGCATGGAGAGGAAGCATATCGAAGTCTATGAAAGAGCTTAGGATTCTTCTTTGTCAATCTTCTCCAGCTAGTGCTCCCACCAGGTTTCAATTTGATTTTTCGAATTGATCAAAGCAATCTCTGAGATCGGAGATTTTTTCAATGTTCCATTTCCGTTGAGTTTTGTGATTTTTAGGGTTTTTGTTTCGTTTTCAGAACGTTTGTTGAGAAGAATTACAAAGATTTGAAGTCTCTAAACCCTAAATTCCCAATCTTGATCCGTGAATGTAGTGGAGTCCAGCCTCAGATGTGGGCAAGATATGGTAAATTGCTTTATCTCTTATCTCTTTTTTAGTCTCGTGAAGGAAATTTTTGACTAATTTGTGTTCTTAATGTTCTTTAAAGATTTGATATGAATGTATTGACAAATGTGGCTTCTTCTTTTGTTTCTGCAATCATTTTTTGTATGGAAGAGTCTTTATAACATCTTGTGTTAATCCATTACAGTTCAAGTACACACTCACTTTTAGAGCCTTGTACATTGATGAAATTGTTCCTTGTTGTGTTTGATGTGAATGCTGCAATTTTATGGTTAATGCGATTGCCTACTGCTGTTGTTCTTTTTTTATTTTCTCGCGTTTATGCATTGTTTTGAACTTAGGGTAGTTACATATAAGTGTTAAATTTTGAGTTTGTTTTTTAAAGGTTTGACATGAATCCATTGGTAATAACAGGTTTGGCTTTTTCTTTTGTTTCTGCATTCAGTATTGTTTTGTGGAAGAATCTTTTAACATCTTGAGTTAACCATTACTCTTTAAAGTGGCACACTCACACTCACTCTTCGACTCTTGGTTATTGATGAAAATGTATTGTGTAACCACTATGCATATTGGCTTGTTCTTTTAAGATGAGAATTGTTTTTCCTAGTTCCTTGTTGTGTCTAATGTGAATGCCGAAATTTTATGGTTTATGCGATTGGCTGCTGCTGCTGTTTGTTTGCTTTCTTGTATTCTCGTATTATCAACTTTATGTAATCACATATCAGTGTTAATTTGAGTTGTATGTTCTTAAAAGATTTGAAATGAATGTGCACATTGATAATAACAGATGGGGCTTCTTCTTTTGTTTCTGCATTCAGTTTTTTTTTATGGAAGAGTCTTTTCGCATCTTGAGTTAACCCCATTACACTTAAAGTGCACACTTACACTCACCCTTAGAGTCTTGGTCATTGATTATTAATGAATATGTATGTATTTTGTATGTATATTGGCTTGTACTTTTATAATGACTATTGTTTTCCCTAGTTCGTCTTTGTATTTAATTTTACTGCAAAAATCTCATGGTTTATGTGAGTGCCTACTGCAGTCGTTCGTTTTCTTTCTCGTATTTTGTTTTGAACTTTATGGTAATCACATATCAGTGTTTTCAGCAACTAAAAGTATTCAAACATCTGTGTTCCCACTGCCTTCATGTAGTAAAGTATAAATTTTGTAAATCATGTCTCCTCTCCTGCTTATAGAAGTGACATGTTTAGGAAGTTGTTTAGCTTTTAAAATCAGAAAATCAACAATTGTTTAATCCATGGGAGATGCGTCTGCTTGAAGGCTGCTAGGATTAGATGAAAGTCTGAAAACTTCTTTTTGGTGACATACTTGTTTTATGCAACAGTCACAATGTGTTAAAATTGTCATCCTTGATTCTACTTAGAAACTAGTATCTATAAAATGTTTCTGTTTTTGTACTCCGTTAATTCGTGCTTGGATTGCAAACCCTTGTGCAGATATGGGTGTGGAGAGGTGTGTAAACTTGGATGGTCTGACGGAGCCACAGATTCTAAAGGCCCTTGAAAACCTTGTGAAATCCGGAGCTACAAAAGCCTAAGGTTGTTTGTTTGTTTTTACCTATCTGATCCCGAATAAGATTAAACCGGAAACACCTCATTTAACATTTCCTGTCATTCTACTACATTGTAACTCCGTGGTGTCATATCGCCTTTCGTTTGAGTTGGTTTTTTTTCTGTGTAATACTTGAACTTGAAATAAATCGTATCATTCCTTATTATTGAAAACCACTGAAAAGAAAAAATAAACGGTAACAAATGTAGTAGAGAAAGCTGTTATTATGAGGTTTTGCCAGTTTTTGACCGGTTTAACTCAAATCCCGGTTTTAGATCTATTCGCACTCGGCTCAAGCAACGATTCCCGGTCCGGTCCATTTTCAAAAGCACTGCTAAGAGCGAATCAAGTTCGCAACTGACGGCAACAATAAGGGTCCAATCACAACACATCCACGTGAGAATCTCAAGTGGCTTCTCAACTGTTCTCGTTAATACAGTTCTACTTTCTTTTTCTCTTTTGATAAAGATTTAATTATAATAAATTTACAAACATAAAGTTTTTTTATTATAAGTTTTTTTTTTTTCCGAATTTAGATTCCAAAATAAATCAGATTTTATCTATTTCCACGGTTCTCGCTCCCACTCCATGATTTTTTTCAATCTTACCTTCTTTCTAAAAAGTTTTGAAATCGAATTATAATTTTCTCTGCGAATCCAGTTTCAATCCAAATCAAAATTCTCCTTCATCATCGGTACGTTCTCTTCTTCTTTGCAAAACCATCGCAATGCATTCTCCGATAGTATAACAGTAAGTACTTTATATCTCACTCTTTTCCTTTACGTGGATGACAAACTATATGCAAGATAAATTCTGTCTTATTCTGAATTCTTCTAATACTCTGGGAGAAGTTTATCGTTTCCATCAAATTAACTTTTAATCATGAAATTATTTTTAAATGGATATGTTACGATTTAATACTAGTATATATACGCTACAGTGGATGAATTTGTGGGATGCAGAAGAAACTGACGATGTACGAATTAATCAAAAGTTGTGATGATGATCATCAATGGCATGAGAAGAAAGACATTGAGTCTGCTCTTCAGATTTCTCGTTCTTCTCTTCCTCCCGACAAAGAACGATTGGTTTCTCTTGATGTCTTTCGTGGTCTTACTGTCGCCGTAAGTTTTTGTTCTAATCACTTTCTAATACGTAATTAGCAATGTAATTAGAGTATAATAATTGTTGAGTGTTTAACAACAGTTGATGATACTTGTGGATGATGTTGGAGGGATTTTACCATCTATTAATCATTCACCTTGGGATGGTGTCACACTTGCGGATTTTGTCATGCCTTTTTTCTTATTTATTGTTGGTGTCTCTCTTGCCTTTGCTTATAAGGTAACTTCTGTTTTGCTCTTTGTTGGAGTCTCATTCTTTGATCTATACTAATTTGACTCACTACATGTTTTTTTTTATAGAATTTGTCATGTAGGTTTGCTGCAACAAGAAAAGCTTTGATTCGATCGTTGAAACTTCTCTTACTTGGTCTTTTTCTCCAAGGTTTGATTCTGAATCATATCCTTAACTCAAGAGGTGTTGGTGATACATAACTTTTATTATCGTTTTTAACTTTTCAGGAGGATTTATTCATGGTCTTAACAACTTAACTTATGGAATAGATGTAGAAAAAATTAGATTCATGGGCATATTACAGGTATATCTAGTGGTATCTCTAGAACCAGCTTTGAAAAATTATGTGTTCCAACATTCTCATTGTAAATTATTAGCTTTATTTTGTTTTGTTATCAGAGAATAGCGATAGCATACTTGGTTGTTGCATTGTGCGAGATTTGGTTAAAGGGAAACCTTAATGTTAGCTCAGAGTTATCTATGATCAAGAAATATAGATTTCACTGGTGAGTGTCTTAATCTTGAGTTTGTACACAGATGATGTTTATGCACTTGTTTATTTCATCTTGGTATTTGACAGGGTGGTTGCATTTGTTATTACAACTATATATTTGTCCTTGCTATACGGTTTATATGTACCCGACTGGGAGTATCAGATTTCAACAGAAGACCAAGGATCAACATTGACAACATTCTTGGTTAGATAATGTTTTCTTCCATCTACACTCCTTCTTTACATATTCTGTAGCACTCCTAATAGCGATGATGCTCGAAACTGTTTAGAATCTGAAGGTGAAATGCGGGGTACGAGGACACACTGGACCAGGTTGCAATGCAGTTGGAATGCTTGACCGTATGTTTCTAGGAATCCAGCATTTGTACAGGAAACCCGTATATGCACGAACCAAGGTTGTTGATTTAACCCAAGTCTTGTTTTTCTCAATCTTTGTTTTATGTCCATTTCATTTGATTTCTTATATCTTCTCAGCAATGCAGTATAAATTCTCCAAACAGTGGGCCATTACCTCCAGACGCTCCTTCTTGGTGTCAAGCGCCATTTGACCCCGAAGGCCTCTTAAGGTCTCTGCTTCTACTCTCCAAAAAATATTAAATAGCAAGTTATGCTTTACCATTGCTCACAAAGTAACTTGCAAGTTTGCTAAACTGTAGTTCGTTGATGGCTATCGTTACATGCCTAGTGGGTCTGCATTACGGCCATATTATCATCCACTTCAAGGTAAACATATCTTTATTTTTCTTTGAAGAACTTTAGCTGCTCTACTCTTAGCTATATGTCTCCTCTATGTAGCATATTAGAGCTGTTGTGAGTTGGTTAGAGAAATGTTATTAAGGGACGGGTTTATAACGAACCATCCATAGCATAAGAGACGTTAAGAGTCTCTCGTTAGTCTGGTCTCCATGGTTTTGGTGAATTGGAATAAGAATAGCGGTTTTATAGCATTAGTTTCTTGTCTTATAAAAAACTTACTATTGTTGCTCTGTAATTAACTTTTTACAGGATCACAAAAAGCGTTTGAATCAATGGATTTTACGTTCTTTTTGTCTTCTAATGTTAGGTCTCGCGCTGAACCTCTTTGGTATTTTTCCTCGACTCTTATAACTCTCATTTACATAATTTTTTGTCCTAATTCATTGCAAGATCAAAATACCTTTTAAATTACATGTCATTTTTTTAGGTAGAATCACAGTTTTGCATTGAAATAGCATTCATTATGTCATTTCTTTTCCGGTTGCTTGCAGGAATGCATCTAAATAAACCTCTATACACACTAAGTTACATGTGTGTCACCTCAGGCGCCTCTGGATTTCTGTTATCCGCGATATACCTAATGGTTTGATTTGCTATTATCCCGAAACTCTTAATTACATACATATACTACGAGAGTAGGAAGCATCACATTGTTAGAATGTAAATCTATCTCGCACTATGTTTACAGGTTGACGTTTATGGATACAAACGAGCAAGTCTTGTGTTAGAGTGGATGGGAATACATGCCTTACCGATATACGTTCTCATTGCTTGCAATCTTGTCTTCCTAATCATTCATGGATTCTATTGGAAGAAACCCATTAACAATCTCGTAAGTTTTACTTCGTCTTTTTTACCGTTTAACATTGTTGAAATTTTGTGTTGGAATTCAAAATGTTATTGTTGTTTGCAGCTTCATTTAATCGGAATCGGAAAGTAAAGAAGAGAAGAGAAAAGAAGGGAGGTGAACAAACATTAAGTGTCATCAACCCAAAACTTAAACATCTTTTTGTTAGAAAGAAACAAAAGCCAACTTCATCTTCACCATCCCATATTCATTCACATGTGGAATCCAATTTATGCTACTTTTGTAAATTGAATCTTATCATATTAAAAATTCCATTTTTTAATCTTTATAATTTTTCACATGATATATTCTTGTAACAACTACGAGTGAACGCGTATTAATGTTAAGCGGTTATAGAAAACGTTGTGGATGATAAAATTGACAACGCAGTCAGTATACGACCCTCTCAACTTACTCCTCTATTTTCTTTCTTCAACTCATTATTCATTTTTTTACTCTAAAGAGTTATTCAAAACAAAACAAAAAATTATTAAATTTCTAACAAAACTCTCCATTTTTCAAATTTACAAATTTTATCCACTATTGAAAAATAATTAGAATATTATTGCCTCATCTAAATTAAAATTTTTTATATAAAGAAAATTATATTCCCTATGTTCCTAATTAATCCAATTTTTAAGTTTATCACACATAAAGAAAACATATCCAATCTCGATTATAAAATGGGAAAAATGTCGAAAAATGCGCGAACTTTCAAATTTGGGACAAAAAAAGCATGAACTTTCGAAATGTCATTTAAATCATAAAGTTTAGTTTAACTTTTGATAAAATGTTTAAGTTTTTGTTGACTTGGCCATTTCGGACATGTCGTTAAATTTCCGTTAACGAGACGTTGACGGGGTTAACTTTCCGTTAAAAATCTCCGTTGAATCAAAACGACGTCATTTTAAAAACAACAAAACGATGTCGTTTCACTGGAAAATAAAACGAATCAACTTTTGAAACGACATCGTTTTGTTGTTTTTAAAACGACGTCATTTCGATTCAACGAAGATTTCTAACGGAATGTTAACCCCGTCATCGTCTTGGTAACGGAAATTTAACGACATGCCTAAAATGGCTAGGTCAACGAAAACTTAACCATTTAATCAAAAGTCAAACTAAACTTTATAATTTAAATGACATTTCGAAAGTTCATGCTTTATTTGTCCCAAATTTAAAAGTTCGCGCATTTTCTGACATTTTTCCCATTATAAAATACATCATTTTTGTCATTCACAACTCTACATCAATAGTATTCAATTTGTTTTTTTTTTTTTAAATCTACAATTCATCATCAATAACTAATAAAGAGAAGCTTAAAAATGTATTTTCTTGCAACAAAAGTGTTTTCTCAATTTTGGATTTAAAAAGAACCCAATAAGTATTAAACTACATAAATTGGAACAAAAAGAAATTAATACATTTTTAAATCGACATAAAATGATGCGGGAACAGATGCACAAAGTTTGGAGACAACTCAACAACACAACAAAACTAGTCTAGCAATAACCATGTTGATTCTGATAAAACTAGGCTAGTCATGGACTGCAACTTCATGGAATGGATTTAATATAGTGGAGCTTATTTGAATATTTAGTGGTGGATTTGAGCGTCTTTATCATTTAGCAGTGATAACTTTATCCAGGTGTGGTGTTAACTCAGTCGGTTACTTTTATCACTTTGTGGTAGCAACTTACTTTATCCAAATGTGATGATCCTGATCTTCCTATGTATCTAGTTATGTTTATGGTTGTTTTAGGCGTAGACAGCCCACAACACGCGTTAATTCGGTGTCAAAGTTAACATGTTACGATCTCATATCACTCACTATTTTCACGATAGCTGCAAAATATAGAATTTGAAAGAAGAAAGAACACAAGGATTCAATAAGAATAACTCTCTTTATTGATGTTTAGAAACTAACTCAAAACTAAACAATGCTTTTGTAACGCCCCGACCAGTCCCTACCAGTGGGTCCCACGTCCTCTCTCGGGCCCATGGGTCCACCCCTGTCCGACGGCCGGTCCGCTACGTTCGGGAGGCTTTAAAGACTTGTTTACCGACCCTACAAATCACCACATGATCTTTCCCTGTGTTTTGTCCTCACTCACACAGTTCTGACAATCACTTCCCAGAAGGTCACCCATCCTGAAACTACTCCAGCCCAAGCACGCTTAACTGTGGAGTTCTCTCAGGACGGTTGACCGAAAAGATAAGTGCACTTTGGTGATATAAGTGGCCAAATCAATTCTTTTAAACCTCTCCGCATGCACCACCATATTCCTGAAATCGGGGTGTTACAGCTTTCTCTCTTTCTCAAACTCTCTCACACAAAACTCATAAGGACTACCACACCTTGGCATCTCTTATATAGTAAAACCCATAAACCTAATCCAACTCCAATTAGGTTTAGTATTTAGATATCTCCTAAATACTTTAAGGATAATTTCCAAATCTCTCAAACTATATCCTTTTGTTAGCTAACTTATAGCTCAAGTTAACTAACCCGAGTTAACTAACTCTTATGCTTTGAACAAGCTTAACTCAACATTCTCCCCCTTAAGCTTGAAGTCTTCTTTCTTCACATCTTGAACTCCAATAAGTCTTCTCATCTCCTTAAACTTGATTCTACCAAGTGGCTTTGTTAGAATGTCTGCCTTTTGCTCATTGCCGGGAACGTGCTCTACCTCCACTTGCTCATTCTCAACACATTCTCTAATGAAATGTTATCTTCTATGTATGTGCTTGCTTTTTCCATGAAACACCGGGTTCTTTGTCAAATCTATAGCCGATTTGTTGTCGATTCTCAACAAGACCTTCTTCCCTTCAATGTTTAGTATTTCACTCAACAACTCTTTAAGCCATATAGCTTGTTTTGCAGCCTCTGTAGCCGCCATAAATTCAGCTTCACAGGAAGACATCGCCACGGTTTCTTGCTTTTGAGAGCACCAAGTAATAGGCGAATCATTGAGGAAGAAAATGTGACCTGTTGTACTTCTACCATCGTCTAAGTCAACATTGTGCGAGCTATCACTATAGCCCATCAAATCTATCTTCTCTGTCCGTTTGAACAAGAGACCAAGAGAGGTGGTTCCACGTATGTACCTCAGGACTTGCTTCAATGCTGCTCCATGGGATTCTTTGGGCTCTTGCATATACCTGCTCAAGACACCAACACTATAAGAGAGATCCGGACGAGTGTGAATCAAGTAACGAAGGCAGCCAATACTTCTCCTGTAATCTTTCTCATTAATACCCTTCTCATTCTGAGACTTAGACAATTGTAGGTTCATCTCCATTGGAACATGAGATAGATTGCAGCCTTCCATTCCTGTTTCTCCCAAAATCTTTTCTGCATACCTTTCTTGCTTGAGACTAATGCCATCTTCATGTTGATCACTTCAATTCCTAAGTAATAAGTCAACTTTCCAAGGTCACTCATCTCAAATTTTGTTGCCATCTCTCTCTTAAATTCCCGAATCAACTTTAAAGAGGAGCCTGCAACAAGCAAGTCATCTACATACACTGCCACAATAAGTAGATGTCCTTTCTCTTCTCGTTGATAAAGTGATGGTTCCTTTGAGCACTTATGAAACTTGAATTCTATGAGAATTGTGTTTAACTTGTCATTCCAGGCTCTAGGCGCCTGTCTTAAGCCATAAAGAGCTTTGTTCAATTTATAGACCTTATTTTCACTACCCGAAACAACAAATCCTTCAGGTTGACTAACGTAAACCTCTTCTTTTAACTCTCCATGTAGAAATGCAGTCTTAACATCGAGATGATGTATTTCCCAGCCATTAGAAGCCGCCAAAGCAATAATGAACCGAACAGTTTCAATGCGTGCCACAGGAGCAAACACCTCGTCAAAATCAATGTCGTGTCTCTTAACATACCCTTTGGCGACTAGACGTGCCTTATACTTGTTAACACTCCCATCTGCATTTCTTTTTATTTTGAAGACCCACTTTAAGCCAATTGGCTTAACTCCTATGGGAAGACTAGTCAAGTTCCATGTTTTGTTCTTCTCTATTGATGAAAGCTCTTCTTTGCAAGATCTATCCAAACTTTCAGCTCTCTGGCTTCGCTAAAGTCCCAAGGCTCTTCATTGATTACCATCAGAAGTTTTTCACACTCTGTTTCTGCGAGAAGGACGTAATCATTCAAATATGCAGGCTTTACTCTTGGCCTTTCTGATCTTCTTAGCGGCGGTGGTGGTGTTTGTTCCCACTCATCATCACCACTGTCTCCATTACTCGGAGCATTACCATTCTCTTCTTCTTCTATATCATCTTCGACCTCTATCACGTCTTCATCCGCAGCTTGAGTGATCCTTGTACCTTCCCCTGTTTCAATATCTCTTATGCCTTTATTACCAAATTCTCCCAAGCTAATAAAGAAGGT
This sequence comes from Arabidopsis arenosa, assembly GCA_905216605.1. Lineage (NCBI taxonomy): Eukaryota > Viridiplantae > Streptophyta > Magnoliopsida > Brassicales > Brassicaceae > Arabidopsis > Arabidopsis arenosa. The sequence goes on from LR999458.1 coordinate 5,364,897, forward strand.
TCCGGAGGCTTTATGAGCTTCTCTTTCTCCTCTGTTCCAGATCCAAGCTTTGTTTTCATCAAAAATAACATCACGGCTCACAACTATTTTCTTAGTTGTAGGATCATATAATCGGTAGGCTTTTGTACCAGGCTCTGTTCCGAGATGTACTAACATTCTTGACCTGTCATCAAGCTTCTTTCTCCCAACAATCTATGTTCTTGCATAACAAATGCAGCCAAATACTTTAAGATGTCCAAGATTTAGTCTCTTCCCTTTGTACACTTCATATGGAGTCATTTCAGTTAATGATCTTGTTGCAATCCTATTAATCAAATAGGTGGCATGTCTCACAGCCTCTCCCCATAAAGAATTTGGCAAGCTCATGTGTTTAAGAACACTTCTAGTCATCTCCAAAAGAGTTCTATTTCGTCTTTTAACAACACCGTTTTGTTGAGGAGAGTAGGGTGCTGCAGTCAAGTGTCTTTGGATGTTCATCACAATAAGCTTGAAACTCTTTTGACACGAATTCTCCTCCCCTATCTGTTCGCAGTGTCTTGATTGTTGCTCTTGTTTCTTGCTCAACAATTGCTTTGAACCTGTTGAATTTTTCAAATGCCTCACTCTTTTCTTTTAAGAGAACTGTCCACATATAACGTGAATGATCGTCAATGAGTACGAAAACGTACTTCTTTTGAGCCGGAGTGGAAGGTGTAATCGGCCCACATAGATCTCCATGAATGAGTTCAAGATTTTGATTTGCTCGATAAGAAGTTGCTTGCGGAAAGGGCTTCCTCGTTTGCTTCCCAAGTAGACATGACACACACGTTTCTTTCTCAACTGTGAACTTTGGTATACCAGTTACCAATTCTTTGTTAATCATCATCTTCATTGTTTCCAAGTTAGTGTGTCCAAGCCGTGAATGCCACATAGTTGACTCGGTTGGTGACATCAATTGTAAGCATTTGAGATTTTCAACTTCTAGTATGACCTTGTATAGACGATTCTTAGACCTTGTTGTCTTCACCAACACATGTCCAGACCGATCATAAAGAGTTAAAAAATCTTCTTTCATTCGCACTTCACACCCTGCTTCTGTCGCCTGACCAAGACTAACAATATTGCTCTTCAAATCCGGTATAAAGTATACATTCTTCAAAATTTTAAGCACCTTTCCCTTTCCATCTCCAAATACGAACTGAATTGACCCTTTACCTTTGATATCAATGCGAGAATCATCTCCAAAACGCACCTTTCCCATGACTGTATCATCAAGATCCAAAAAGAAAGACCTATTGCCACACATATGGTTGCTTGCACCATTATCAAGGTACCATACATTTTTTGTGTCTAAATCGGCTTCAAAACAGCTTGGTTTTACTTTATTTTCATTAAGATAAACCACCTCATGCATCATTAATTCATCAGCTTCTTGTGTTGCTTCATCCTTTTTTTCAACAGTTTCTTGTAACTTAAGCAGTCTATCGGGACAATCCGATGCATAATGCCCTAGTTTATCACATCGATAACACGTTATCATTGACTCATCTCTTTCCTTTTGTCTGTATGAACCGTTTTGATAGTTGTTAAAACGTCTGCGGCCTCTACCTCGCCAATTAAACCGACCTCCTCTGCCTCTTCCTCTGTATCCTTCAGTATAAGATGCTTGTGAGTCTGAATTTGCATACATCAGCTTATTATGATCCTCTTGTTGCTCTTCATCTTCATCAACAATCCTCTCTTCATACACTTTTAAACGTCCAACAATGTCTTCGAAAGTCGTTTTGTTCAAATCAAGAACTTGTTCAAGAGCTGCGATGATATGGATGTATCTTTTCCGAGGCAAACTCTTGAGAAATTTTTTCACAAGCTTTGGTTCTTCAATGGTTTATCCAAGGGATGCTGCTGTAGAAGAGATCTCCGAAAGTTTCCCTACAAAAACATCAATTGAATCTGTCTCCTTCATCTTGATTCTATCAAATTCCACCATCAAAGTTTGTAACCTAGCCTCTCTAACTCTCTCAGCTCCAACGTGTCTTCCTTTTATTGCATCCCAAGTTGCTTTAGCAGTGGTGTGTTTTCCAACTTGTAAGATCAAGGCCTCTGGTATAGATTGGGACAATAAAGCTATTGCCACATCGTTCTTCTCCTCATCTAGGTCCCCCGGATCTATGGTGTTCCACACCTTGTTAACCCTAAGAGCAATTTGCATCCTCATAGCCCAAACAGTGTAATTAGAAGAGGTGAGCATCGGACACTTTATGGCAGAGGATCCGATCTCCTTTGAAGTTGCTTTTACGGTCGGCTTCTCGTCTTCATCGTCAGACATGATGAATCTCTTTCACGTTAAGGCTCTGATACCAAATATAGAATTTGAAAGAAGAAAGAACACAAGGATTCAATAAGAATAACTCTCTTTATTGATGTTTAGAAACTAACTCAAAACTAAACAATGCTTTCTCTCTTTCTCAAACTCTCTCACACAAAACTCATAAGGACTACCACACCTTGGCATCTCTTACATAGTAAAACCCATAAACCTAATCCAACTCCAATTAGGTTTAGTATTTAGATATCTCCTAAATACTTTAAGGACTCATACTAATTGGAGTTGGACTTTACTTATATATTAGAATCTTTTTTTCTAAACTTCCGATGTAGGACGTTGGTTTGTACCCAACACAAAACGCATCCTAATAAAGAGTAAATCAAGTACTCAATTTTTCTTCACTATATTTTTTTTGTTCTCTTGTGCATGAATATCAGTTAAAAAAGATTAATATTGAAGTTGCAAATATCAATATATTCTTAATATTAGATGAACTGGATATAAATATTTTTATCACCAAACTGTAATGCGTCTTACTGATGAGTAGAAGAAAAAACAAATTAGTGACCAGACCGCAAGTATTTAGATATTATTTATTTAAAAACCAATTAATTATTTTTATTTTTATAAAATTGAAAGAAAGTAAAAATTTCTATTTTTTATTTCCCTTCCATTTTTAACTATGTTAACAAACAAATAGTAAGAATGTTTACGACTTAATCATCTAAAATTTTTAAAAATGAAACTAATACTAAACTTACCAAAATAATAAAGAAAATTTTATTGTATTTGTTATGTGTATATAACACATTTTTACATGTGTAGTAGTGCATTGTTGTGAATCCATATTCTCAGTTCTTTTTTTAATATAGTATTCGTGAAATTGTTAGTATCAACTAGCTAAATATTTCTCCAAACGACTAACAAAATAATAAAGATATCTTTTATTTTTTACTTTTCATATATCTATTCAATTAATCTTCTTATTTGGTATTCAAAACATATTAACTATACTTTTTATTTTGAATTTCATAATATTTGGTTTCCAAAAAAATTTTGTCACAAGTTTCGAAAATGAGTGTAATTCATCTCAATGCATTATCCTAATTGATTGATTTTTCAGTGAATCATGAGTTAAATTGATTGGATTAACCTATAAACCCAAATTTAAATGAACCAAATCAACCCATTAATTCATGGATAAATAGCTAAATATGTCAATCAAAGAATACATAAATGAATTTGTAATAAATTTATCTTCAAATTTAGCACTTCTTCCGTTTCAAATTAGTTATAGTGTAAGGTTTTCTCATGAATATTAAGAAAACTTATAAATGTTCTGTTTTACCCCTAATTAATCTATTATTTAATTTGATATCATCAATTAATATGTTAAATAATAGGGATAAAATTAGAAAATCTACAAAAAACTATATTGAAAACATAAAATAATAATTAATTTGAAACAAAATTTAATTTTTAAAACGATAACTAACTTAAAAAGGAGGGAATAATAATTAATAAATAACAAGAAATTCAATATTCACAAAATTTAGAAAATTTATAAAATGAAGTTTTTAGTGGGAAATTATGAGATACAATCTTTTTGCAAAAAATATAGAATATGTCGCGAAAATAGTTTAAAATTTTTAGGCAATAATATTGATAATGATGAATATTTGGAAAAGGTTTTAGTTTGAAATTTAAGATTAATTAGTAGATTTTGGTAATAAAATGTTTTAATGAATATAAATATTGAAACATAAATAATTTTATTCAAGGAGAAAAGAAGAATATATATAATAACTCTATTTAATAACTAAAAATACTTTCTACTTCTTTCCTAGAAAGAGTTTTGGATATACCATTTACCTACAACAAGTTTTAATTTATATTTTTGTGAAATTCAATTTTATTAGAAAAATGAAAAACCAATCGAGCGGGTCCTAATCTAATATAATTATAAAATGTCATTGTTTAAGTTTGAATTTTAAACTGTCTACATGACTATTATATATAGACAGGCCCACATTGGTCTCACCGATTTTACCTTTTTTTTTTTTTTTTACTATACGCATTACCAAACACGTTTCTTTCCATATATTACCTATATTAATTATTCTAACACTGCACACACATTTGAAGAATCTTAAACTTACTGAAAATAATTATTTCAAAATTTTAAAACTTCTAAAAAATGTAAGAAAAAATATACATGTGTACATCGTGGGTTCACATCTAGTTCATAGTATAACGACATATCGAATTTCCCATTTTAAATTTTATATCATATTGATTCACTATTTGTTTTTGTTGAATTTATTTAAAAATAATTGTAGGTTTAATGAGTAACTAGTTTTAAAATAACACATTTTAAAGAAACCTAAAATCATGGACCAGTAGAATATGTCTAAGCAAAATGTATGAGGCAATCATATAATTTCCATATAAAAGAAACATAATTTGATAGATATTAATTTTATAACATCATGTATTTTTTCGGCTCTAACGTATTCGTTGTATTTATAGGATATAATTTCTTCTAGTAGTCAACTCTACGTACGAAAAATCTTCGAGAGAAAGTTGAACATAAAATATATATAAGAAAAGAAAAATATGAAACTGAAAAACATGAATTTAACAACGTATGATTTCATGACTTCAAGCTATAAAATATATAAGTTCCACTAGAAACTGATGGTAAATATAATTAAAACATATGATGTGAATTATGAGGGAACTCTTTCAATTGGTAATTACTACTTAGGTGTTCACAATAGTTTCTCCATCAGTTTTTTGTTCATTAGTTTCTTGTTTTAGAAATCTTAAAACTGTATTTCTAGTTATCAAAAAAAAAAGAAATAGTTGTCGCGATTTTTGATAGAAAATAACTATTTCAAATTTTTTTGTCCTCAAAAACAAAAATAAATCAAAAAATAAATCCAACCAATAAAAAAAAACGAAATACAACTATGAAGGACCAAATTTTAGATATATAATTTATTTTTTATAGTCCACAAACCACGGCTAATTTAAAAATGTACGGCATATCATTGATCTACTTATAAAAACACGATGGCTTTAAAAGCAAGCATTTTTGAAAATAAAAGACTTGTTAGCAAGTTGTAGCATGTGGGAGACAACAACATAAACTTATTCAAACAAATATTCAATCGCACATGTGATGGTGTAGCGATTTCGTGGAAGTTTAGCTACGTGTGAGTCTATTAATATGCGGTAGTAGGACTGGAATTCGAAATCCCTATAAATTCGAGAGACAAATTTACTTGAAAAAAACGTTTGTGGAAATAAAAAGACAGAAATTTGTTCCGCTGTGTTTCTCTTTCTATTACCGGCTACGATCATGCACGTGGGAACATATGCGGATATGCTTTGGTACTATGATGGAGCATGCACGACAGAGATGGTAAGGGTGTGAAATCACTAAAACTATGACCGGCAAGATCAAATGAATATCAGGGATGAGTGAACGGAGGAAAGTCATCGAAATGAAACAGTGATGATGCAATAAACAGGAAAAATGAAAAAAAAAATCAAATTAAAGCGGGAAATTGCAGGATCTCATAGAGAAACATCGTACTGTATTCTTTCGATTAACGATTATCAAAAGCAATGTAAATTCTGTGAGAATAAAGAATACTATGAAAAGTGATATTTTAATTTGATGATATCTAATACAAATCAGAGAGGAAAATAATTTGTTAAGTAGAAAAAGCGGTTATTTGTAATCTATATATGAAGAACCTAGGGTTGTTATAAGTAAACATTTCAAAGCTTGGCCCCGAGGGGTGGGAGAAGCTAATGAACACAAACATTGATAAAGATAAAGAATGAGTAACATCAGTCTTAGGATCAATTTCGTTCAATTGAACCGTTGATTGTTTTTTTTAGATTTTTTTGTAAGACGTTGATGACGTAGTAGACCCAAAAAAAAAGTGTTTACTTATATATAGATATCTTTAAAAGATTTGTGTATGTCACTAATGATAACCAATTAAGCACTATACTAGATTTTTTATCGTTCCAATTTTATCAGATGTCCCCGAAAGGACTGCACTGTACTAATTTGATATACAATCTCGAACTATCTATATATACATTTTTGGAGTACATTTAGTAAATAAATCCTGGAGTTGGGATATATTTACGGGTCTATGCCACTGCATTTAATTATTTTTTCATATTTAAAGACTAAGATTTGCCATATAACAATATTGCGAAAATATCTCCATATTAACTCAAACATTAGTTTCTAAAATCTTACCTACAAGATTTTTGAGAGCATTTAATTAATACCAAATTATCATTTTCGATATTCCTAATCTACATATCTCAAAATCCAGGATTTATTTCATAAAATAGAAGCAAATATATATATATATATATAAAATATCTATATTAACATTTTCGGAGATATTTTTGAAATAAATCATGCGTTTCACTACAATTTACGATAGACATTTTTAAAGCAAAATTTTAAATTGACTCGAATTATATATACAATAATATAAATATTATTCAAAGTATATATAACAAAATGAATTTCACGGGACGGGGTTATATGGTGGAACATGTTTGGGTCGATATTAATACGGGACGGTAATACGGTATACTACGGGTGAAATCCTAGAATTAACAATCAAATAAAATTATATAATTTTAAACACTAAACAAAACAAATAATATTCACAAAACAATTACAACTTAAAATTTAAAATTATAGTTATTAAAAATCGATCGAATAATACTTGGGTTCACCCCTAGGGGTGAACAAAAGAGGTTCACCCCCTTTATTTCATCCAATCAAAATCTGCCACCTAATAATAAAAAAAAATTCATTTAATTATAAAATTTAATTTGTCACTAAAACGAAATTATGTATCGGTTTACGTTTATTAGAAAGGGTTAGGGTTTAGATTTTATGATTAAACGAGGTTAACTATCGGTTTGGGTTTATATACGAGTTTAGATTCTACAATTAAACGAGGTTAAATGTCGGATTGGGTTTAGAAAGTACGATTAGGGTTTAGATTTTTTACGATTAAACGGGTTTAAATGAATGTTTGGGTTTACAAAGGAGAATTAGGGTTTAGATTTTATAATTAAACGAGATTATATATCGGTTTGGGTTTATAAACGAGTTTAGATTTTACAATTAAACGAGGTTAAATGCCGGTTTGGGTTTAGAAAGTACGATTAGGGTTTAGATTATTTACGATTAAACGAGTTTAAATGACGGTTTGGGTTTACAAAGGAGAATTAGGGTTTAGATTGTAATTAAACGAGATTATATATCGGTTTGGGTTTATAAAAGAGTGGTTATGACTTAATCTTATTGTTTTATTTAGAAAATATTAATTGTTTTAATTTTTTTAACTAGATGATATGGTAAATTCTAATTGGATAATTAAGAGGGGGTGAATGAAAGTGGTTCACCCCTAAGGGTGAATCCAAGAATTGTTCAAATCGATCCGAGCTGTACCGCGAGATACTATATATAATATATACATATATATATAAACATTTATGTCAAACAAAACAATAGGTTAAATCTCTAGATAATTTTAAAAAAATAATTTTTTTTTTTTAAAAGCATATAGCCCCGCGGTGTACCGCGGGTTAATTTCTAATAGTTTATATAACTTAGTCCTTTTCTACGTCAAGATTTTGTCATCTAAAATGTTAACAATAAGTTGTCACATGACTGTAATTTAAAGCAGTAAACTTTGTCAACTAAAACATATAATTTAAAAAATAATTTATTGTCAGTAATCTAATCCCGAAAATAACTTTACTACTCTATTATTATAGTTTAAAAATTGTTGTTGTATTTTTAGAATATGATTTCCACGTTTTTTGAGAAACTTAATTTATTTTACTAAAACACTTGAATTTTTATTTAAAAATTTTTTGAATCGTATCGGTTATATATGTTTATTTTCATCTTTATACTACTTTTCCGTTAACCATGAAAAGCTTTGTTACTACGTTGTTAATATTGATCAGTTTTTCGTTGAATAAATTTAGCATTCCAAAAAAAAGTATAAATCACTAATGATCTTCCGTGAGTTAATGTTAAAACATCTTGTTCAGTTTTGTTGTGTCGTATATGTATCGTAACATGTAAATAGTGTACGGTTAGGGTCAGTTTTAATTGTGAATTACCACAATTTTGATATACATATATAGCAAATAGCATAGCAGTGGAGATAATTCAAATATTCGTCGTCTACTAATGAACTAACAACAATTTCAGACTATATACCTTTTTTTTCTTTTCTTTTTTTGATAATAAACTATATATCTTTTTAGCCACCTTACTTTCTCATCGGGTTCTATTTAAATAGGGACAAAGAAAACAAAACCATCGATTTGTACTATGTGCTCAATTATATCTTATGTTTTGTCCCCATCTATCTAATCCATATCTCTCCTTTCTTTGTCTCCTTTTTCATTTGGTAAATTATTTAAGACTCTTAAACTGACTTTTCTCGTGGGCGGCCTCGAGGCTATGGTTAATAGACAAACATCTTATATGTTCATAGTGCATGCATAACTCTATTGCTACTCATCATTTCCCATCTATTTCTTGCGCACACTCTGTTATTTTGAAAATCAATATATATGTTTTATTATATATTATCATAGAGTAGGTAAACAGTTAAATAAAAATACTTCAATATAAAAAAAAATCTTCTTGAGATATCTTAAGTCAAAAATAAACAGTTAATGCTAATATATTAATTTCAAATTTGTTTTCATATATAAATATTACCTCAAGCAATACATAAGTTTTGTTTTACTAATTAAATATAACACATTCCAAACTAGTGTTTACTACAATAACAAAAATTTTACAATATGTTCTTTGAACTAGTTTTAATTTATGTATATACGATTTATGCCATTTTAATCAATTTTGTTACAAAATAAATCTCACAATTGAACATATATACCCTGATTCCAAATTTTTGCATACTCTTAGGTTCATCTTTATTTCGAGAATCTGTGTATTATATATATAAAATAGAGTTTATGAATTACTAAGTTAAATACATCAATATAATTAGAGTAAGTCTTATTTATGCAGACAATATAAACTTTAGATACCTTCGCTAGTTTATGTAATGCTTGCTATAGATACAAATTGTCTTTATATAGAGAAATTACCTTAAATAACAGAAAAAAATTCTTGTTATCAATTATCCCATTTTGTCATTTGGAAAGTCGTTTTTAACTATGTTATTAGTTAAATTATAATCCAAATTAAACCAGAAACCAAAGGAGAAGGTCAGAGCCCAAGAGGCCAAGAGACAATAAAGTTAAACATTAACGATGTTCCATTTTGACAAACAAATTCAAACGTAAAAGAATTCGTCGAGGATAGTTGTAGTTTGATGATGTATCAAATTCGATACATCTCACGTGGAGTTGTACATGAAAGCATAATAAACTTAATTTGTTCGGCTATTACACTAGGTTAGATATACATTTGAATTCAGATTACAAGCCAAATGTTAGAAGCAACACATTAATATAGTATCATCAAATATACGATCCAAAATGAATTATAGATTGACTTTTGGAAAAAGTTAGATGATATATGCATGATTGCCAAATAAAGAGAAAAATAACAATCTATCTAAGTTCTTCAAACAAAAGTTTATAAATGACTCGCGGTAGTGGTTTTTTTTTGGCCATTCACACAGGGTTGGTGTATAAATGACTCCGTGTTGAAATGTATAAATGGATTCGGTACAAATAAAAACTAAGGAAAAATAGAAGAAGAACAACAACAAAAAATGAAATGAAAAAAAAAAAAAGTCAAAATAAATGGTCAGTAAAGGATTTTTTTTTTTTTGGTAAAAGTCAGTCAGTAAGGATTTGACCGGACCGGGGCGGTCCATCCATAGTTTCCCACTACCTTCCCTGATTTAGCACATAAGAATGGCAATTCGCATGCCATTTATTTCATCTCTTCCTCCTTCACTCTATAAATATATTAAAAACAAAAATCAATTTCTTCCATACACAAAAATCAAACTCTTTTTGAGAGCATAGATTTTTTTCTCTATCAACTAAAAATAGTAACCTTACGGGTGTTTATTTGTATAGATCTCTCTGGTTTTCTTGGCTAAATCTAGTGAGATCTTTTTGGTTTCTTGAATTCGATGAAAATGAGACGAGGCAATTCAAGTACCGACCATGAACTTGGGATTCTACGAGGAGCTAACTCCGATACCAACTCGGATACAGAGAGCATCGCTAGCGACCGCGGCGCCTTCAGCGGTCCGCTTGGTCGGCCTAAACGTGCGTCCAAGAAAAACGCAAGATTCGCCGACGATCTTCCCAAGAGAAGCAACAGTGTTGCTGGCGGCCGCGGTGACGACGATGAGTACGTGGAGATTACGCTAGACATTAGGGACGACTCGGTGGCCGTCCACAGTGTCCAACAAGCAGATGGAGGAGGAGCCCACCTAGAGGACCCGGAGCTAGCCCTTCTCACGAAGAAGACTCTCGAGAGCAGCCTCAACAACACCACCTCCTTATCGTTTTTCCGAAGCACCTCCTCACGTATCAAGAACGCCTCCCGCGAGCTCCGCCGTGTGTTCTCTAGACGTCCCTCCCCGGCCGTGCGACGGTTTGACCGCACCAGCTCCGCGGCCATCCACGCTCTCAAAGGTCTAAAGTTCATCGCCACCAAAACCGCCGCGTGGCCAGCCGTCGACCAACGTTTCGATAAACTCTCCGCTGATTCCAACGGCCTCTTACTCTCATCCAAGTTTTGGGAATGCTTAGGTAAATAAATCACGTCTTGCTAAACAATTCAATAATTAGTATTATATGTTTCCATTTTCGTTAGCTTAATTTTATATTTTTTTCCTCTAGGAATGAACAAGGAATCAAAAGACTTCGCAGACCAGCTCTTTAGAGCATTAGCTCGCCGGAATAACATCTCCGGCGATGCAATCACAAAGGAACAGCTCAGGATATTTTGGGAACAGATCTCAGACGAAAGCTTTGATGCAAAACTACAAGTCTTTTTTGACATGTAAGCTTTTTTACTTATCTTCACCTAACCCACAATAAATATCTAACGCGTAATCACTATTTGTCGTTTTTAATATTGACTCTTAATGAAAATTAAACGGTCATCAGAATTTAAGGACCAAAAATAATATTATTAATCATTTGTGGAGGTATGGTGGATTTGTAACTAATAAATGACATCACTATTTGGTCAGGGTGGACAAAGATGAAGATGGGCGAGTAACAGAAGAAGAGGTGGCTGAGGTGAGAAAAAACACACACCATTCAATCATTATCTTTTTCAAATATTTTATTATATTTATACAATTTTTTGGTATTTTTCCTATATTTTATACATATTCTTGGTTGATTATTTTGACAATTTTGTCCACGCGCAAATCCCCACTGACTTTATCTGCTGACGTTTACTATTAACATCATCAATATATTAACTCCATCTGAACACGACAAAAATGATAATAGATAGTTAGAGTAGTCTTTATTACTTTAGCTTAGGTTATTAATGTTCAAATACTTTATCTTTTGTTTTCTAATTTGTTGGTTATTTATTGCAGATTATTAGTCTCAGTGCTTCAGCGAACAAGCTCTCTAATATTCAAAAGCAAGCCAAAGAATATGCGGCACTGATAATGGAAGAGTTGGACCCAGACAATGCTGGGTTTATTATGGTACGTGTGGTCCACTTTCGCCCACTCAATCACACTAATGGTATATAAATGTCCTAAATTTAACCACTCTTAAAATACTAGAAAAAACGTGGAAAAACACAACGTTCTAGAAGTCTTAAGTGGTCAAAATTATTGGGTCACCATGATGTTTATTTTTCAACTTGATAGGGCCATCTTGTTTTTTTGACCATAATCAATCAACAAAAACTCGACAATTGGTGGTTAGTGCCTTAGTGGTTACGATATAATCCAAGCTTAGACAGTCTTAGGCGGCTTACGAAAGTCAGATTATTTTTTAATTATTGGAGAAACCTATGAAAAGTGTTTTTAAAAAATCATTTTGGAACATTAATGTTTTATTGTAATGTTTTAGTTAATGATATGAAATGGACATTGGTGAAACAGATTGAAAACCTGGAGATGTTGCTATTACAAGCACCGAACCAGTCGGTGCGGATGGGAGACAGCAGGATACTTAGTCAGATGCTAAGTCAGAAGCTGAGACCGGCAAAAGAGAGCAACCCTTTAGTGAGATGGTCGGAGAAAATCAAATATTTCATACTTGACAATTGGCAGAGACTATGGATCATGATGCTATGGCTTGGCATATGCGGCGGCCTCTTTACTTACAAGTTCATTCAGTACAAGAACAAAGCTGCCTATGATGTGATGGGTTATTGTGTTTGTGTCGCCAAGGGAGGCGCGGAAACTCTTAAATTCAACATGGCTCTCATATTGCTGCCTGTTTGTCGTAACACCATCACTTGGCTTAGGAACAAAACTAAGCTAGGTACTGTCGTTCCGTTTGATGATAATCTTAACTTCCATAAGGTTATTGCAAGCGGGATTGTGGTCGGGGTTTTGCTCCATGCGGGTGCGCATTTAACGTGTGATTTCCCGCGTTTAATTGCCGCGGATGAGGAAACCTATGAGCCGATGGAAAAATACTTTGGGGAGCAACCGGAGAGTTACTGGTGGTTTGTGAAGGGTGTGGAAGGATGGACTGGCATTGTGATGGTTGTGCTAATGGCTATAGCTTTTACACTCGCTACGCCTTGGTTCCGTCGTAACAAGCTTAACTTACCTAAATTCCTCAAGAAGCTTACTGGTTTTAATGCCTTCTGGTACTCCCACCATTTGTTCATCATTGTTTATGCTCTTCTTATTGTCCACGGTATCAAGCTCTACCTCACAAAGATTTGGTATCAGAAAACGGTACGCTCTTCAAACCTCATTTTCTCTGTTTTCTTCTTTTCTTTCCCTTTTCGGGTTAATAACACTTTGTGTTTATATGATTCTTGTAGACATGGATGTATCTTGCTGTACCCATCCTTCTATATGCATCTGAGAGGCTGCTCCGTGCTTTCAGATCAAGCATCAAACCGGTTAAGATGCTCAAGGTCAGATATACTTCTATTTATCTCTTAAAAAACTTAGCTTTAAAGAAAGAGTAAAAAAACAAAAATGTATATATATCTTTCAACTAATAATTTTAGACCATGTTTTTTGTAAGAGTAGGAAAATTGCCTTTGAACTTAATCCTTATTTATGTAACAATAGGTGGCTGTTTACCCCGGGAATGTATTGTCTCTACACATGACGAAGCCACAAGGATTCAAATACAAAAGTGGACAGTACATGTTCGTGAACTGCCGAGCCGTATCTCCTTTCGAATGGCATCCTTTCTCCATCACATCCGCTCCCGGAGACGATTACCTGAGCGTACACATCCGCACTCTCGGTGACTGGACACGTAAGCTCAGGACCGTTTTCTCCGAGGTGTGCAAACCTCCTACTGCCGGTAAAAGTGGTCTACTCCGAGCAGACGGAGGAGATGGAAACCTCCCGTTCCCCAAGGTCCTTATCGACGGTCCATACGGTGCTCCCGCACAAGACTACAAGAAATACGACGTGGTACTCCTCGTAGGTCTCGGCATTGGAGCCACGCCTATGATCAGTATCCTTAAGGACATCATCAACAACATGAAATCTCCTGACAGCGACATCGAGAATAACAACAGTAACAACAACAGTAAAGGGTTTAAGACGAGGAAGGCTTATTTCTACTGGGTGACAAGAGAACAAGGATCGTTCGAGTGGTTCAAGGGAATAATGGACGAGGTTTCGGAGTTAGATGAGGAAGGAATCATCGAGCTTCACAACTATTGCACGAGTGTGTACGAGGAAGGCGATGCTAGAGTGGCTCTCATTGCCATGCTTCAGTCGTTGCAACATGCTAAGAACGGTGTCGATGTTGTGTCGGGGACACGTGTCAAGTCCCACTTCGCTAAACCTAACTGGAGACAAGTCTACAAGAAGATCGCAGTTCAACATCCCGGCAAAAGAATCGGTAAACTAATCTCGACCGTTAATCTCGTTATGTACGTGATAATGTATAATAAAGTAATGAATTTGGATTCAATACTAATATGAATTTTCATTGCAGGAGTCTTCTACTGTGGTGCGCCAGGATTGACAAAGGAATTAAAAAATCTAGCTTTGGATTTCTCTCGAAAGACAACTACCAAGTTTGACTTCCACAAAGAGAACTTCTAGATTATATAAGTCGTAGAAAAATAAAACAAGAATCTCTACAGAAATATTTATTTTAAATTCTTTTCATTGTATGAAAAAATATATGAGTTATCTTTTTCTTTTTTTTTCTTTTTTTTTTTTCTATATTCCTACCGTTTTTTTTGGCTACATTTTCACTACTTAGTTTAATGCGAAATTAAGTATAACATAGTAGAAGTTTAGTTACAGCTTTGGTGTTGTAAACATGTAATTATGGGGTTACATGTGGCATTATTTTGTACTTATACTCGTATCTTTAACAAGTAAAGATAGTTTTGATTTTGAATACCCATTACTCCTTTTGACGTAACTTATAGAGATATCAACATTGGATAGGTCTTGATTATTTGTTCACATATGTATTTGCGTGTTTAACTTGTTTATATGTTGTTAATAGTGTGCTTTTAGTTAAACGGACAAATAATCTCTTAGCGCAAAAGCTTCTAATATCACTCTAGCTTAGCTTAGTTTAGGTTATCATAAGTCTTATTGCGTTTACGTCTTTCCTTACGTTTTTGATCTCCTAATGACTTCTTTAATTTGCCTTTGCATTTGAGGCACTTTAAGGACTCTAAAACTATGCAGCAAGAAAATAAACAAAATTTAATATATCAAAATAATTGAACACAAATGAAATCTATAATAATGAGAAAAAATAAATGGTTAATTTTGTTTAAACGGTTACGAATTGCGAATTTTGTATTCTTAGAACAAAAGGCATATGAAGTGTAAGGATGCACTGGATGAGACACAAGGTACGTCGAATCGTTTATAGCTTCATGAAAAGTAATTTTTGTTTTTCAATTCTATGTTGATAAGTTGTCAAAACCAGCCTAGGTTTCTTATACAAAAAGACTGGCAGTACTTCCTCAAGCAAATGATATCTAGAAAAGGCCAATCGCTTTTTCGAACTATTTTGTTGTTGTTGTTTAGTCTTAAGGCATGTCAAATGTAACTCTTAATCATGTATCTTTATATTGGCAACTGCCAACTGTAGTAGCATTTTAGAAAGTTGCATCAATAAGCATTATCTTTGTTTCAATAGATAAATTAGTTCTTAGTTAGTTGCTTTATCTAAGATGTCATCTTCACATGTTGTATGCCATTCAATAAACTTTAATGATTGGTGTGTTGTTTCTTTTTGGCTATCGAGTACAAGTTCTCTCTATTGTTGATAGTCTGATGGCGTTATTACTAATATCATAAAAACAATAAAGTGTTGCAAAGCCAAAGGAGCGACTCGGAACTCTTTGCTCCAAGTTAAAAGTAAATGAGCTTGAAGTTGATAGTTCAAGCACGGATTGTGCTAGGTTATTTGAATTATTTGTCATCTCACGATTTTGAGCATCTTAAGATCCTACAACGTAAAGGATGTTTTCCTATTAAGAAAAGTTTTTATTTAATTTATGCATAAACCTCCATGGGTAAGGAGAAATATGTCTTTACTAATGGGGCATATATATTTATTGATTCATTTTGATAATGGAGTCCACCAAAAAGAGGGAGGAAATTAAAAGTTTCAAAAAAAATCTAGCCTATTACAATCTAAGAAAACTGACAAAATTTATGGTTGATTACAGAAGATGTTGCTTGAGCATCAAACTAAGATAAAGAGGGAGACATATGATTATATGAAGAGCCAACCCTTGGGCCAAGCAGGCCATGCATAGGCTTGCGGCCGCTAATAATATGATCTTGTTTTGGCTTTTTCTATAGAAAACTTAGTCTAGTCACTAGTGGTTCAATTATGGTGGCTACCTCATCATCATTTCATGGGATTGAGACTTATGTGAGGCCAAACATGTTTTTTTTCCCAACAAAATACTAAATTATTAAAAAATTATGTGGCCCAATTTTTGTCCACTTTGTAGCCTTGTAAAACTCATGGCCGGTTCTGGACTGATGATATCTCGTGAGTTAGGAGCTAATTCGACCAATATAGACTTACAAGAAGTTAGGAGCAAGCCAATGGTGCGAGTTTATGTGGCTTGAGATTTTTGAGCTTGACAAAATCAAAGATTCAAAGATATTCGCCTTAATGTTTGAAGAATTAAAACTTAGAGAAGATTTAAAAATATATGAGCTTGGGTGAAGATACTATAGGTTTAGGGTTTAGGTCGTTGGGATAAACAGATTAGAGGGTTAGTCGCGAGCGGCTTATCGGATTCACAATCGCAAAGAGAGGAGGTTTGAAAGATTGTAGAGTTAAGTAACTACTATCAGGTGTAACTTAAGTAAAGTTAACTTGAAAGGTTTTCTAGTAAACAAAGCATTTGGCTGATAATGTAATCATGAACGTAACTTTGACTGCTGAGTCTGAGTAAATGAAACGAATGTACCGAAATATGATTAAGACTGAAATAAGTGAAATATAATCCAAAAATAGAATGTTCAATACTGTAACACTTCAAAGATCTTACACATAGTACGACCTCTAGGAGGAAGAAAACATATTCCACAAAACAGATCCTTCCTTCAACTCAACATGTCAAATGAAAACACATCTAAGAGATCATAATATTTCGATCCTAGAAAATAAGGGGGCTCGAAGGATTTATCATAGACAACACAAAATAAGAACGTTAGCAAAGATCATAATATGAATCTATTATTCATATCTATCGCCAACATGTTTATATATAATATGGATATGGGTTTAGGTGCCTCGGGCTATCATTTCTTGGTACCTCTTGAAGGACAAGAGTTTCTGAAGCTTCATCTGCTTATGAAACCTTGAAATAAAGATATCTGCGACATGGTCGATCTCATCTTCTAGCTTGAAATTCTCTCCTTCTTCTTCCTTCGAGTTCCGCACCATTTCTATCACAGAACTACCTTGACCTTCCTCCTCCAAGTCTCCAAACTCCTCCTCTCCTTCGAACAACGTGTGCCTCAGATCTGGATACTTGTCGCTGTCATCCTCGTGAACGTCATATTCCTCATGATGAGCCATTGTGGATGCCTTGCTATTGTAGAGAACTATAGCCTTGTTCTTGTCTTGCTCCTGCTCGTGGTCGTTGTCTTGATCTGCATGGCCCAAGAGGTGGTGAATCTTGTTGGAAATCGTACGGAAGCAGAGTTTCTTGTGTTTGGCAAGGGACAACATGAGGATTCGTGTCTTGAAAGCACTTGTTTTGTTCTTTATGGCTATAGATTTAGCCTTCGCCATGGAACTCAACAACGCAACGATATGTTTCATCAATGCCGTAGCTTTCTTCATATTTTTTCTTTGTAAGAGCTTCAATAATTGTGTTTTTTCTTATGTTTTGGATGTTGCTTAATTAGCATGGAAAGGAACATTGGAGGTGAGAGCCCTTCGGGGTTTATATAGAAACATGGAAAGGTACGGTCACAAGTCATGGCTTTATGAGTCTTGTCGTATATTTCTTTAATTAACGGCTACATGGTTTACTTAATGGCGCAGCAATCTTCTCACAGTTTGCCACGTGTACATAAGCCATTTGATGTAGTGGATCACTTGCTTTTTCTGGTTTAAACTTTATGCACGTTCTCTTTTATCAAATTGCATCGTGCCTACATTTTACGAACGTAAGCATTTGATATTTCTATTACTTCTTTTTATGATAAAGGTTCTCAAGAAATTAATTTTATGTTGATTTTGGTTTATAAATGTGGCCTAACGGGGTTACTTTGGCGATGAGTCGGGTATGTTTTTTCTTATAAAGTATCATGCGACATAATTCATGCCTACTATGAATTTAAAACGAATAAAAATGGTTACAATTTTTCTACTAAAATTCATGTTTGGTACGTCATAAAAATATGGACAAAAGTTTTTGTAAACCGAACATGGCGTTTTTATCAGTCTATATGTTTTAAGGGACTCTCTTTAGTGGTTCGGCTGTTGAGGCCTCTAGACTCCGGATCATACGTTCTAAAGATTAAAGCCTCTACTCCATGAGTGGACTCTAGATCGCGACATTGCGGGATGGTTATGGGAGAGCGCCTCTGAAGAGTTTCAACATAGAGAAATTTGAGGGTAAAGCCTCTCGAACTGGTTTTATTTCCACGTATCGTATCCCGATAGGTTAATCTCTGAAAACCGAAAAATCATCCGGACAAGTATAGTTGCATGGGATCTAATGGAATAACTCTTCCGTAACTTCTTTGTTTGATAAATAAATAAATGCTTTTTTTGTGAAAAAATGAACTATATTAATAGTTAAAAGTAATTAGAACAGTTCGGAGAGTGAGATTACATAATTTGTAAATGATCAAATATATGATATATACATCCACAATGAATTCAAACTATTGTACACTTCTTCCTTTTAAGGATTTGATTGATTAGCAACTTTGTTTTTAAATGTGATTAACTTTACATACGAAAGCAATTGTACAGCTAAGTTATCTAAACAAAAGTATCATTTGTTACCCAGAAAGAAGTTTCATCAACTTTGTGTAAGAAAAAATGTTTTTGTAGAAAAGCCTCAGAATTAGGAAGATGCTTCGGTAAAGTTACAAAAACAGCTTAAGAGATCCAAACGTAAATTCATTGTACTTTTCTTAAAACTACTTTAAAATTTTACTTTAATTTTTTTTATACAGTCTTATTTACTTTTTTTTTCTAAAAATCGGAGACAAAGATGAGATGGAGAAAAAGCATTTGATGTTTTTGTATAATTGGAAAGTGTTTACGCACTTGGTCTCTCTCACATTTCAAGGCGCCGCGAAATTGCTTGCTCATGATATCTAGCTTTACAAGATTCTCTTTCGCTTATAGCCACTCTTCGATTTCTTTTTCTTTAGATTTCTAGATTTTAGATATTATACATTGTCGATGTTAAAGATTTTAGATATTATACATTGTCCATGTTAAAAGGAAAAGATGATATTATACATTGGTCTTGTCATTTATCAATTATTAGTTTTAAAATTGATTCTAATTTAGAGGTACTAGGAACAGTTTCATTGCTCGATATCCAAATTTGCACAAAACCATTGGATTTATTTAGATTTTAGACAATAGAATACACAACCGATATTAACACAGACTATTTTGCAAAAGAGGTGTTCAAAATGTAATGTTAGTGACCATAGATTTCAAAGAAAGCTTCTCCAGCTGAGAGTTTTAGATCTCAAACCGTAAAACATATTTTCAGTGTTAGTGCATGTAAAGCTCGAGCCATCGGATTAGAGATTCCCATTCAGATGGCAGAAAAGATAACATTGGAGCATTGATTCGAACTAGGCCTGGGCGTTCGGATATTCGGGTCGGGTTCAGGTCGGGTTTTTCGGGTTCGGGTTTTTCGGGTTCGGGTTTTTCGGGTTTAGAAAGCTAAGACCCGTTCGGGTATTTTAAAACTTTGGGTTCGGGTCTGGTTCGGGTCGGGTATTTCGGGTTCGGATTCGGGTTTACCCGAAGTATCCAAATATTAAAAATTTTGTATCCGATTCAATGCAAAGTATTGAAAATACTCAAAAAAATCTATAAAACCCAAGTATTGTTTACCCAAATTTAGCCAAAAGTAGCTAAAACACCCGAAAATATCATAACATCCGAATAATTTAGGCACTTACTTACTACAAGTATAAATATTATTAATATATTATAACTATGTACTTATATTTCGGGTATGTTCGGCTACTTGTTCGGGTTCAGGTTCGGATTGGGTTCGGATTCGGGTTTTCGGGTTGTGAAGTTTAGAACCCGTTCGGGTATTTTAAAACTTCGGATTCGGGTTCGGGCCGGGTTTTTCGGGTCGGGTTCGGATATTATGCCCAGGCCAAATTCAAACTATTCTCATTCCAATTCATCAAACCAGTCATCAATAGCGTGGCAGCGAAGATCATACAAACTGGGTCACTCACTAACTCACCGATGTGTGGCATTCAGTCCTAACCTAGTTATTGTTGTAGACCTATATAGCTAACGTTTCACTTCAGCAACTTAACTTCAAGTCTGAGTTTCTTTTAGCCATACCAATATGACAATTCTTTTGCACAAGTAATTCAAATTTAACCAAGGTTGCTTGTTCACATTTAACAATGGTTACTTGTTTAATGAATGACCAAATTACCAACAAATGTAAACATGAACAAGAAACCAGGCAACAAATGCAATCCAAGAAAGATAAAAACTTAAATGAAAGCAGATTCAGTTTCAACAAGACAGAGTTCTAATGAACTACTCGAGTTTTATCATGCCTTCAAAATCTTCTCATAAGCAAAAAAACGTCATAGACATCAAAACTACTAAAGCAAGAAAACCAAATTAGATAAAGATCTGATTCCCATCACAGCAACAACACCTGCGAAAGGATGATTGATTCGTTAGATCTCAATCTCACTTCTTCCTGAAAGAGCATCCCTCTTGGAGCCTCGCTTTACCACCGGTGGGCTGGCACAAAACTGTCTGACAGTTTCCACACACTACAACTGTTTGCGAATGGCTGAACACAGTAGTTCTACAAAATAACCAACAAGCAATTCGTTACCAAGTCCAAGTGTACTCTCCTCACAAATTCACATCACTACTTATTCACAATTTCTTCCTAATACCAATCTTCTATTGTAGAATAAAGCAGCATTCACGTTGAGCAAATTCGACAATTCACAACTGACTAAAAAACTGGACAATTTCTTCCTAGTACCTATCAATAGTTTCAATGAAATTAGCATTCAAAATCGACAATTCAATTCACAGTATCACTACTGATCTAAAACATTAGTTTCTTCCTAATACCAATCTATATCTATAAATTCAATAAAACAACACTCAAATTCAATATCAAACAACATTTTTAAGACTCTATAAAACAAAATTAGAAAACTCACATGTTGAAGCATCCCTGACACTTAACATCCTGAAAAACACAATGAAAACAGAGTAAGATTCATTGCTTCGCATCCAATTGTGTTACAACAAATGAGATTTAAGAGAAGAAAACAAACAGTACCATGAAGAAAGAGTTAGGAGATTGCACGAGACGCTTGAGCTTATGCTTTCTCTTCTCAAGTTCAGCAGGAGGATTGAGGAGATCGATGTCATTTTGGAGCACCTAATCCACAGATCCATAAGAAATATGACAAAAAATCAGAAATTACAGAATCATAAACAAAGGAGAAGAAAAAAGAGAAGAGAGATATTTTACCATGATTGCTTGCGGAAAGGAGACGAAGACGAATTGGTTGATGAAACCCTAGAAGCAACGAGACGGAGACTGCAGCTTTAGCTTCAATCTAAGTATATATATATATATATGTCTGTCTGAAATGTGACATACAAAACATTGGGCCTTATAGGCCCAGCCCATTATACATAAATGGAGAAATTTGACTTACCAATTTGTATTCTATTATTTTGGAAAACTTAAAACCATAAAGAAAATTCTTGTGAACCTATCGGTAAAAGTGGGGGTTTAGCTATATTTTGGAAAAATATTCTAGATTTAAAAATTCTTTTTGCATATAAGAGTCTTGTAGATGTGAAGATTAGGAATGGTACAATCTTTTGGTTTGTTACTTTTGTTTATGGCAATTCTGTGACCAATTTGAAAGATTTGGTTTGGGAAATAATGAATACAATTGATGTTTCAAGAAAAGAAGCTTGGTGTATTATTGGTTATTTCAATGAGATGTTATCTAATGAGGAAAAGCTAGGTGGTCTTTAAAGACAAACTTCCTATTTTCAACATTTGCAGACTCTCTTGAAGAATTGTGATATGTATGAATTAGGAAGTTTTGATAATGGCTTCACTTGGGGGGGGGGCGAGAAAAGACTTGATCAATGCTTTGGTAATTCAGCTTCGTTTTCCTTATTCCCAAAAGCACATCAGTGGTTTTTAAAGAAGCTCATATCTTATCATAAACCGGTTCTAGTCAAATTTACAAACGGTAAGGAACTTTTTCGTGGTCAGTTTCGCTTTGATAAGAGATGGGCTGAGGTAGATTCCGTCGGGGGTGGTTGTATTGTTGTTGCCGGAGGTAGATTCACTTCGTGGCGGTGACACCATGACTATTTCTTGGAGACTCTTCTTTCAATAGTAACTCTTCCGGCGATTCTTTGAGAGTTAGAAGAAAGAATCAATGCGAGAGAGATGATGAATTTTGAAACAAGTAAACAAGAAATTTAATGTGATTAGAGTATTTGTGTATCTCGGTGGGAAAAATTAAACCTTCTAAATTTGGGTATTGGGCTAGAAAATAATGGAATCTGGATGAAAACGGTTAATTCCGAAAAAAACAACATTAGTCAAAATTATTTTCGATAACATACGGGATGGAAATTTTGGATAAAGTAGACATATTGGAATTCTATTTTGTTTTCATTGGTCTTCTGATGCTATATATAGTAGTCCTAGTTTCAAATTCTGGATTCAGAAGATATTTTTTTGTAATGAGTTCAAAGCAAGTTTCTAAGAAAGGGATTTTCGAAGATTTTTTATTTCAGTTCACTAATCACAATTGTTTGATGAGACACAAAAAAAAAAGTGCAAGTAATCTCAAAATGTCTGAAACTTGAAGATGTTTGTAACCACAATACGAAACTTAGGTCAGCAATATCGTTTAGTTACAGTTATCTTTGTGCATCAAGTCCTAAATTACAAAGTTTTGGTCCAGACTATCCGTTATAGTAAAAAAGAAAAGAAAGAAAAAATATAAAGTAAAACCTCTATAAATTAATAATGTTGGGACCATGATATTTAATTAATTTATAGTGATATTAATTTATCTATAAATTAATATTTATTATTTTATCGTATAAATTAATAAATATTAATTTATAAAGAGATTTGGTTTAATTTTTAAATTTCTAAAACAATATGAAATTGCTGTTTTGGATCTTAAATTATGGACTTTGGATTTGATATTTAGAATTTTTTTTTTCAGCCATAAGTTACAAATATTATAAGAGAATTTACATATACAAACGATATACATAAATTCAAATTTATGATTAATGACCTCATGTGTCATATTTTGACATCATAAAGGACTATCAAAATGAAAACTATGCATATTCATACAAACTTATAGAAAAAATTAGTTATTTTTCTTACGTAGTTATAAAATATAATAGAAAACTTTATTTTAAAGGCACAAAACAATTTTTTTATACAATAAAAGTTAGAGACAATCACTAACAAAAATTTAAATTCTTAGACATTAAATAATGCATTAGACCACCATTATCGGTGGATCCAAATGGGTGTTCTAAGGCAAAAGTGTCTAAAAAATAAATCATAAAAGAAAAAAAACCTTAGACTCGTGTCTAAAATTGAATTTTTGGAACTGAGTTGGACACCCATACGTGTCGGTCTGCGATAGGTGGGGGACTGTATTAGACGAAAATTTTCTTTTGGCTGTGTTTCTCTCTCTCGGTTCATCGTCTCTCTGGCTCTCTCAATCGGAAGCAAACGGAGGAGATTCTCTTCACGAGAGAGAGAGAGGTAATTTTGCATTATAATGAAATGAATCTCTAGTCTCTAGAGAGCAAGGAACTTTCTCCCCTAGATTTATTTTGGATCATTTTCTCTTCTTAATTTGCAGAAATCAAGAACAGGGAACAGAGATATACAAAGGAGTGTAGTTTGTGTTGCTTTTGAATATGACAAATGTAGTTTGTGTCTAGTTTTGTAAAAGACTTCTACACATTTTTCAAAATTTTAAAATATTGGATCCTCAATTTTAGATCTACCATTGGAGTGTGAAAAAATGAAAAACCAACTAGATGTCTAAATTTCAAGTTTTGCATTATTTACAATTATAAATATGGTTTGGACTCCTCCAACCATTGGAGATGCTCTTAGTATATTCTATTATTTATATGATTATTAATTTATGATATTATTAGGACCATATTTTTACATAGAGATTTTAAAAAAATTATTATCTTATTATCTTATCGAATTTGATTAATTTTTACACTGGTCCGACTCGAAACCGACAAAATTTATTATTTTATTATGTTTATTAATTTATAGAGGTCCTACTGTATATTATAGGAATTTATTTTTCTTTGCATCAATGTAGCAACGTATCTCTTACCAAAGATAAATAAATTCAGCTAGTTACTTTAACCAACTTGTGTTCCATCATAATATGAAGAAGCATTATTATTTTGTAAACATTTTTGTTTTTCTTAGATATCCAAGATAACTAGTTCCAGGTAGCACCGGTTTAACTCAAGCAACACCGGTTCAAGTAACCAAAATTCAAGATGGAAACCGAGATAAAAATAGCCGTTTTTAACAAATCTCTCTCGATTAAAGTTCTAACGGGTATAATCATAGAACTACGAGGCGGTGTGTTTTGAAATTTCAGATGGTTGTTTTATTTATCTCTCTTCTTTCTTCTTCTTCTTCTTCTTCTTCATACTCGAACAAAACCTCTCGAACCTCTTCGTTGGGTACAAATCCTTCTTTTAATTTGTATCTATTTCTCATGAATTCTTCAGTTTCAACAACGTAATCTGGCCTGAACGGATTCGAAAATCAACAAAAACCTCTCAAATCTCTTCGTTAGGTAAAACTAAAACCCTTCTTTTCAATTGTGTTGATTTCTCCTAAATTATCCAATTTCAAATACGTAATTTGATCTGATCCGCTTCAAATTCTGAATCCCAAAGATTGATCTGTTTATGAATTACTTGATTTCGATTACTGTTACACGAGAGATCAAACCTCCCAAATTTAGGGTTTCGTCGATTGATCTGTTTACGAACTGTGTTTCTCTGTAACTTGATTCGATTTCGTTTATTGTTACTTTACATATCCCAATCGGTATATAAATCTTCCTGCTTTTAGGTCGATCAATTGTGTTATTTTGTCTATATGATAGTTTTGAGATTTGGTTTTGACAGGAACATGATCGGGAAAGAGATTGATGGCCGTAGCTTCACCATTATCGAAGATAAACTCTGTTTTCGGTTCAGATGTGTTATGCATCACTTTGTCTCTTGCTCTTGTTCTTATGGTTTACTTCTTCTTTTTTATGTTAATCCTTTCAAGTCTTCGTTGCCTGAATAAAAGAGACATGTATCCATCCGCAATAAATTTGATTTTGAAAGTTACTTTGCTCCACCAGTTCAATATGATTTTAAGATTATTTGTCTACATTCATATATAAATTCTTGTGTTTCCCATAATTTTTTGTAAGTGTGGTAGATACCCAAACTAACTTTAATCTGCATGTTGATGTGCAAGCAGGGATAATCATCTAAAGGAAAGTTACATGCTGAATGAAGTTGACATATTGAGGAGTAAACGCCATTGGTACAAAGCTTACTTTTACTTCTTGTTTTCATGGCTAATAAATTTCTCAACTGTGACTTACAGGAGGTGATAGAGCGATTTGAACAAAATTTCTGGAAAGGTAAACTTTAGTAGCTAGTTACTGTTAAACAAACGTATAAGGTGCTTCCATATAATTCTTAAAGAACTTTTGCAAAGATGGATGTAACTAAGCAAGTGTATTTAGTACCCATAAGGCATGCATTACTCTTTTTTCACATGGGAAAGCCAAATGTGTTGCTTACTAATCAAATATTCGGTTCAGGAAAATGGATTCTCTGCAAAGAGTAAACATTGGGGAGAATATTGGGCAGCAAGGAGCAAACGAAGGTTAATTTGTGTGGATTTTTGTACATTTGTGTGGATTATCTTAATTTTTGTATTTCTTCTTTTCCTTTCTGTACTTATATTCATGGGACTGCGGCTCCAAAGTGTGTTTTTAAGACGTCAGTTTCCACATCAACCTCTGCTAGAGAGCTGGAAAGCTTACCTAGGGAAGATATCAGTAGCAAGATTACCCCTAGTCTTCCTAAGGGCTTTGATAGTTCTGATTGAAAGGTGCTGTACAAATTGGAAATCTTCTTTTAACTATTCTTTTGTGGAAATTTATTTTAAGCTGTAGAGTTGAAACTGAGTCTTTTAAACTATTGTAGATGCATTTGGATTCAACGGAAGCTGTAACTAAAATTCTGGTAGTGGCTAATAAACGTATCCAACCAACTGTAATTGGTTTGAGGTCAGAATTTTTTTCTATAATTCTCTGTTTTTATCCCAAGGTTTGTGATACGTGTCTTTATTCAATATCACTGCCTGCCAGTTTTACCAAATACTTGATTGATCTACTTCAGGGAATTCTATCTGATGTTCTGAATATTTCGGAGATAACAATAAGCGCATGAGAGAATGGTTGGTGATAAGCTTCCTTGGCTTCTCTTGATTTGTGGCTTGGTCTTGTGCATCTTTACAAAATGGTTGGTGATATTCTTCCTTAGGCATGTCGTTTTTAGTATGTTAATGCAGATTCCTTACATTATAATAGCTCAAACATTGTAATGACTTGTTGGATTGGTTGAAAAAACAGGCTTGTTGAATTAAGTGACTATGTGGATTCTATAAGTTTACTGAAACCTGCAAGCACCGCAATGATGGTGACTCATTTAAAATTGTTAGACCACCTCATCCACGTTAATCAGTGATTATGTCTGTCTGTGATGATTTCAATTCTATGTTTCTATGAATCCTTCCAGGAAAAATCAGCAGATGTACGAAATATACGCTAAGGATGCATTTTTGTGATCATGAGAGTAAGTGGACAAGAAACTGTAGGTATCCTTGGGTTAGCTTTTTCATATCTGATTGGTCGTGTGCATTTCTTTCTCAGATTGAAAAGAATATCACAAGATATCCCAGGCCCAGCACTAGTTTTATGCTTGAAAAAGTAAGACTGGGATTTTTTGAAGGTACCTCTCCATGATCTGGTTGTTGGATTAACATGTTCAATCCTCTCTGTTCGCTTTTTCTGTTCATGCTAACTATGGGTTTTTCAGAACCATTTGAGTGATCAAGAGCTTTGGTAGAGCTAGTGTTGAAATGTGTTTCAAAGATTTCAAAATCGACTTCTAGTTGTACCTTGAACGAAGGAAACAGAACAGTAAGATTTTGTCTGTCAACATATTTTCTTATGTATTTAATTGTAATGTGTGACCCAAAGATTAGAAAGAATGTTATTTGGTGGCTGAGTGATATATCTGTAGGTAAACAGAAATTGGTATCTGATTCTCTAAATAGTTTATTAAATCTCTATTTCAAATGCAAGGGATCAAAATCGAAGTATGGAATCGTTTTTCTCGACAAGTTGGGGAGCCAAACATTTTCTTATTACTTCATTTTCAGTTAAGTTGTTCCTCATGTTTTATTTTAAGACATTCTCGTGCTTAATGCATATGCATGATCATATCACTTGGAAATGCAGGTTTAGAAAGTCATCACTCACATATCTTGGACTGCGGAAAATTCTCTATGAAATGTGTCGTACTTTGCATTACAGGTTAGTATCATATTAAGAAAAAGCAACCTTCAATTGTTAAATGTTGTATTTAGACGTCAGTTCTATCTTTTTCTTACAAATTGAGTTCTTAGCTCAGTTGAGTGAGTTTTTCTACTAATTCACAAGCACTAGTGAACGAGTTGCAGATGCAAAGACACGAGCCTCTGCTACGAAGTGCCCTATTGTTTTCTACGAAGCAGTTGAACACGGTCGGGAGGGTGTGTGCTGGTTCTGTAAGTTTTCTTTGACTTTCATTTTAATCTGAACACAATGATGTACGAAATAATGAATGATCACAAAACTAATAAGGTTCTTAGTGAAGGCTTGCTATGGATGGTTTTGGTAGTGGAACACTCTGGTGTCTCGCTTTTGATACATAAGGTTTTGAAGTTTTTTCTAAGTTTTTTTTCCATTATGACAAAATAGCTGTTTCTGTTCATTTAAGAGGATTTGAGAGATGTTAGTAAGGATATTGGTCTACCTATCAATGTTTTGAGTGCTTCTGCTTTGTCTAACTTGTTTTGTTAGTAAGGATGTAGGGAAACCTATCACTCTAGTACAGCTGCCACCAGAAACGCTACAATCAATTTTTTGAGTGCTTTACACAAGTTTGTTAGTTCAGTTTTGTTAGTAAGTTTGTTATCTCTCTTTGTTCATTTTAATATTATTGAACCAATAAAGGTTAATTGTCACATTCCATCTATTTCATTGACATCACCCTTAATTAATATTTTATGTGCCAATAATCTGTAGCTAATCTTTAGGTAGAAATATTAAAATGTGCAAGTTAGTCATTATGAAAGATTCTCTTCTCTCCGTGTAGATAAGTTACAGCAGGGTATAAATGTGTTGTCTCACTCAAGCTTTTGTGTGGTAGGTACCCTAACTAACTTTCATCTGCCTATTGATGTGCAAGGTGGGATGTTTTACTGGAATGTTACATGTGGAAAGAAGTTGAGATATTTAGGAGTAAACCCAATTAGTACAAAGCTTACGTTTACTCTGTGGGATGGGGCATCTTAGTGCTTCAGTCAATTTACCCACTGGTTATTAGTGTGTGGTAGTAAAAAACTTTTAAGCCATTTCTATATCTCATGATCCATCTTTAGTGTAATTGATGTGTTGTTTTACAGACTTCTCACAACAATTATAATTTTTGGCAGCGACTGAATATGGAGCACTTTGATAGCGTTCATAAGATGGCCAGTGAAGTATTTGCCTATGCTCCATATGATGCTCGTGTTCTGACAACATAAATTATGGTATGATCTCCTATGGTTATTGTGACTACTGTGGTGTTAATATCATATTATTAGGTTCTCTTGTAAAACCAGAGACTATATCTCAGTATGGGAAGAATGACTCTTAGGGTTTGTTGAAGAAGACTCATTTATTCTCTAATACTGTTTTCTTCATCATTACATCTCTTTGTGTTTATTTATTTTTTGCATGCTTCAGTGGTTAATCTCTTTATTTTTTTTGTGGTTCTTCATCAATTTTCTGTGCAGAAAATTTGGCTTTGAAAGAAGAGATATAAAGGTCTACAAGAACTAGACAAGTCAGAACTAGAAACGAGAAAAAACTGTGCCGGTATGATTGTTATAAAAATTCTTCTTATATGTATTTTTAGAATTATTCCCTGGAAAATAATTGAAAGATAGACATGAACTTATATAACTTGGAAATGCATGTTCAACAACAAGTCATTGAGATCATTATTCACATATCTTCGACTGTGGAAACATTTCCTAAGAAAAGCTACCTTCAATTGATGAATGCAGTATTTTGACATCACTTCTATTTTTTTGTTAAAAAATTATTTCCTAGCTCATTTGCCTGAGTAATAAGTTGCAGATATAGAGACACGAGCTCATGCTACGAAGTTCCCTACTGCTTTCTGCGAAGCATTTGGTCCTGGTTTTGTTTTCGAGAGGGTATATACTAATTCGGTAAGTTTTAGTTGACTATCATTTTAATCTGATCACAATGATGATTCATGACTTTTGTTTGTAGCTTTTACAAAATCATGAAAGAGCACAAAAATCCCAAGGTTCTTAGTGAAGGTAAGTTTTGGATGATTTTGAAAATTTTTCTTCTTAGATATTTTCTGTCTCCTGACTTCCCTGTATTTTTAGCTGCAATGTTAAGTTATCTTAACTATGACGAAAGAGCCTTTTTTGGTCTATTTGACAGATTCTTGGAAGGATCTTGGACTGCAATCTAGTACAGCTGCCACCAGAAATGCTACAATCAAACTATTGGGTATTTTATACAAATTTGTTGGTCCATGTGGCTTCTAATTTGTCTAACTTGTGCTTTTTAAAAGAACATATCCTAATAATTGAACTAAACTGTGTTGTTTCTGTTTGCAACTAAACTGCGTTGTTTCTGTTTGCAAGGGTTTCTTAAACCTGTGAGTCTAAGTGAGTTGTTAAGACGTCAGTTTCAACGTAAACCTCTGCTAGAAGGCTGGATAGCTTACTTAGAGAAGATATCAGTAGCAAGATTATCCCTAGTCTTCCTAAGGGCATTAACTTAGTCTTTTAAACTGTTGTAGATGCATTTGGAGTCATCGGAAGCTGTAAAACAAAATCTGGTAGAGGCTAATAAAAGTATCCGACAACCTGGAATTTGTATGAGGTCAGAAGTTTTTCTATAATTCTCTGTTTTTGAAGTGTTTTTATAGGTTGGTGTTACGTGTCAAGCATTCAAAATAATTTTAACGTTGTAATATATCACTGCCTGACAGTTTTACCAAATACTTTAGTGACCTACTTTAGGGAATTCTATCTAATGTTCTGAAAATTTCGGTGACAACAAAAAGCTCATGAGAGAATGGTGGCTGCTCTTGATTTGTGGCTTTGTGCTGTGCATCTTGACAAAATGGTTGGTGAAATTCTTCCTTAGGCATGTCTTTTTAATTTTGTTAATGCATACTCCTTAATTATAATAGCCCAAACATTCTAATGACTTGTTGAATTGGTTGAAAAAAACAGGTTTGCTTGATTAAGTGACTATGTGGATGCTATACGCTTACTGAAACCTGAAAGCACCGTAATGATGGTGATTCATTTTAAATTGTTATACAACCTCATCAACTTTAATCAGTGATTATGTCTATTTGTGATGATTTCAATTTCTATGCTTCTATGAATCTTTCCAGGAAAAATCAGGAGATGTGCGCAATACAGACTAAGGATGCATTTTCGTGTTCTTGAGAGTTAGTGGACAAGTAGGGGTAGTTATCATTGGTTAGATTTTTCATTTCATGGCTAGAACCCAATATCTAATTGGTCATGTGTATTTTTTCTCAGTCTGAAAAGAAAATCAAAAGATATGACCCAGCACTAGTTTTTATGCTTGGAAAAGGTAAGACCAAGATTTGTTTCTGGTTGTCTGATTAACATGTTCTATCCTCTCTGATCTTTTTTTCTGTTCATGCTAACAATGTTTTTTTTCAGAACCATTTGAATGATCAAAAGCTTGTCGAAAGGTGTTTCAAAATATCAAAATCGACTTCTACTGGTACCTTGAAGCAAGGAAACAGAACAGTAAGATTTTGTCTCTTAACATATTTACTTTTGTATATTTAATTGTAATGTGTGACCCAAAGATTAGAAAGAATGATATTTGGTGGCTGGATGATATATTTGTTGGTAAAAAGAAATTGGTATCTGATTCTCTAAATAGTTTATTAAATCTCTATTTCAGATGCAAGAGATCAAAATCGAAGTATGGAATTGTTTTTCTCGACAATTTGGGGAGCCAAACATTTTCTTATTACTTAATTTAAGTTAAGTTGTTCCTTATGTTTCATTTTAAGACATTCTCGTGCTGAATGCATATGCATGATCATATCACTTGGAAATGCAGGTTTGGAAAATCATCACTCACTTATCTTGGACAGCGGAAAATTCTCTATGAAATGTGTCGTACTTTGCATTACAGGTTAGTATCATATTAAGAAAAAGCAACCTTCAATTTTAAAACGTTGTATTTAGACGTCAGTTCTGTCTTTTTCTTACAAATTTAGTTCTTAGCTTAGTTAAGTGAGTCTTTGTACTAATTCACAGGCACTAGTGAACGAGTTGCAGATAGAAAGACACGAGCCTCTGCTACAAAGTGCCCTATTGTTTTCTATGAAGCAGTTGAACACGGTCGAGAGGGTGTGTGCTGGTTCTGTAAGTTTTCTTTAACTTTCACTTTAATCTCAACACAATGATGTACGAAATTATGAATGATCACAAGAATAATAAGGTTCTTAGGGAAGGCTTGCTATGGTTGATTTTGGCAGTTGAAGACTCTTGTGTCTCGCTTTTGATACATAAGATTTTGGCAGTGAAGGTTTTATAGCTTTACCACTTAGATATTTTCAGCCCCTGGTTTCTAAGTTTTTGACAAAAGATGTTTTTCTGTTCATTTGAGAGGATTTGATAGATGTGTTAGTAAGGATGTTGGGCTACACTCTGCCACCAGAAATGCTACAATTAAAATTTTGAGTGCTTAAGACAAGTTTGTTAGTTTAGGTGGCTACGAATTCCTTTAAGCTGAATATGCTTTGTCTAACTTGTTTTGTTAGAAGAACATATTTTCATAATCGAATTGAACTTTGTTATTTCTGTTTGCAGAAAGGGTTTCTTAAACCTGCACTACTAATTGCCACTTGATGCCGATATGAGAAAAACCCTTTCGAGGTACATTTGTGTGGATTGTCTTAATTTTTGGATTTTTTTGTTTTTTTTGCTGTACTTATCAGGGGACTGTTTATTAATCAAATATTCGGTTCAGGAGAATGGGGAGAAGATTGGGTAGCCAGGAGAAAACGAAGGTTAAGGTAGAGTTCTCTCTCTCTCACACACACACATATATATTCTATGGATGTGCACTGGATCAAGGTAATTTTTGACCGTGTTTCTCCATACTCTTCTATTCGAGACTTCATTATCTGTGGATGTGCACTGGATCAAGGTAATTTTTGACTCAGCATTTTCTTTTCAAAACTATTTAGATAAAGCTATTTGTTCGGTAATGCTTTTAAAAATTTAGAGTAGGTAGTGTTGCTGGTAAACAAGCTGAAGTGGAATGATACCCTGGTCATATTCTATGAACTAGTTTTAAAGATGGGCACGTTATAGAGGGATTATTAACTAATTGAATTAATTCAATGATCATTTATCTTTGGAAACATTGCGGTCTTATTTCCTAAGACTGACCAATCCAGGTATGCTTACAATTGTAGAAAATAAGTGTTATTTTGGTCTCAATAAACGTTCATGGTAGCCAGCCTGCAGGTCAATATGAAAAGATCATTGCTTACAGGAGGAAAATTGATGGAGCGTAAGTTTATCTACTCTAGGATGCTGACAGTTCCACTTGATGTGAAAGTGATAATTTGTTAATTTTATGTTTTGTGGATACAGATGTTCTGCGCACTTGGGAAAGCATGAGAAGGATCAGCTATGTATGGAACTTAATTATTGCCTTAATAAGGGAAACCCCACACAGATGAAGTGGTAATTTTCACTTTCCTTTTATTTCACTGACCTCACCCTTAATACATATTTTTGTGCCAATAATCTGTAGCTTTTCTTTTAGGTAGAAAGATAAAAATAGCTCCATAGAGAGTTATTAAGACGTTGGTTTCGACATCAACCTCTGATGGATGGCTTACCTAGAGAAGTTATCAATAGCAAGATTGGAAGGTGCTTTTACAAATTGGAAATCTTCTTTTGTTGTCCAAATCTAACTATAGACATGAACTTATATGACTTGGAATTGCAGGTTCAACAATAAGTCATTGAGATCATTACTCACATATCTTCGACTGTGGAAATATTTCCTAAGAAAAGCCACCTTCAAGTGATGAATGCAGAATTTGACATCACTTCTATTTTTTTGTTAAAAAATTAGTTCCTAGCTCATTTGCCTGAGTAATAAGTTGCTGATATATAGACACGAGCTCATGCTACGAAGTTCCCTACTGCTTTCTGCGAAGCATTTGGTCCTGGTTTTGTTTTCGAGAGGGTATATACTAATTCGGTAAGTTTTATTTGACTATCATTTTAATCTGATCACAATGATGATTCATGACTTTTGTTTGTAGCTTTACAAAATCATGAAAGAGCACAAAAATCCCAAGGTTCTTAGTGAAGGTAAGTTATGGATGGTTTTGAAAAGTTTTCTTCTTAGATATTTTCGGGCTTCTGACTTCCCTGTTTTTTTAACTGCAATGTCTAAGTTATCTTTACCAATAACGAAAGAGCCTTTTTTGGTCTATTTGACAGATTCTTGGAAGGATCTTGGACTGCAATCTAGTACAGCTGCCACCAGAAATGCTACAATCAAACTTTTGGGTATTTTATACAAGTTTGTTGGTCCATGTGGCTTCTGATTTGTCTAACTTGTGCTGTACAAATTGGAAATCTTCTTTTAACTATTCTTTTGTGGTAATTTATTTTAAGCTGTAGAGTTGAAACTAATTTTGTAGATGCGTTTGGAGTCAACTGAAGCTGTAAATAAAATTCTAGAAGAGGCTATTAACGTATCCAACCAACTGGAAGTCTTGAATTGGTATGTGGTCAGAAGTGTTTCTATAATTCTCTGTTTTTGAAGTGTTTTTATCCCAAGGTTGGTGATACGTGTCAAGCATTCAATATAATTTTTACATTGTAATATATCACTTCCTACCAGTTTTACCAAATACTTTAGTGATCTACTTCAGGAATCCTATCTGGTGTTCTGAAAATATCGATGACAACAAAAAGCACATGAGAGAATGGTTGGTGATATTCTTCCTTAGGCATGTCTTTTTTATTTTGTTAATGCATACTCCTTAATTATAATAGCCCAAACATTCTAATGACTTGTTGAATTGGTTGAAAAAACAGGCTTCCTGGATTAAGTGACTTTGTGGATGCTATACGTTTACTGAAAACTGCAAGCACCGCAAAGATGGTGACTCATTTAAAATTGTTATACCACCTCATCAACTTTAACCAGTGATCATGTCTGTTTGTAATGATTTCAATTTCTATCCTTCTATGATTCTTTCCAGGAAAAATCAGCAGATGTGCGAAAAACAGGCTAATGATGCATTTCCGTGATCTTGAGAGTCAGTGGACAAGAAACGGTAGGTATCCTTGGGTTAGCTTCTTTTATTTCATGGCTAGAACCCAAAATATTATTGGCCGTGTGCATTTTGTTCTCAGATTGAAAAAAATATCAAAAGATATCCAAGGCCCAGCACTAGTTTTATGCTTGAAAGAAGTAAGACCAAGATTTGTTCAAGGTACCTCACCATGATCTGGTTGTCTGATTAACATGTTCAATCTTTGTTCCCCTTTTTTGTTCATGCTAACAATGTTATTTTCAGTGTCGGAACTAGTGTCGAAAGGTGTTTCAAAGAATCAAAATTGACTTCTAGTGGTACCTCTGTTAACATATTTTCTTCTATATTTTATTGTAATGTGTGACCCAAAGATTAGAAAGAATGATATTTGATGGCTGAGTGATATAATTGTTGGTTAAAAGTAGATGCTATCTGATTCTCTAAATAGTTAATATCTATTTTCAGAGCTATAACACTCAAAGATGCAAGGGATCAAATTCGAAGGATGGAATCGTTTTTCTCGACAAGTTGGGGAGCTAAACATTTTTCTAATACTTCATTAAGTTAAGTTGTTCCTAATGTTTCATTTCGTGATTAATGCATATGCATGAGCATATTGCTTGGAAATGCAGGTTCAGAAAATCATCACTCACATATATTCGACTGTAAGAAATTTTGCATTACAGGTTGTTATCATATGAAGCAAAAGCAAACTTCAATTGTTTAATGCTGTATTTAGACGTCAGTTCTTAGCTCATTTTCCTGAGTTTTTCTACTAATTTACAGGCACTAGTAAAGGAGTTGGAGATATAAAGACACGAGCCTCTGCTATGAAGTGCTCTATTTCTTCCTACAAAGCACTTGATCCTGGATTTTTTTTTAAGAGGGTATGTGCTCGTTCTGTAAGTTTTCTTTCACTTTCATTTAATCTGATCTCATGGTTTTTGTTTGTAGCTTAGCAAAATCATGAATGAGCTGAAGAATACTAAGGTTCTTAGTGAGGCTTGCTATGGATGGTTTTGGCAGCTGAAGATTCTGGTGTCTCGCTTTTGATCCATAAGGTTTTTTCTACTTTGAAATTTCCAGCCCTTGGTTTCCAAGTTTTTTCCATGACGAAAAAAGAGCATCTTTCTGTTCAATTGAGAGTATTTGATAGATTTAGTAAGGATATTGGCCTGCAGTATAGTACAGCTGTCACGAGAAAAGCTAGAGTCAAAAATTTGAGTGCTTTACACAAGTTTGTTAGTTCAGCTGCTTCTGCTTTGTCTAACTTGTTTTGTTAGAAGAACATATTTTCATAACTGAATTTAACTGTGTTATTTTTGTTGGCAGACATAACAACGTTTCTTAAACCTTCACTACTTTCGAGGTACATTTGTGTGGATTGTCTTAATTTTTGGATTTTTGGTTTTTCTTGCTATCATTATCAAGGGACTACTTACTTATCAAATGTTCAGTGTAGGAAAATGGATTCTCTGCAGAGACAAAATATTGGGGAGAAGATTGGCACCGAGGAGCAAACGAAGGTTAAGGTACTCTCTCTCTCTCTCTCTCTCACACACACACAACGTCAAACACAACACCAAAGAAAAACAAAAAACAAAAAACAAAAACACTCAACATCACACAAAATTCGAACACACACACATCGACACTCAAAACAAAAACAGAAACTCAACACTCACAACACGAATTTTCATATGCCAAGAACTCAAACATGAAATTAACAAAAGAAAGAGACATCAATATAAGCAGAAACCTAATAATTGCTCATATTCATTATTTTTCTTGTATTCTATTTTTATATGTATATGATTGTTTCCTAAGAATCAAATTGATTCACTGATCAAGCGACTACGATGGAAAATGACTTCCTGCATAAAGAGGTAATTTCTTTACAACTTTTGCTTATCTGTGATGGTTGAAATGATCTTAAGTCTGAACTTGGTATCTTTATTATGACTTATTTTCGGAGGCATTTGATAGCCAAGGGCCCAAGAGCAAATGATTAGTTAGGTGATGAAATTTCTATCTTTTTCACAACTATTGCCTTGTGAATATGTTCTTAAACTGCAGCGAACATAAGTTTTGGAAGCAATTCTATCTTCAAGAAGTTTTCGTTACTTTTCTAAATTTGATAATTGTGTAGTCGTGTTATACTTTTCTTATATATTTAGAATTACAATGATTTTATGTAATTGATGTTCAAGCTTACCTACAATATCAGGTCTCACTTGTATGGATGTGCACTGGATCAAGGTAATTTTTGACTCAGCTTTTTCTTATGAAAAGTATTTATATAAAGCTATTTGTTCAGGAATTTATGAAATTTCTGTATTGCTTAAAAAATTCAGAGTTGGTGGTGTTGCTGGTAAAAAAGTTGAAGTGGAATGATACCCTGGTCCTATTCTATGAACTTGTTTTAAAGGTGTGTATGTTACAGAGATTATTAACTAATTGAATTAATTCAATGATCCTTTATCTTTGGAAACAATGATGTCTTATTTCTTGAGACTGATCTATCCTGGTATGTTTCCAATTGCAGAAAAAGTGTTATTTTGGTCTCAAAAGACGTTCCTGATAGCTAGCATCCTAGTCAATATGAAGAGATCATTGCTTCTGCAATGAAAATTGATGGAGGGTAAGGTTATCTACTCTAGGATGCTGACAGTTCCACTCGATGTGAAAGTGATAATTTGCTAATCATGGATTTGAGTCATATAACCAATTATGTGTTTTGGTTACAGCTGTTCTACGCACTTGGGATAGCATGAGAAGGATAAGCTACGTATGGAACTTAATGATTGTCTTAGTACAGTATTACTGAACCAATAAAGGGAAACCCCATGGATGAAGTGGTTATTTTCACTTTCCTTCTATTTCATTGACCTCACCCTGAATAAATATTTTAGGTACCAATAATATGCAGATTAAAATGGCTTCATAGAGAGTTATTAAGACGTCGGTTTCGACATCAATCTCTGCTGCAGGGCTTACCTAGAGAAGTTATCAATAGCAAGATAACCCCTAATCTTCTTAAGGGCTTCGATAGTCCTGATTAGAAGGTGCTATACAAACTGGAAATCCTCTCTGAACTATTCTTTTAGGCAAATTTTTTTAAGTTTAAGCTGTAGAGTTAAAAATGAGTTTTTATACTTGTGTAGATGCGTTTGGAGTCAACTGAAGCTGTAAATAAAATTCTGGAATTGGTATGAGGTCAGAAGTTTTTCTATAATTCTCTGTGTATGAAGTGTTTTTATCCCAAGGTTGGTGATACATGTCAATTAATATATCACTGCCTGCCAGTTTTACCAAATACTTGAGGGATCTACTTCTGGGAATTCTATCTGATGGTCTGAAAATTTTGGTGACAACAAAAAGCTCATGGGAGAATGTTTGATGATAATCTTCTTCGGCTGTGAACCTTTACAAAATGGTTGGTGATATTCTTCCTTAGGCATGTCTTTTTTATTCTTTCAATGCAGATTCTTTACATTATAGTAGCCCAAACATACTAATGACTTGCTGGATTGGTTGATTAAATGACTCAGTGGATGCTATACGTTTACTGAAACCTGCAATGATGGTGACTCATTTAGAATTGTTATACCACCTCATCATTTTGAATCAGTGATTATGTCTGTTTGTAATGATTTCAATTTCTATGCTTCTACGAATCTTTCAAGGAAAAATCAGCAGATGTTCGAAAAACAGGCGAAGGATGCATTTTTGTGATCTTGAGAGTCAGTGGACAAGAAGGGGTAGGTATCCTTGGTTAGCTTTTTCATTTCATGGCTAGAACCCATTGGTCGTGTGCATTTTTCTCTCAGATTTGAAAGAATAGCTGAATTGAACTGTGTTATTTCTGTTTGCAGACATCAAAGGGTTTCTTAAACATGCACTACTAAGTGCCACTTGAAGCCGCATATGAGAAAAACCCTTTCAAGGTACATCTGTGTGGATTGTCTTTACTTTTTCTGTTTTTCTTGTTGCACCTATCACGGGACTGCTTACTAATCAGATATTCGGTTCGGAAGAATGGATTCTCTGCAGAGAAGATTGGGTAGCCAGGAGCAAATGAAGGTTAAGGTAGAGTCTCTCTATCACACACACACACACATACATACATCAAAAACATAACACAATGTTACAAAAACACAAAACACGCATTCACAAAGTCACCAAAACAAAACACTCACACACAACACCAAAGAAAAACAAAAAAACACGCAACAGCACACAAAATTCAAACACACACACAAGGACGCTTAACACAAAAACAGAAACTCAACACTCACAACACGATTTTTCACATACCAAGAACTCAAACATGAAATTAATAAAAGAAAGAGACAACAATATATGAAGAAACCTAATAATTGCACATATTCATTATTTTCTTGTATTATATTTTTATATATATTTTAGTTTCCCAAGAATCAAATTGGTTCACTGATCAAGCGACTACAATAGGAAATGACTTCCTGCAAAAAGAGGTAATTTTCCTTACAACTTTTGGTTGTCTGTGATGGTCCTCAGTTTGATCCAGGTACATTTTGTATTTCTTGTTTTCCTTTCAGTTTCCACATCAACCTCTGTAGTAGGGCTGGAAAGCTTACCTAGAGAAGATATAAGTAGCAAGATTACCCCTAGTCTTCCTAAGGGCTTTAACTGAGTCTTTTAAACTGTTGTAGATGCATTTGGAGTCATTGGAAGCTCTAAAACATATTCTAGTAGAGGCTAATAAACGTATCCAACCAACTGGAATTGGTATGAGGTCAGAAGTTTTTCTATAATTCTCTGTTTTCGAAGTATTTTTATAGGTTGGTGTTACGTGTCAAGCATTAAAAATAATTTTTACGTTGTAATATATCATTGCCTGTCAGTTTTACCAAATACTTTAGTGACCTACTTTAGGGAATTCTAGCTTATGTTCTGAAAATTTCGGTGACAACAAAAAGCTCATGAGAGAATGGTGGCTGCTCTTGATTTGTGGCTTTGTGCTGTGCATCTTGACAAAATGGTTGATGATATTCTTCCTTAGGCATGTCTTTTTGTTTTGTTAATGCATACTCCTTAATTATAATAGCCCAAACATTCTAATGACTTGTTGAATTGGTTGAAAAAACAGGTTTGCTTGATTAAGTGACTATGTGGATGCTATACGTTTACTAAAACCTGAAAGCACCGTAATGATGGTGACTCTTGTTATACAACCTCATCAACTTTAATCAGTGATTATGTCTGTTTGTGATGATTTCAATTTCTATGTTTCTATGAATCTTTCACGGAAAAATCAGCAGATGTGTGAAATACCGGCTAAGGATGCATTTTCGTGATCTTGAGAGTCAGTGGACAAGAAGGGGTAGGTATCCTTGGTTATCTTTTTCATTTCATGGCTAGAACCCAATATCTAATTGGTCGTGTGTATTTTTTCTCAGACTGAAAAGAAAATCAAAAGATATACAAGGCCCGACACTAGTTTTTATGCTTGAAAAAGGTAAGACCAGGATTTGTTTCTGGTTGTCTGATTAACATGTTCTATCCTCTCTGATCCTTTTTTCTGTTCATGCTAACAATGTTTATTTCAGAACCATTTGAATGATCAAAAGCTTGTCGAAAGGTGTTTCAAAGATTTCAAAATAGACTTCTAGTGGTACCTTGAAGCAAGGAAACAGAACAGTAAGATTTTGTCTCTTAACATATTTTCTTTTGTATATTTAATTGTAATTTGTGACCCAAAGAGTAGAAAGAATGATATTTGGTGGCTGGGTGATATATTTGTAGGTAAACATAAATTGGTATCTGATTCTCTAAATAATCTCTATTTCAAATGCAAGGGATCAAAATCGAAGTATGGAATCGTTTTTCTCAACAAGTTGGGGAGCCAAACATTTTCTTTTTACTTCATTTTCAGTTAAGTTGTTCCACATGTTTCATTTTAAGACATTCTCGTGCTTAATGCATATGCATGATCATATCACTTGGAAATGCAGGTTTAGAAAATCATCACTCACATATCTTGGACTACGGAAAATTCTCTATGAAATGTGTCGTACTTTGCATTACAGGTTAGTATCGTATGAAGAAAAAGCAACCTTCAATTTTAAAATTTTGTATTTAGACGTCAGTTCTATCTTTTTCTTACAAATTTAGTTCTTAGCCCAGTTGAGTGAGTTTTTCTACTAATTCACAAGCACTAGTGAACGAGTTGCAGATAGAAAGACAAGAGCCTTTTCTACGAAGCAATTGAACACGGTCGAGAGGGTGTGTGCTGGTTCTGTAAGTTTTCTTTGACTTTCATTTTAATCTGAACACAATGATGTACGAAATAATGAATGATCACAAGACTAATAAGGTTCTTAGTGAAGGCTTGCTATTATGGATGATTTTGGCAGTTGAAGACTCTTGTGTCTCGCTTTTGATACATAAGATTTTGGCAGTGAAGGTTTTATAGCTTTACTACTTAGAAATTTTCAGCCCCTGGTTTCTAAGTTTTTGACAAAAGAGCTTTTTCTGTTCATTTGAGAGGATTTGATAAATGTTAGTAAGGATGTTGGGCTACACTCGCCACCAGAAATGCTACAATCAAAATTTTGAGTGCTTAAGACAAGTTTGTTAGTTCAGGTGGCGGCTACGAATTCCTTTAAGCTGCTTCTGCTTTGTCTAACTTGTTTTGTTAGAAGAACATATTTCATAACCGAATTGAACTGTGTTATTTCTGTTTGCAGAGAGGGTTTTTAAAACCTGCACTACTAAGTGCCTCTTGATCCCGATATGAGAAAAACCCTTTCGAGGTACATTTGTGTGGATCGTCTTAATTTCTGGATTTTTTTTTTCTTGCTGTACTTATCAGGGGACTGTTTATTAATCAAATATTCGGTTCAAGAGAATGGGGAGAAGATTGGGTAGCTAGGAGCAAACGAAGGTTAAGGTAGAGTCTCTGTCTTACACACACACACACATATATTCTATGGATGTGCACTGGATCAAGGTAATTTTTGACCGTGTTTCAGCATTTTCTTTTCAAAACTATTTAGATAAAGCTATTTGTTCTGGAATGCTTTTAAAAATTTAGAGTAGGTAGCGTTGCTGGTAAACAAGCTGAAGCGGAATGATACCCTGGTCGTATTCTATGAACAAGTTTTAAAGATGGGCACGTTACAGAGGGATTATTAACTAATTGAATTAATTCAATAATCATTTATCTTTGGAAACATTGCCGTCTTATTTCCTAAGACTGATCAATCCAGGTATGCTTCCAATTGTAGAAAACAAGTGTTATTTTGGTCTCAATAAACGTTCATGATAGACAGCCTACAGGTCAATATGAAAAGATCATTGCTTACACGATGAAAATTGATGTTGACAGTTCCACTTGATGTGAAAGTAATAATTTGTTAATTATATGTTTTGTGGATACAGATGTTCTGTGCACTAGGGAAAGCATGAGAAGGATCAACTATGTATGGAACTTAATTATTGCCTTAATAAGGGAAACCCCACACAGATGAAGTGGTAATTTTCACTTTCCTTTTATTTCACTGACTTCACCCTTAATACATATTTTTTGTGCCAATAATCTGCAGCTTATCTTTTAGGTAGAAAGATTAAAATGGCTCCATAGAGAGTTATTAAGACGTTGGTTTCGACATCAACCTCTGGTGGATGGCTTACCTAGAGAAGTTATCAATAGCAAGATTGGAAGGTGCTTTTACAAATTGGAAATCTTCTTTTGTTGTCTAAATCTAACGAATCTTTTGTGGAATATTATTTCAAACTTTAGGATATAAACTTAGTCTTTTAAACTTTTGTAGATGCGATTGGAGTCAATTGAAGATGTAAGTAAAATTCAGGAAGAGCCTAACAAACCTATCCAACCAAATGGAACTGGTATGAAGTCAGGAATTCTCCTATAATAATTCTTTAGTTTTTTTCATTCCAAAACTAGTCATAAATTCTTATTAATCTGTACCATTTTTGTCAAGTTCGATAAGAGAATTATTTGGTGGTCTACGAGGGGATAGTAACAAACATTGAATACCATTGGAGGTGTTGCAGCAGCCAAGGGATCAGCCCTCGAGAAGGCGAGCAACGTTGATGGTACTTGTCAAGCATTGGAAATCATTTTTACACTATAAATTATCACTGCCTGCTAGTTTTACCAAATGTTTGAGTAGTCTACTTCAGGGAATTAGAAGTACATGATCCCCGTACACTACTTCAGCTGCTCTTGATTCATTGCTTGGTGTTGTGCATCTTTACTAAATGGTTGGTGATAATCTTCCTTTTTGGCGTATATTCTGCCTGTTAATATAATTTCGTCAAGTTAACAGTCTTTTTTCATTCTGTTAATGCAGATACCTTATATAATAATAATAGATGGGAAAATGGGAGCAGAAGGAAGTATGGAATTATTTTTCTCGAAAGGTAAATACGTAGTCCAGACTAAATGAAGAGTCAGGTAAGATCTCTCTGTCTCTCTTCTCAAGTTAAAAAAGTTAACACAAAAACTTCACAAACACTCAACAACAACCAACTCAATACAATCACAAATAAAGAACAAAAAAACAATCAAACAAAACAAAAACCCCACTCTCAAACTAAAAAACTTCACATGCCACAAGACACAAGAATCGAGAAAAACTCCACAAACTATAAAAACTTCTCATGCCACGAAACACAACACAAAAGTCGACAAAAACAAACAGAACCCAACAAATTCACAATCACCTGAAACAAGAGTTCTCATGGGTACTTTTCCCTTTCTATGACAAGTACTTTTTCTTTCTAATTTACTAGAGTTTAAAAAATGTCTATTTATAATGTCAATAACAACAACAATTCAAAGAAATTTATGCACGAATTTTAATGTTTCTATTGGCTCATATTTTAGTATCAAGTTTTTTTTTCTGTTATATGTAATATGCAACATATCTCGTCTCAATTTCTCGTATTCTTCAAGACTATATTATGTATCATGATCATTTTAATACACATTTTTCTCCTTTTCCAAGCATACAAATTTTCACTTTTGTTTTAATTTTGGTTATTTTAATTGATGAAACAGACATTGTCTTTTGTTGTTGTTGTTGTAATTTGATGTTTATTAAACAACAAAGTTGGATTGTATATAGAAAGAAACGGTTGGGATCCATATCAAATTGAGATTACAAAGGTCTAAAATTAATTAATAAGAGCAAAATCCTTTACACAAGCTCTCTATGCTATGAGCCTATGAGATACGATCTTGGTTGAAGCACCGGATTTTCATCATGTTCCACCACATACCTGTTTAAGAAGGTCAGATCAGTACATGCCAAGACAGACGCCATTGGAGGGAGTTCGCTTCGCTTCCAAGCGATCCTTTGGACATGAGAGCTTTGATTACTTTACACCTTGGGACAATCCTCTTCTCCATGCTGTATCCAAGTACCTGAGGGAACAAAGTCATGACCTTTAGTGGCCAATTCATCTTCTTCACCACAAACTCAGTCTTCTTCTTCACCATCTCTGCAGAATATCCAATGCACTGAGGAAAGCACTTGACCATCATCACAAACTCATCTCTGCTAAATCCTAAGCCTATATATGTTTCCATGGAATTCAATATCTGCTGCTCTGAAGCACGTAAGCATAGTGGATTCCTCTTGAACACTGACATGACCTCAACTTCGCACAGTCCACACCTCTTTAAGGTTTCAAACGTCTGAATTATCCTATTCTCTGAGTATCCAAGAAAGGTAGGGCACTTCTTGAAAAGTTCCCATACATCATCTATTGTTAAGCCGAACCTTTTATAGACATTGAAGTTTTGTTCT
This sequence comes from Arabidopsis arenosa, assembly GCA_905216605.1. Lineage (NCBI taxonomy): Eukaryota > Viridiplantae > Streptophyta > Magnoliopsida > Brassicales > Brassicaceae > Arabidopsis > Arabidopsis arenosa. The sequence continues at coordinate 5,409,750 of LR999458.1, forward strand.
AGTCTTTTGTCGCTCAATCCGTAAACAATGCATAAGGCTTCCACAAACTTTGGGGTGGTGGGAGCAAAACCCATCCCAAAAACCTTCTCGAGTGATTCTTCAAACACGCCATTGTTTTGTAACCACGGTATATGAAACGGTTACTACATAGAGAAGAAAGCAACGTAACAAATAAAAAATAGGTAGGACCATCGTTGCTTCAGCCAACTTGTCTCATAATAACTATCAAACCATATAGATACGGTTTAGTACATTGCTTAATTTAGAGTAAACCGGTCAACCGGTATATGTATTATCACTATAAATAGTGAACCACCTGTAACAGAATCTTCCGTGAGAAATAAAGAACTTTCTTCTTCTTGTTAGATTTCTCACGAACACTAAGATGGTATCAGAGAAATTGCTCCGTTTTCGTCGCAAAATCCTTCGATTCTTCGAGTTTTCTTCAGATTAAGCTCGTAGATCACTTCGTTTTCATCTTCTCCACCTTCGATTTCATCCATTCCACCATTTTTCTTTGATTTCTTTGTTCTCCGATCAAAATCCGGTGAATACGATGGTTTCCGTTCATAATCTACGGCGTCGTACGGTGCGATCGCGTCGATCAGCTGAAAGATCGTCAGTTCCTCGTGAAACAAGTCCGATTCCACAGATTTCTCCTCCGCTGGTTCATAATCCTCCGATTCCACCTCCGGTAACTTCGCACTCTCCGATTAATTACACAGATCTATATTCACCTTATTATCTTACGAGTGCCGATAATCCGGGAAGTGTAATCATCACAGAGGTTCTTGATGGACCGAATTATTCTACTTGGACTATAGCTATGTCTGTTGCTCTTGATGCAAAGAACAAATTGGTGTTTGTTGATGGATCTTTATCTCGACCTTTGGATACGGATCCTAGCTTCAGATATTGGTCAAGATGCAATAGCATGGTTAAGTCTTGGATCTTGAACACTGTTAGTAAGCAGATTTATAAGAGTATCCTTCGTTTCAGTGATGCATCTGCGATATGGAAAGATTTGATGACTCGGTTTCATATTACTAATCTTCCACGTTCTTATCAACTCACTCAACAAATATGGACGCTGCAACAAGGATCGATGAATTTATCTGATTACTATACAACATTGAAAACTCTGTGGGATGATCTTGATGGTGCAAATTGCCTTGGCACTTGTCATAATTGCAAATGTTGTGGGATAATGGATAAGAGCAATGATCATGCCAAGATAATCAAGTTTCTAGCTGGTTTGAATGACTCTTATGCAACTATTCGCAGTCAAATCATTATGAAGAAGACAGTTCCTGATCTTGCTGAAATCTATAACCTCTTGGATCAGGATCACAGCCAACGTAACATTGGTCCAGTCTCTTCTAATGCTTCGACCTTCAATGTTGCTCTTTCCTCTTCAGATCAGACTTCTATCAATGCTACTCACTCCTCTTATCACACAAATCCACGACAGCCTAAGGTACAATGCTCTCACTGTGGATATTTGGGACATACTGTTGACAAATGCTACAAAGTCCATGGATATCCAGTGGGATTTAAACATAAAAATAAAACTCACTCTGCTCCGGACACCACAGCTCCTAAACCAATTGTAGCTAATCTTGCTATCACTGAACAAGCTGCTACTACTGGACCACATAACATTGCTGAGCTTGTTGGAGGAATGTCTAAGAGTCAGATACAAGACGTTATTGCCTATTTCAGTACTCAGTTGCAGCCAAGTTCTGCACCTCTACCTCTTGCAGTTCCTGAATCAAGTGCTGTGGCATCAAGCTCCACTAGTGCTGTTAATGATTCTGCTCCAACTGGTATTGCTTTTTCTTTCTCTACACTATGCTTTATTGGTATTTTGACAGCCACTGGGAATGTGTTGAGATCTCAAACATGGATAATGGATAGTGGTGCTACTCATCATGTCTCTCATGACAAGAGTATATTCACCACTCTATCTACTGAATTGAGTTCTTCTGTTACACTTCCTACTGGTATTAATGTCAAGATTGCAGGTGTTGGAGTTGTAAAGATCAATCAATATATTACACTCACTAATGTGTTATACATACCTGAGTTTAGACTGAACTTGATGAGTATCAGTCAACTAACCAGAGATATGAAATCACGAGTGTATTTTGATGAAGATGACTGTGTGATACAGGATCATACCAAGGGATGGAAGATTGGGCAAGGTAAGCAGATTGCGGGTCTCTATGTGCTAGACGTTGATGCAATTCTGCTGGATTCACCTGTTAATGTCAATAATTCTTTCTGTTCCTCGGTTATTGTTGATGCTGCCTTGTGGCATAATAGACTAGGCCATCCTTCCTATTCTAAGATTGATACTCTACAAAATGTACTTGGTATACATAAAAGGAATAAAGATGATGTTTCCCACTGTGAGATTTGTCAGCTTGCTAAACAAAAACATTTGCCATTTGTTTCACAAAACAATATGTCTTCAATGCCATTTGATTTGATTCATATTGATACTTGGGGACCATTCTCTATTCCTTCGGTTGATGGTTACAGATATTTTCTGACCATTGTTGATGACAATACTCGAGCTACATGGGTTTATATGATGAAGACCAAAGATGAAGTTTTGAGAATCTTTCCAGAGTTCTTGCAAATGATTGAGACGCAGTTTGGGAAGCAAGTAAAGTCTGTGAGATCAGACAATGCTCCAGAACTCAAGTTTGTGGATTTATACAAGCAAAGAGGTATTGTTTCTAATCACTCTTGTCCAGAAACTCCTCAGCAAAACTCGGTAGTGGAAAGAAAACATGGTCATATCTTGAATGTTGCAAGATCATTGATGTTTCAGTCTCATCTCCCTCTTGAGTATTGGTCAGATTGTGTTCTTTCTGCAGTATTCTTGATAAACAGATTACCATCTCCTCTGCTGTTGAGCAAATCACCTTTTGAGCTGCTCCATGGTAAAGCCCCTGATTACACTTCTTTGAAAGTTTTTGGCTGCTTATGTTATAAGTCTACATCAACACATCAGAGACATAAGTTTGAGCCAAGATCAAGAGCTTGTGTTTTCTTGGGTTATCCGTCTGGTTACAAAGGATACAAACTGTTGGATTTGGAATCTCATCAAATCTCCATTTCTCGACATGTTGTCTTCTTTGAAACGTTATTTCCCTTTGGTAATAACAGTCTTCCTGCAGATTTGTTTTCTGATGCTACTGCAATCACAAATATTGACAAGTCTTTGGACACAGTTGCTACTAAAACTCCTGATAAGGTAACTCTTTTGAAGCAGGCAGCTGATACTTATGTTGCAGATCCAGAAATTGAATATGCAGAAGAAGAGGATGCTGAAACCATTCCTATTTTCTCAATATCAAATCCACCTTTATCTTCCAAGAGAACAAGTAAGCTTCCTGCACATCTCAGAGATTATTACTGCAATACGATCTCTGATGCTAGGTATCCAATTCATGCTTATATCAATCTCACGCAACTGTCTGTTGATCATCAAGCAATTGTGTGTGCAATTGATGCTTATTCGGAACCTAGCTCTTATACGCAAGCAAAGAAAATTAAAGAGTGGATTGATGCAATGGGATTTGAGGTTGATGCTCTTGAAGAAACAAACACGTGGTCTGTTTGTTCTCTTCCACAAGGAAAGATACCTATTGGTTGTAAATGGGTTTACAAAGTCAAGCTTAATGCTGATGGTTCTTTGGAAAGATTCAAGGCAAGATTGGTCGCCAAAGGCTATACGCAGCAAGAAGGGATTGATTTTGTTGATACTTTTTCCCCTGTAGCTAAGATGACTACTGTCAGAACACTCTTGGCTGTTTCCTCAGCTAAGAAATGGTTTCTGCATCAGTTAGACATTTCAAATGCTTTTCTTAATGGGGATCTTGATGAGGAGATATACATGAAGTTACCTCCAGGGTATTCACCAAAACAGGGGGAATCATTGCCTGAGAATGCTGTTCTAAGATTACACAAGTCCTTATATGGGTTGAAGCAGGCTTCTAGGCAATGGTTCTTAAAGTTCAGTTCTACATTGGTTTCTATGGGCTTTACAAAGTCTCATTCAGACCATACTTTGTTTATTCGACATACAAAGGCTCACTATATTGCCTTGTTAGTGTATGTGGATGACATTGTGATAGCAAGTAGCAATGAAGATGCTCTTGAACTATTAAAGACTGATCTGGCAAAATGCTTCAAGCTACGTGACTTAGGACCACTGAAATATTTTCTCGGGCTGGAAATAGCGAGAACAAGTGCAGGTATTTCTGTGTGTCAACGGCGTTATGCTTTGGACTTACTTGAAGCTACTGGTATGTTAGGTTGCAGACCATCAAGCATTCCTATGGAACCAAGTCAGAAGTTAACACAGTACAATGATGAACCAGAAATTGAAAGCCCTGAAGTTTATAGACGGCTTGTGGGAAAGTTAATGTATCTCACTATCACCAGACCGGATATAACCTTTGCGGTTAACAAGCTCTGTCAGTTTACTTCTGCTCCCAAACAGTCTCATATGAATGCAGCCCAGAAGGTTGTTGCTTATGTCAAAGGCACCATCGGGTTAGGTCTCTTCTATCCTTCTGAATCAGACTTACAATTAAAAGGTTTCACTGATGCCAGTTGGTCATCCGATGAGGATTCTTGTCGCTCCACTACAGGTTATTGTACCTTTCTTGGAGATTCATTGATATCATGGAAATCGAAGAAACAAGATGTTGTTTCTAGATCATCAGCTGAATCTGAGTATAGAGCAATGGCTCAGGCTGGATGCGAAATTTCATGGATTCATTATCTCTTGGAAGAGTTACAAGTTCCTCAGCATAATCCTGTTCCTCTGTTTTGTGACTCCACTGCAGCCATTCACATTGCTAATAATGCTGTGTTCCACGAGAGGACCAAGCATGTGGAACGAGACTGTCACACAATCAGAGAAAGGATACAGAATGGACTCATAAAAACGTTACATGTTCGTACTCACCATCAACTGGCAGATGTTCTCACCAAGCCGCTGTTCCCTACTCTGTTCAGAGACTTAATTGGCAAGATGAGTTTATTGTCTATTTTTGGCTCATCTTGAGGGGGAATATCAAACCATATAGATACGGTTTAGTACATTGCTTAATTTAGAGTAAACCGGTCAACCGGTATATGTATTATCACTATAAATAGTGAACCACCTGTAACAGAATCTTCCGTGAGAAATAAAGAACTTTCTTCTTCTTGTTAGATTTCTCACGAACACTAAGAATAACTATAGAGTATTATAGAAATACAAAAAAAAAGAAAGTAGCAGAGCAATGCCAAGGCCAAAGCAATTTGATCATGGAAAGGTAGCAGAGTTTAAGGTATCAGTATCCTCCACCGGTATTTGCCTGAAAATCGGATACAAATATTACCAAAATTGGATCGTGTTTACTAATTACGTTTCTATATTTAATAATAAAGATATATATATTTTTTTTTCCAACCACACAATAATAAATTAAAAAATAACTCCTTGGTTGGTTGCCCAATTAGGAGGTAAAGTGTTTACAAAAGTAAAATCAGAAAATAAAAGTCTAGCAGAACGAGCTAAGCAGTCCGCTTTAACATTACATAAACGAGAAATAAGAGAAAGCGAGAAGGAGGGAAAAGAGACACGGAGCAATCCAAACTCATCTAGCAGATTGGAGAAAGCGGGCCATTCTTCAGGTGACTGTACCATCGAGACTAACTCTGAACAATCTGTTTCAAACGCCTGACAATTAATCCTTCTTGAAAGGATATTCTGCATAGCCCAAATTAAAGCTTCCATCTCCGAGTGAAGGGGGGAGGGACACATGCGAAGGCACTTCGCACCAAGTAGTAACGTTTGATCATTTCCTTGAAAACACCACCATCCTATACCCATAGTTGGATCCGAATTTTTCCAAGAGCCATCAATCCGACATCTTATAGATTGAACTGGGGTTTCCAAAGATTCCGTAATAGAGTCAGTTTCGATCAGTTCCAATTGAGCTTCTTCCCACAATAATTTTTCACTCAAAGCATGATTTAAAATTTCTGTGGGTTCGGATTGTAATCCCTTGAAAACCTTTTTATTCCTATCTTTCCATATGAACCACAAAATCCAAGTGTAATTGTAGGTTTTTTCCCCAATAATAAAGATATTTAAAAGATTTGGTTTTGATTTAAATTTATGATTCTCCTTTCATCTTTGTTTGATTATTTTTTAACTGTTTTGAATAATCATATAATACATAAAATTTTAAAAAGTTATATTATTTTTTCTGCATATATTGTGATTTGGAATTTTAAAAACGGACATATATTACCTAATTAATTAAAAAGTGTGAGCTCAACGTTCCACATCAGCTAAAATGTTTAGACAATGATTCAGAGTCATATTATAAATAAGATCAAAATGAATGCAAATCCGAATGAGCATGCCCATTAACTTAACAAGCATCCAAATTTAAAAGTTTGTGTACGGGTTACTTTGGTTTTTAGTTAAACTGTTTTATTTTACTGAAAATATTATAATTGATATATTTGAAAGCAATAGAAAATTTATAATATCATGAACATTTAGAAATATAAAAATAAAAAGTAACACAAGACGGATTATATTGCGGGACAAGGTTTTATGGTGGCCTGGCGGGATGAGTTTTGAATCAACATTAATAAAAATTTAAAATAGCAGTAACTCGCCGCTTCAATACGAGACGAATTAAAATCAATAATAAGTTTATAATATTATGAACATTTGAACGTATTAAAAAATAGCACAGGACGGATTATATTGTATGACGGGTTATATGGCGGGACGGGTTTGAATTAACATTAATAAAAATTTAAAATATCATTAACTCACCGCTTCAATATGGGTTAAACCTAGGGGTGTCAAAATGGTTAACCCAACTCAACTCAACTCAACTCATTACCCAATGAGTTTAGAGTTAAATGAGTTCATGGGTTGACTCAACTCATGTTGATGCTAAATGAGTTGAGTCAACCCATGAACTCATTTAATTTGATGGGTTAGAAGGTTAAATGGGTTGACCCATTAACCTATATATGTAATAAATAAATTAATAATTAAAATACAATAATAATATTATTATCATCAACATCACTATTATTTGGCGAAAAAATCACGGATTTACGTTTTTGGCGGGAAAATTACACATTCTTGTTTTGGGTTAAAAATTATCAATTTTTGGCGGGAAAATTTTACATTCTCATTTTTGTTTAAAAATTATAAAAAAATTTGGCGGGAAAATCACGGATTTACGTTTTTTGCGGGAAAATCTCGGGTTTACGTTTTTGGCGAGAAGATTTTACATTCTCATTTTTGGTTAAAAATTATAAAAAATTTTGGCGGGAAAATCACGGATTTACGTTTTTTGGCGGGAAAATCTCGGGTTTACGTTTTTGGCGGGAAAATTACGGATTTACGTTTTTGGCGGGAAAATTTTACATTCTCATTTTTGGTTAAAAATTATAAAAAATTTTGGCAGGAAAATCACGGATTTACTGTTTTGGCGGGAAAATCTCGGGTTTACGTTTTTGGTGGGAGAATTACATATTTTCGTTTTTGGTTAAAAATTATAAATTTGTTTGGCGGGAAAATCACGAATTTATATTTTGATGGAAAAATTGTGTATTCACATATTTGGCGGGAAAATTAAGGACTATATTGAATCGGTTTAGATGTTTTGGTTAGACTCAAATTAAAATCGGTTTAGAGATTGAAATTGGTTTGATTCAATTTAACAAAAATTGATGGATTAAATGGGTAAACCATTGAAACCATTGACCCATTACAACCCAACTCATTTGATCCATCAACCCATTTGACTCAATAACTCATTTGATCCATCAACTCATTTGAGTCAAAATTTTCAACTCATTAGGGTTTATGGGTTGAGTTGAGTTGGGTTGACGCATGAATCTTGACCCATTTTGACACCCCTAGTTAAACCTTTATTTTATTATTTTTTAACACCACGATTATTAGATATATCGAATAAGCCTGATTTAAATAAGATTGTATAAAACATAAATTATCTCGTGATATACCGCTACTTAATAATAATTTTAAACTAAAAAAATATAAATGTTTTATAAATAATATTATTTAAATTTTTTATATTTAATACATAATCATTAAATTTTTAAAATTATTATTTTTTGTAAATAAATCGTCCGACAGTATACCGTGGGTTAAAATCTAGTAAACGATTATAAGAGCATAATTGATACCATTTTGGAAAGAAGCTGCCAACAATTGATACCAAAAAAAAAAAAAAAAAGAGAGGCTGCCAAAAAAAAAATGTCGTCTTCTTCAAGTAACCCTTCAATCGCAACTTAAAGGCAAAGAATCGTCATCACTGGTAACAAATATGATATGTCTCCCTGATGATGTACTGTTGAACTGCTTAGCCCGCGTCTCGAGATTGTACTATCCAATTCTTTCTTTAGTTTCCAAGAGATTTCGCTCTCTCCTTGCTTCGAAGGAGCTTTACGAGACCCGAACACTTTTAGGTCTCATTGAGAGTTGTCTCTATGTCTCCATAGTGTTCCCTCGTAGCTTTAAGTCACGTTTATTTACTCTACGTGGGAGACCAACTCGATTCCCTAACCCTTCCTCATGATGGTTCACTCTTTGCTTTATTCCATGTATCCTAACAAATCGCACTAAGAAGTCGAGTGGCAAAGTTCTGGTCTCAGTCCCAGTGCATAAATTTTTTCCTCCACATCATTGGATTACTGCCACAATTAGTTCTAATGTCTACATCATGAGTAACGGATACCACAAGAATGGTGAGCCCTCGTCTAAGGTATTCGTGAGTGTTCGTGATGGGAAATTATATGTAGTGGAAGGCAGCAAATATTACGATTTTTCAACTTCTATTGAGGTAACTTAGGAAGCAAGACAGCGCACCAAGCCAGTGAAACCCAAGCCGAAGAATATTCTAGATATCATATTGTGATAAGGATTAAGAGATTTAGAATATTTACTTATTCATGTTTATCTATTTCCTATTCTAATTAGGTTAAACCTAGTCTCTATATATATTGTATCAACTCTTTTGAGATCAACAACACATAATAAAGAGTTTTCCCTCAAATCCTTCTCTAGTTTCTACATGGTATCAGAGCAGGCAATTCCAGTAGATCGGAATTAAAGCTTCCGCATTAGAGTTCTTGTGATTAAGAAAAGATCATGAAGACGGTGACTCCGATGGTGGAGATGAAGACGACGAAGACGTAGGCATCTTAGACCATCTCCAATGTAGAGCTCTATATCTTACTCTAAAATAGAGTTACTCTATTTTAGAGGAGAGTTTCTCTCCAATGTATATCTCTATTTTCTACTCTAAAAAAGAATATTCTTAGAAATATTCTATTTCTATTTTATATACTAATACCTTTTAATTATATAATTTACAATTTGACCCCATATATTATAGATTTACAAAATTCCCATAAAATATGAAATTATTTAAATTAAACACTAGTTATTTATTAAAAAAAAACATTACATCATATAACAATAATAAAACATTACAAATTTTATTTTAAATAACACCATTAGAATATTTTTCCCACATATGATCAATTAAAGCATTTCGTAGTGAGAGTGAACAAGCACGGATTTTACAAAAACGACGTGTCCAACAACAAGATCAAGATCAAGAAACTCCTCCATCTACTTCATTTGGACAATATTTTAACTATCTTGGCGGATCTACAAGCAATTTACCGGACTATTAAATTACTAGTTTTATGTTTTAGTTTTCTTATGTTGTTTATTTTAAATTTAGTACTTGTTTGCTTGTTAAGTTTATAAAATTATTTTAAATTTAGTACTTGTTTGCTTGTTAAGTTTATAAAGCTATGTGTTGTAATTGTTGTTTATAAAATGATTATATGTATTAAATAAAAAAGTTTAAATTTGAGGGACTAAAGTATAAATAAAAAAGGTTGAACTCAAAAATAGAGTTGAGAATAGAGTTGCTCTATATATAGAGTCAATCTGCAGAAATCTCTATTTTAGAGTCAATTATAGAGTAGGGTTGGAGAAGAATTTTGCATTTTTACTCTAAAATAGAGTAGGGTTGGAGATGCCCTTAAGAGATGGAGGACACGTGATTGTTTCTTAATCACATGGGTATTATTTTTCCAAATATTTAGGTCGTTGGTTTCCTATGTTTTTAATAGGATTGTTTTTTTATTTTTTCATGCATTAATTAATGGGGAGATTTATGGAGACAAAAAAAAAAAAAAGAGGCTTTAAGAGGTTTCGATTTTGACGGGTTACTTATGTGTTTTCTTGGGATATATTCTTAAGTTTTAGAATTTCTCAACTTTGTTAAGTATTTTAGTTTGGTTAATAGATTTTCCATTACTGGGGAGTTTGGTTATAGTTTAACCATTAGTATAGTTTATTGGAACGCTCATGTTTTTTAGGTCATGTTTAGTCCGAGTTATAAACCATCCAAGATAAGGATGATTGTTTGTGGAGCAGCATAATTTGCGCCCACGGGATGTATTCCCTTTTTCCACCAAGACCGAAGACGAGTTGAAGTTCCACCCCTATTTTCAAGATTGAAGTTTATACCCTAAGGCGTTTGTTGACATGATTTGTCCGTCCTCGACATATTGTCCACGACATACGTGTTCCGCTTTCTGATTGCAAAGTTTGCGTTTTGCGTACCACGTTTGTCGTGCGGGGGAGTATTGAGGTAACTTAGGAAGCAAGACAGCGGACCAAACCCGTGAAACCCAAGCCGAAGAATATTCTAGATATCCTATTGTGATAAGGACTAAGAGATTTAAAATATTTACTTATTCATGTTTATCTATTTCCTATTCTAATTAGGTTAAACCTAAATTAGTCTCTATATATATTGTATCACTCTTTTGAGATCAACAAGTTTTCCCCCAAATCCTTCTCTACAACTTCCATCGAGTTTTTCTTTCCCAAAACTCGGAGATGGGAGCATGTGCCAAGCCCTGGCGCAGAGATACGTGGGACATATATTCGTAAAAGTGTTGCCTTTGATGGAAATCTTTACCTGTATGGTGATAAGACTGTGGTTTACAAGCCAAAGGAAAATAAATGGGAGACCTTAGGAGACAGCATGCCTTTGGCTGGGAGTCACGAGTCTTGCGTGATAGATAACGTATTATACATTTACAGCGGCAGATTGTTTACTAAGGAAATGTTTTGGAAAGGATTGGAAGAATGGTGTAAATTACTAAAAGGTTGTGCTAGAATGGTAAATTATTGTGGAAATATTGTGGTTCTGTGGGAAGAATTTGTGAGCTCTATTAATTCTATTAAGACGAAGATTTGGTGTGCTGAGATTGCCCTCGAAAGGTTCAACGGACAGGGGATTTATGGGAAGGTTAATTGGTGTGATGTTGTACTTACAGTCCCCAAGTCATGTTCATTCGAAGAAGTTTTTGTAACTACTTTTTGAGGAGTGAACATATTATGAGCCATTTGCTTGCACATAGTAATATCATTTTGTATTTGAAGTTGCTTCACATCTGCATTTGTATCTGTCACTTCTCAGTTACACTGTTTCTCTCTTTTATGTTAAATGTTTTAATCTGACCACAGGCATGTGATAAAAACTTATATTATTCTGATTCCACAGTTTCTAATTAAGAGTTTACAAGGTTTTTCTTATGAATAATGAGCAACCAGAGTTCAATCATATATGTGCAGTAAACTATCAACTTTTTAAATAACAACCCGCGTATAGAACAGAGTCATCCCTAGTATCATTAAAGCTTACAACTTCTTTCAACACTAACAATCTACCCTCTAGACCACACAGCAAAAACCTCGACGAAAACAGAATACAAGCTTTGATGTCGCATTTAATTTTCCCGTTATATAAGACTTGCTTCTGTTATTTCACCATTCCAGTGTAGAGGCATCTCGTTCGTCGCATAGTGATCCATCTCCACAGATGAAAGGGTATCTGTTGGTGGGCCTTTTAGTTCTTCATTTTCCACTGAGACTAAGTTATCGTCTAAAGCTTCGTTCTTTACATCAGTTTTAGATTCTTCTGTGAAGAGTGCCTCAAAGAAACACTTGCTGTCTGAGTCTTTATTCTCTGAATTAAATTTCACATCCAGAACTGGAGTTAGGAAGTCAACTGAAGACGTAGTCGGTTGAAAACCGAGAACACTCTTCAAGACATTATCCATTCCAGGCTCTCCTTTGCATTTTGCACTAGTTAAATTTGGATTCTCGATCTCGTGAATCAGGGAATCGGGATCCATGGGCTTATCACTGAGGTTTTCCCTTTCTGTGTAACAATCAGCTTTTGTTCTTGATCTCACCGCCTGTTCATCTAAACCATTGTCTCTGACGCTAACCACTGTCTCAGCTTCCTCATCTCCTCCAAAACTATCATCCAATTTTTTAGAAACTCCATAAATCATTTCCTGAGAATCGTCTGCAGTACATGAAGTAAGTCCAGGCTCTTTCTGTGAGGAACTTGGGCTCCCCGAGGCAGAGTATGTGTTTTCAGACTCTTCTGCTGCAACTTGGCTTTCGTCTGGATGGGTACTCGTCCCAGGTCTCTCCTCTACCTCTACATCATCTTCATTTGAAAATTCTGGGGCTGTAACTACGAGGGCTTGGCTGTATTTTCCACTGGTGATCGAATGCGAAGACAATAATCCAGCAAGTGCAGATGCTAAAGCTTCATTTATAGACAGCGAATGTTTTGGTTTCTCTTCAAAAGTATAACCAACCTCCTCATTACTGATCTCCGGTTCAGCAGAAATCATCTCATTTCCTGAGATTGAGCTATTTTCACTCTCCAGTTCTACGGACTTTGTAAGAATATTATCAAGCCTGTTCTTCGGTAGTACAACAGCACAATCTTCACTGTTGTCTATACTAGAGGAGTCAGGAACACCTAATTTAGTACAAGAGGCCTCATCCGTGTTTTTAGTCAATCCATCCAACTCATTGGTATCAGGAGTTTTATCTGTATCACTGCCCAGAGAATCTGGATATGGCATTTTCACTTGAAAATCTAATTCAGATTCGAATGATTTCTTCTTTCCTAGCTGTTCGAGTTTCTTCTCAACTAACTGGAGCCTTGCATCAATACTATTAATAGGTTTCAACATCTGATCTTCAAATCTTAGCAAGATAGTTTCTATCATGCTTACCTTGTTAACAAGCTGATGCAGAATAGTCTCCACATTATTGCAAGACATAGCAGGCTTGATTTCTGCTCCAGATACTCGTGTTACTGCATCAACCCGCTTTGGAAGAGTATCAACTAAAACTGGTGAGCTCTCTCCTATCTGATCAGCTCTACTGAAATTTGTCTCCTTCTTATCTGAATCATTTGCGTTTCCTATAGCTACTGAATCCATGCTGTTGGACTCATCGGAAACTTGTCTATCCCGTTCTTTTCTAACATCTTTTCCTCGAGATAGCTGCAAAAGAGCAGGCATAAACATAGCCATCAACGAACTACTAGATGAATTTCCTGTTCCACTTGCTTCTTCCTTCTCTGACTCACTTGGATCAACAGGATCAGCAAACACATAAACTTCATCAACAAGTGCACATCTTTTATCCTGAAGGGAGAGAAGACGAACTGTAATCGAAGCGCAAGGTTCCGCATCATTGATCTCCGCAGTAGCTTCATAAAAATCCTGTTTCCCTAATTGTGACATTGGAACAAGATCTTTTTGATTATTCAACAGAAAATCATCACCAGCTTTCACTTCAACCCAATCATCTTCATTCACCCGTCCATTCCCATTATCTTTCACCCTCTTCTCAATCGGATCCTTTACCGGTTCCACTGAACTCTGAAGCACTTGTTCATCTCTAATTGCAACACCACATCGAACAGTACACAGATATTCCTTATCATGTCGCCGCTTTTTCGTGTAATACACTTCGTATACTCGTGCACTACTTCGGATATAGATTTGCTTTAATTCATGTTCTTGTGCAAATGTAACTGCAACCATCAATTTTAAGATCAAAATTCCCAGCAAATTCAATATGTAACACTATCGATCTACTTCAAACTAACAGTTAGAGGTTTTATAAAACCGGATCGGAGAATAACGAAGATGAATTAAGGAACGTACTTGTAATTTCACAAGGCTCGCCGTTGGGAACCAGAGGGAGAAGAAGTAAGGGGGATTTGGTTACATGATTGACGGCGGCGGAGATGATTCCATCGTCAGATTCATGGTTTGCGGTGAAGGAAGACTCGAAGGAGATGGAGTCTGTGAGGGCACCGCCGGCGAGTTTCCAGTTTGTGGTAGAATTGAAATCGTCGTCGTGGTTGGTCGCATCCATCGGTCTTTCTCGTTTTAATTGGGGAAGATTTTGGGTTTTAATATTTGGTTGAAAGATTTTGGATCCAAATGGACCAAATTGATGATAAAATTAAAAAAAGAAGAAACCTATAGTTTGATTAAAAAAAAAGGAAAAAAACTTGAAAAATAAAAGGGTGAATTAGCTTAGAGACATGATTAGAGGAAATTAGCTAAATGACGTTAGTAGAAATCGTTGGACACAAGACCCAAAAAAAGAATATAACTGGGCTTGAAGTTCCAGTTAATAACGAAAAAAGCAGAGGTGCGTTTGGACATGCACCTGGTGAAGGATTGTGTCTCTTAAGGGAACCGAAGGAACAACCTGCCATATAATAAATGCTGCCAAGTGAACTGACATTGCCGCGTTGACAAAAAGAACAAAGTAATCGTTAATAAATGCAACAGATCTTAACTTGAGTTAACTCAAATTTGAACATAGACAACTAACATAGTTGCATGGACACTAAATAAATAGTTTTTTGAAATTTTTAAACAACTAACCTAGCTGCATGGACAACTAATAAATATTTTACACGATTATGACATTTGTATACAGATAAACATATACATAGAGCGTTAGAAATAATTATGGTGTTAAATAATGCGGTCTATGTGTACATGTAACTATATATAGATCGTTATTAGCATTTATATATATGTAAATACGTATGTGGAGCGTTATTAACATTTGTATACATAAAAAACATGTATATAGACTGTTATTAACATTTGTATATATGTAACCACAAATATTTATTAGATATTCAATCTAATCGACGAGGGAGACAACATCAAGATATATACATAGATTTACAAAATGTTTTGGACATCCACAACAAACAACAATTCATTTGTCTCACGCAATGGACTGATTCAAAGTCTAAATATCAGAAGCGAGTGGGGTTAAAATTGGGCAAAAGAGGGGCTAAAATTATCGTCGTTCTGGACCTCGTGTCAGATTACTAAAAAACTAAATAACTTCCCCAATAACGTCTCTTACCCAATTATCCCAAAGAAAAAAACTATAAAAAGGGGTTATTTAGGTGAGTGAACAAATTTACATAGGGCAATTGACAAAAATTGCACAAAAAAAAAGTTTTTATTCCAAAATTAGCACAATATTTCTAAAATTCCACAAATAGCACCATAAACCTCAATTAAACTTAATTAAAACATAAGATAGAAAAGAAAAATGGAAGCAAACACTAACCTAATATTAAATTGAATCAAAATTTCTTTTAAATAGTGGAAATATATACCCTAAATTAAAAATAGAGAACCCAAATATAACACCACAAACTAATAGTAAAATAAAAAATCTCTTTTAAATAGTAGAAATATATACCAAAATTTGGAAATAGGGAATCCAAATACAATACCATAAACTAATATTAAAATGAATCAAAATCTCTTTTAAATGGTGGAAATATATACCCTAAATTAAAAATTAAAAACCCAAATATAATATTTTAAATTTATTTCTAATTTATTTTGCTTGAATAGTTTTTATATAAAAATTTTGGTTATATTAAAAAAATAAACTAGTGATAATAGTTTTAGAACAAAACTTAATAGTAAATCAACTTGTGCTATTTTTGGAAGTTTATGGAGTGTGTGTTATTATTGTCCATAACACTTGTTTTAGTGCTATTTTTGGGAATTTCTCATTTATATCTATACTAGTGTTTTTGCAACACTTTGGTGACGGGTGGGTAATCGGATATCCGACCCGTTTTTAAAATTCCTTCACAAAAAAAATTTGTTGGGTCGGGTTATATTTAATCCAACTCATACACCGGATATTTTATATTTAATAATTTAGATATTTAGAAGATTTGATTAAGATTTAAAATTATGATTCTCCTATCATCTTTGTTTGATTTGTTTTTAACTGTTTTGAATCATCATATAATACATAAAGTAAAAAAAAAAATCAATTTTTTTCTGCATATACTGTGATTCGAAATTTTAAAAACGGACATATATTATCCATTTGACGAAAATGTGTGTTCTACGTTCTAGATCGATTAAAATATTTAGGCAATGATTCAGAATCATATCATAAATAAGATCAACATTAATAAAATGAATGAGAGAAAGTTTATCAATTCGAAGGGGTACAAAGGAGGAGAAACCGGGACATTCTACCTTGTTCTCCAAACAGTAATCTCTCTCCGGAGAGTGAATGTCTCTGGTTTTCGAAGATTTTATCAGGTCATATCAAGGGGAGCGAATGGGTGCGAATATTTGCGGTTTCGTTTTTGATGACAATGACTTTTGTTGTAGGAACGACGGCGATGGAATTGAACTTGTTACTATTAACGGTTTATAATGGTGGCGAGAAAGTGTTATTATTACATCGCTTCGATGCAATTGAATGGGTGGATCTTTCCTCTTATAAGAAGAGGTGTCTTTCACTTGATGATGGATGGTTTATACTCTTTATCATCGGTGGTTTCTTTCCCGCGGTTTCCGGTGGCTTTATTCCGGTGGTCTGCGATGTTCTCTTTCTGCTGGATTTAATTCCTAGCGGTTCATGTTTAGTGGTTTTAGGATTTGTTCAAATTCTAACAGCCTTACTTTGGAAAAAACCACCATGGAAACCGCCATGGAGCAAACGGGGATCCGGAGACGAAGATACATCGTTCACCGGGTTATTAATAATGCAATGGACGGCAACACTCGATCACGAATCAATAAACTGGAAGCAAGGTCCATGGGCATTTATCAAGTGGATAGTCTCATTGGATAGATGGAGGAAAAGCCCAGATGATTATTTTTGGAACCACATTCAAGACACATTGTGTCTTGTATTAATGCAACCAACGATTTCATGTGATTCACTCTCCGGATGCAGTCAATGTCTTTTATTTTGGAGATGTCATTTGATTGTCGATCTTGGAATCAATATTTGGAAGAGTTGGGACTGTCTACTTTATCTTGAAGATAATAACATCCTCTTTCTGATGACATGGTCCGATGATGATGATGTTCTCTCATTCTCTCGGTTAGAAAATTCAGTTTCTATGAAAGGGGAAATGGTCACTAGGCGGCAAAGATGTGTACGGTGCTTCAAAAGTCATGCTTCAAAACCATATCAAACAACATATCAAATTTTACGTTTAATTAGAGTAATGCGGAAAGCATTTAGGAGTTTCATCTATAAGATGTTAGCCTTTTACAAGTGTATGAAGAGGGGACTTAACAGATTTATTCTGTTGCCTGTAAGGCTTCCGTTTAGAAAGCAGGGTCACTTCCACTTCTTCATCGAAATTGTGTTCAATTTCCTTTATTTGTCTCAATGGTTGTATTTGAATGGTTTTATGTATCATTTAAACTCTTATGATTTAATATAAGTGGTTTGCCGTAAAAAAAAAAAAATGTATGAGTTTTTTGGCCGGACGGATTTGGCGTGACGGGTTTTTGAATCAACAATAATAAAAAGATTAAAATATCATTAATCCGCCGCTTCAATACGGATTAAATCTTTATTTATTTTTAATACCACCAATATTAGACATATTAAATCAGTCTCATTTAGAAAAGATTGTATAAAACCAAAATTGTCCCGTGGTATAATGTTACTTAATAAAAATATTTATAAAATTTTAAAATATCATTAACATGCCGCTTTAATACATATTAAATCTTCAGTTTATTAAAATATAAATGTCTTAGAGAATGATATGATTTGTAAACTTTTATATATAATAAATAATCATTAAATTTTAAAATAAAAACAAATCACGGGACGGGTTAAGAAATTACGGAACGAGTTATATTTCGGAAAAGATTTATATGGCGGACGAATTTGAATCAATATTTATATACCGCTTTAATACGGATTAAATCCTCAATTTATTAATAATTGTCTCGTGGACTCGTGGTATACCGTTACTTAATAATAATTGTAAACTATAATAGAAATAAATATGTTATAACGAGATACAATTTACAAAATATTTTTATACTAACTTTAAAATTAAATCATCCCGCGGTGTACCGCGGGTTAAAATCTAGTATGATATTAAAAATATAGTACTTTTTTTTGTCATCCGAAATTAATTAGAGCTCAAAAGAGTCATTCGTAGGAAATGTTGTTTACATATGTGATATGAAGCGGTTCTGTACGAACTTTTCGTGCCAGATTATCCGCTTTAGCATTAGCCCTACGAGAAATTAAAGATAAAGAAAAAGATGAAAACTCCTCCTTGTCGCTCTGAAATTTCTCCAAGTACACTAAAAACGTCGGCCATTTGGTTGGAGAAGACACCATCTTCACTACGTCTGAACAGTCTGTAAAGAAACCTACCTCTTGATGATCTGCACCAAGCATACACTTCATCGCCCAGAGAAGGGCCTCGACTTCGGCATGTAGTGGAGATAGACTTCTATGGAGGTTCGCAGCTCTCCATTTGACGATGTACAGAACCACCCTGTACCGAAGAACTTATCACTTCCTTTCCATGATCCATCCACAAAACAACGGTATCCAGAATAATTCGACTCAAGTAAAGCATCCCTCACTCGAGCTCGATTTACCAAATCCACAGAACCATGATTTTCAATATAGAGCTCACTTTGAGCTGATTGCCACAATTGTGCCTCTTTTCCCGCTAATCGTAATACCTCTATTGGGTCTTTATCTATATTTTCAAGATCTTTTCGTTCTTTGCTTTCCAAATATACCAAATAATTCATGGGAAGGCTGATGAATAAAATCCTGAAGGTATTCTCCAAAATAAATGATCTAAATTCGCAAAATTAGATTCTGTGGTAAAAATCCCCATAGCCGTAGGAATCTGTGAAAGCTCCCAAATCTGCCGTGCCGGCTGTCACTGAAAGAGTGTATGATTGATCGTTTTCTCTCATGCGCCACATCTGCCACATCCCGTGTCACAATCAATTATTCTTTTCCGCAAATTTTCCATAACCGGTACACAACCCGTTAAAATTTGCCACAAGAAATGGCGTATCTTAGGTGGACACTGCACTTTCCAAGAATGTGCTTTTAGCAGGTTGATGTCAGGGCCAAAAAGGTTAAATTGGTCTCCGACTTTTCTATCTGTGCGGTATGATATCCCGATTGGACTGTATATTTTCCGGATTTTGTAAAATGCCAATCCAAATAATCTTCCTTTGTTAGCGCACCCACAGGTATGGCGCTTATTAGCACGACATCTTCTGGATCAAAGATCGCTTTTAAGAAATCAATATTCCAAAAATTCGACCGACTATCAATAAGATCGTAAACTTTTAAAGATGGGTCAACAACTGAACCATTACTTTATGCTAGTATCAAGAATTGAGCTGGAATCCAGCTACTACAAGAAAACATGGATTTAACGACTACACAAAACATAACTAAACAGTCGCTAAACCCATAATTACGACTAATTAGCGACTAAAACACGTTGTCGCTGAACACTGCGTCGCTAAAATTAATGGTAGCCTAACAGTCGCTATTTAGCGACCAATCTACGACCACTGTTTGGAGTCGCTATTCGGTCGCCTGACAGTCTCTACATTAGCGACTGTTTTGCTACAACCAGGTCACTAAATG
This sequence comes from Arabidopsis arenosa, assembly GCA_905216605.1. Taxonomy (NCBI): domain Eukaryota; kingdom Viridiplantae; phylum Streptophyta; class Magnoliopsida; order Brassicales; family Brassicaceae; genus Arabidopsis; species Arabidopsis arenosa. Next base: position 5,429,686 of record LR999458.1, read on the forward strand.
GCAATTGTGTTGGCGACTAATGGGTGACTGAGGTAGCTACAAACAGGCCACTACAAGACGACTGTTTTATGAATGTTTTGGTGACGAAATTGCTATCACTTTGCGACTAATTAGAGGTTTATTTATCGATTTAGCCTGCTAATTTCGATTTCAATTAAGAATTATCATACTAATCAAAACCAAACATACAAAAATAACCTTTCAAATAAAAGAAGAAGTGCTTAATAAACATACAATACTTGTTCAATACAAACAAAGCATAATAAACATACAAGTTCAATACAAACAAAACATACTTGTACCATAAGTACAAACCAAAGATCAAGTTCAAGTTTTTGAGTTGAGAGGAGAGAAAGCTAAGTAGCAAGAGTAGTACCGTCAGGATTAGCAGCAGAACTTGTAGCTTGGACCTCTGAATGATCATCCGCAGAGTTGATTGGGACTTGAGGAAGGCCAGGAAATTAGGGTCAGTTTCACTCAAGTACTTCTTCACCATCATCAAGTGCTTAATCTCATCTGCTTGTTTAGCTGCGACCCGCATCGCCTCTACTTCACGTTCTGCTTGTAGAGCTACTTGTTCCTCTATCTTGCAGTTAGCATCCTTAAGCTGTGATTGCAGGGTTGTGAAAGAAGAAGTGCTTTGTGGGTACTTACGCTTCCCATTGATGTAAACCCGTAAGCTTCCAACTCCAAAGTACTCCCCTCTATCATTTGTGACAGTAGACTGCGTAAGAAAAGTAAAAACATTAGTCCTTAATAGATGATCAAAGCAATAATATGACAAAAGTAGACTGTAGACAAAAAGACAGAGTATTACCTAAAGAGAGATCTCATCATCCTCCTCTTGAGATAGCTCAGACCGACGCGAAGTACCATCAGACTATTCATCATTCTCATGAAGGTCAGCCAACTTAGCTGCCTTGTTCTTGAGATATGCCTCATGGATTTCCTGCACCGTCCTATCCACAAATGTCCCGTCCTTCTTGGTATGAGTCCTGATGAACACTTCTCCAATAGTAGGCGGTCTTCCTAATTCAACTTCCTGAAATGTTGTACCAGAGATGTCAGAATGTAACGAAACAAAACTAGTATTTAAAACACAGATGTAACTTGCCATCTCTTGCTCTACTTGTAAGAAGGACTTTGGACCAGATACATGCTTGTGAGGACCGAGACTATTACGGTAAGATATTCTAGCTGCTAATGTGGTTGAACTCTTTGCTATGGCTTCTTCAGTGTCCCAATAATGACACATCTCTTTTCACAGAGTTTTCTCAATCCAATACGGCTTCTCTCTTTTTGTTGCTGCCTTACTAACCATGTCTTTCATACGCAGTTGAATGATCTTATAGAATTTGGCTTCAACCACACCTGTCAATGAGGGATGCAAGGTGTGTTGTTTGTACAAAACAAGAGGAGAGTGAAGCAGATGTTAGTAATCAAAACAGAAGTATAAAAATACAGTAGTAGAAGAGGGATAGAAGTTTACCGCGAATTCAAGGAAGTATCTTTCTTTTTTTCCACTTGGCACACAGCTCCAACTGTAGTATGGTCCATCAAACTTGTTTGTAAAACACTTGGTGATCTTCCGGGTCAGCTTACCATTATCCTTACTAAACCTACAATCACATTAAACAGTTAGCTAAACACAAACAGACCTAAACACATTAAATTGTGCCTCTTTTCCCGCTAATCGTAATACCTCTATTGGGTCTTTATCTATATTTTCAAGATCTTTTCGTTCTTTGCTTTCCAAATATACCAAATAATTCATGGGAAGGCTGATGAATAAAATCCTGAAGGTATTCTCCAAAATAAATGATCTAAATTCGCAAAATTAGATTCTGTGGTAAAAATCCCCATAGCCGTAGGAATCTGTGAAAGCTCCCAAATCTGCCGTGCCGGCTGTCACTGAAAGAGTGTATGATTGATCGTTTTCTCTCATGCGCCACATCTGCCACATCCCGTGTCACAATCAATTATTCTTTTCCGCAAATTTTCCATAACCGGTACACAACCCGTTAAAATTTGCCACAAGAAATGGCGTATCTTAGGTGGACACTGCACTTTCCAAGAATGTGCTTTTAGCAGGTTGATGTCAGGGCCAAAAAGGTTAAATTGGTCTCCGACTTTTCTATCTGTGCGGTATGATATCCCGATTGGACTGTATATTTTCCGGATTTTGTAAAATGCCAATCCAAAGAATCTTCCTTTGTTAGCGCACCCACAGGTATGGCGCTTATTAGCACGACATCTTCTGGATCAAAGATCGCTTTTAAGAAATCAATATTCCAAAAATTCGACCGACTATCAATAAGATCGTAAACTTTTAAAGATGGGTCAACAACTGAACCATTACTTTATGCTAGTATCAAGAATTGAGCTGGAATCCAGCTACTACAAGAAAACATGGATTTAACGACTACACAAAACATAACTAAACAGTCGCTAAACCCATAATTACGACTAATTAGCGACTAAAACACGTTGTCGCTGAACACTGCGTCGCTAAAATTAATGGTAGCCTAACAGTCGCTATTTAGCGACCAATCTACGACCACTGTTTGGAGTCGCTATTCGGTCGCCTGACAGTCTCTACATTAGCGACTGTTTTGCTACAACCAGGTCACTAAATGGCAATTGTGTTGGCGACTAATGGGTGACTGAGGTAGCTACAAACAGACCACTACAAGACGACTGTTTTATGAATGTTTTGGTGACGAAATTGCTATCACTTTGCGACTAATTAGAGGTTTATTTATCGATTTAGCCTGCTAATTTCGATTTCAATTAAGAATTATCATACTAATCACAACCAAACATACAAAAATAACCTTTCAAATAGAAGAAGAAGTGCTTAATAAACATACAATACTTGTTCAATACAAACAAAGCATAATAAACATACAAGTTCAATACAAACAAAACATACTTGTACCATAAGTACAAACCAAAGATCAAGTTCAAGTTTTTGAGTTGAGAGGAGAGAAAGCTAAGTAGCAAGAGTAGTACCGTCAGGATTAGCAGCAGAACTTGTAGCTTGGACCTCTGAATGATCATCCGCAGAGTTGATTGGGACTTGAGGAAGGCCAGGAAATTAGGGTCAGTTTCAAGTACTTCTTCACCATCATCAAGTGCTTAATCTCATCTGCTTGTTTAGCTGCGACCCGCATCGCCTCTACTTCACGTTCTGCTTGTAGAGCTACTTGTTCCTCTATCTTGCAGTTAGCATCCTTAAGCTGTGATTGCAGGGTTGTGAAAGAAGAAGTGCTTTGTGGGTACTTACTCTTCCCATTGATGTAAACCCGTAAGCTTCCAACTCCAAAGTACTCCCCTCTATCATTTGTGACAGTAGACTGCGTAAGAAAAGTAAAAACATTAGTCCTTAATAGATGATCAAAGCAATAATATGACAAAAGTAGACTGTAGACAAAAAGACAGAGTATTACCTAAAGAGAGATCTCATCATCCTCCTCTTGAGATAGCTCAGACCGACGCGAAGTACCATCAGACTATTCATCATTCTCATGAAGGTCAGCCAACTTAGCTGCCTTGTTCTTGAGATATGCCTCATGGATTTCCTGCACCGTCCTATCCACAAATGTCCCGTCCTTCTTGGTATGAGTCCTGATGAACACTTCTCCAATAGTAGGCGGTCTTCCTAATTCAACTTCCTGAAATGTTGTACCAGAGATGTCAGAATGTAACGAAACAAAACTAGTATTTAAAACACAGATGTAACTTGCCATCTCTTGCTCTACTTGTAAGAAGGACTTTGGACCAGATACATGCTTGTGAGGACCGAGACCATTACGGTAAGATATTCTAGCTCCTAATGTGGTTGAACTCTTTGCTATGGCTTCTTCAGTGTCCCAATAATGACACATCTCTTTTCACAGAGTTTTCTCAATCCAATACGGCTTCTCTCTTTTTGTTGCTGCCTTACTAACCATGTCTTTCATACGCAGTTGAATGATCTTATAGAATTTGGCTTCAACCACACCTGTCAATGAGGGATGCAAGGTGTGTTGTTTGTACAAAACAAGAGGAGAGTGAAGCAGATGTTAGTAATCAAAACAGAAGTATAAAAATACAGTAGTAGAAGAGGGATAGAAGTTTACCGCGAATTCAAGGAAGTATCTTTCTTTTTTTCCACTTGGCACACAGCTCCAACTGTAGTATGGTCCATCAAACTTGTTTGTAAAACACTTGGTGATCTTCCGGGTCAGCTTACCATTATCCTTACTAAACCTACAATCACATTAAACAGTTAGCTAAACACAAACAGACCTAAACACAAGAATAAAAACCTGAACAGAAGTATAATCTATACACATACAGACCTAAACCTATACATAAACTATACCTAAACACAAGAATACAACACAAGAATACAGACCATACCTAAACACAAACATATCTAAACCTATACAAAAACTATACCTAAACACAAGAATACAGACCTAAACCTATACACAAACTATAACTAAACACAAGAATACCTAAACCTATACACAAACTATACCTAAACCTTAACAAAAACTATACATACCATACCTATAAACAACCTATAGTTTGATAAAAAAAAAAAAAAACTATAAAAAAGGGGTTATCCAGGTGAGTGACCAAATTTATATATGATATTAAAAATATAGCACTTTTTTTTTTGTCATCCAAAATTAGTTAGAGCTCAAAAAGTCATTCCTGAGAAATGTTGTTTACATATGTGATATGAAGCGGTTCTGTACGAACTTTTCGTGCCAGATTATCCGCTTAAACATTAGCCCTACGAGAAATTAAAGATAAAAAAAGATGAATACTCCTCTTTGTCGCTCTGAAATTCCTCCAAATACACTAAAAACGCCGGCCATTCGGTTGGAGAAGACACCATCTTTACCAGGTCTGAACAGTCTGTAAAGAACGCTACCTCTTGATGATCTGCACCAATCATACACTTCATCGCCCAGAGAAGGGCCTCGACTTCGGCATGTAGTGGAAATAGACTTCTACGGAGGTTCGCAGCTCCCATGGTTGGCGGCTCTCCATTTGACGATGTACAGAACTACCATGTACCGAAGAACTTATCACTTCCTTTCCATGATCCATCGACAAAACAACGGTATCCAGAATAATTCGACTCAAGTAAAGCATCCCTCACTCGAGTTCGAATTACCAAGTCCATAGAACCATGATTTTCAATATAGAGCTCAATTTGAGCTGACTGCCATAATTGTGCCTCTTTTTCCGCTAATCGTAATACCTCTATCGGGTCTTTATCTATATTTTCAAAGATCTTTTCGTTCTTTGCTTTCCAAATGTACCAAATAATCCATGGGAAGATTGATGAATCAAATCTTGAAGGTATTCTCCAAAATAAATAATCTAAATTCGCAAAATTAGATTCCGGTAAAAATCCCCATAGCCGTAGGAATCTGTGAAAGCTCCCAAATCTGCCGTGCCGGCTGACACTGAAAGAGTGTATGATTGATCGTTTTCTCTGATGCGCCACATCTGCCACATCCCATGTCACAATCAATTATTCTTTTCCGCAAATTTTTCGTAACCGGTACACAACCCGTTAAAATTTACCACAAGAAATGGCGTATCTTAGGTGGACACTGCACTTTCCAAGAATGTGCTTTTAGCAGGTTGATGTCAAGGCCAAAAAGGGTAAATTGGTCTCCGACTTTTTTATATGTGCGGTATGATATCCCGATTGGACTGTATATTTTCCGGATTATGTAAAATGTCAATCCAAAGAATCTTCCTTTGTTAGCGCACCCACAGGTATGGCGCTTATTAGCACGACATCTTCTGGATCAAAGATCGCTTTTAAGAAATCAATATTCCAAAAAATCGACCAACTATCTATTAGATCGTTAACTTTTAAAGATGGGTCAACAACCGAACAATTACTTTTTGCTGGTATCAGGAATTGAGCTGGAATCCAGCTACAACAAAAAAATATGGATTTAGCAACTACGCAAAACGTAACTAAACAGTCCCTAAACCCATAATTACGACTAATTGGTGACTAAAACACGTTGTCGCTGAACACTGCGTCGCTAAAATTAATGGTAGCCTAACAGTCGCTATTTAGCGACCAATCTGCGACCACTTTTTGGAGTCGCTATTCAGTCGCCTAACAGTCGCTACATTAGGGACTGTTTTGCTACAACCAGGTCACTAAATGGCGATTGTGTTGGCGACTAATGGGTGACTGAGGTAGCTACAAACAGGCCGTTACAAGGCGACTGTTTTATGAATGTTTTGGTGAGTAAATTGCTATCACTTTGCGACTGATTAGAGGTTTATTTCTCAATTCGGCCTGCTAATTTCGATTCCAGTTAAGAATTAGCATACTAATCAAAAACAAACATACAAAAATAACCTTTGAAATAAAAGAAGAAATGCTTAATAAACATACAATACTTGTTAAGTTCAATACAAACAATACATACTTGTACCATAAGTACAAACCAAAAATCAAGTTCAAGTTTTTAAGTTGAGAGGAGAGAAAGCTAAGTAGCAGGAGTAGTACCATCAGGATTAGCAGCAGGACTTGTAGCTTGGACTTCTGAATGATCATCCGCAGAGTTGATTGGGAGTTGAGGAAGGCCAAGAAACTAGTGTCAGTTTCACTCAAGTACTTCTTCACCATCGTCAAGTGCTTGATCTCAGCTGCTTGTTTAGCTGCGACCCGCAGTGCCTCTACTTCACGTTCTGCTTGTAGAGCTATTTGTTCCTCTATCTTGCGGTTAGCATCCTTAAGCTGTGATTGTAGGGTCGTGAAAGAAGAAGTTCTTCATGGGTACTTACGCTTCCCATTGATGTAAATCCTTAAGCTTCCAACTCCAAAGTACTCCCTTCTATCATTTGTGACAGTAGACTGCATAACAAAAGTAAAAACATTAGTCCTTAACAGGTAATCAAAGCAATAATATGACAAAAGTAGACTGTAGACCAAAAGACAGAGTATTACCTGAAGAAAGATCTCATCATCCTCCTCTTGAGATAGCTTAGACCGACGCGAAGTACCATCAGACTGTTCATCATTCTCATGAAGGGCAGCCTATTTAGCTGTCTTGTTCTTAAGATATGCCTCGTAGATTTCCTGCACCTTCCTATCCACAAATGTCCCATCTTTCTTGGTATGAGTCATGATGAACACTTCTCCAATAGTAGGCGGTCTTCCCAATTAAACTTCTTGAAATGTTGTAATAGAGATGTCAGAGTGTAACTAAACAAAACAAGTATTTCAAACACAGATGTAACTTACCATCTCTTGCTCTACTTGTAAGAAGGACTTTGGGCCAGATACATGCTTGTGAGGACCGAGACCATTACGGTAAGATATTCTAGCTGCTAATGTGGTTGAACTCTTTGCTATGGCTTCTTCAGTGTCCCAATAATGACACATCTCTTTTCACAGAGATTTCTCAATCCAATACGGCTTCTCTCTTTTTGTTGTTGCCTTACTAACCATGTCTTTCATACGCAGTTGAATGATCTTATAGAATTTGGCTTCAACCACACCTGTCAATGAGGGATCCAAGGTGTGTTGTTTGTACAAAACAAGAGGAGAGTGAAGCAGATGTTAGTAATCAAAACAGAAGTATAAAAATACAGTAGTAGAAGAGGGATAGAAGTTTACCGCGAATTCAAGGAAGTATCTTTCTTTTTTTCCACTTGGCACACAGCTCCAACTGTAGTATGGTCCATCAAACTTGTTTGTAAAACACTTGGTGATCTTCCGGGTCAGCTTACCATTATCCTTACTAAACCTACAATCACATTAAACAGTTAGCTAAACACAAACAGACCTAAACACAAGAATAAAAACCTGAACAGAAGTATAATCTATACACATACAGACCTAAACCTATACATAAACTATACCTAAACACAAGAATACAACACAAGAATACAGACCATACCTAAACACAAACATATCTAAACCTATACAAAAACTATACCTAAACACAAGAATACAGACCTAAACCTATACACAAACTATAACTAAACACAAGAATACCTAAACCTATACACAAACTATACCTAAACCTTAACACAAACTATACATACCATACCTATAAACAACCTATAGTTTGATAAAAAAAAAAAAAAAAACTATTAAAAAAGGGGTTATCCAGGTGAGTGACCAAATTTATATATGATATTAAAAATATAGCACTTTTTTTTTGTCATCCAAAATTAGTTAGAGCTCAAAAAGTCATTCCTGAGAAATGTTGTTTACATATGTGATATGAAGCGGTTCTGTACGAACTTTTCGTGCCTGATTATCCGCTTAAACATTAGCTCTACGAGAAATTAAAGATAAAAAAAGGTGAAAACTCCTCTTTGTTGCTCTGAAATTCCTCCAAATACACTAAAAACGTCGGCCATTCGGTTGGAGAAGACACCATCTTCACCAGGTCTGAACAGTCTGTAAAGAACGCTACCTCTTGATGATCTGCACCAATCATACACTTCATCGCCCAGAGAAGGGCCTCGACTTCGGCATGTAGTGGAAATAGACTTCTACGGAGGTTCGCAGCTCCCATGGTTGGCGGCTCTCCATTTGATGATGTACAGAACTACCATGTACCGAAGAACTTATCACTTCCTTTCTCTGATCCATCGACAAAACAACGGTATCCAGAATAATTCGACTCAAGTAAAGCATCCCTCACTCGAGTTCGATTTACCAAGTCCATAGAACCATGATTTTCAATATAGAGCTCAATTTGAGCTGACTGCCATAATTGTGCCTCTTTTTCCGCTATTCGTAATACCTCTATTGGGTCTTTATCTATATTTTCAAAGATCTTTTCTTTCTTTGCTTTCCAAATGTACCAAATAATCCATGGGAAGGCTGATGAATCAAATCTTGAAGGTATTCTCCAAAATAAATGATCTAAATTCGCAAAATTAGATTCCGGTAAAAATGCCCATAACCGTAGGAATCTGTGAAAGCTCCCAAATCTGCCGTGCCGGCTGACACTGAAAGAGTGTATGATTGATCGTTTTCTCTGATGCGCCACATCTGCCACATCCCGTGTCACAATCAATTCTTCTTTTCCGCAAATTTTCCGTAACCGGTACACAACCCGTTAAAATTTACCACAAGAAATGGCGTATCTTATGTGGACACTGCACTTTCCAAGAATGTGCTTTTAGCAGGTTGATGTCAAGGCCAAAAAGGGTAAATTGGTCTCCGACTTTTTTATATGTGCGGTATGATATCCCGATTGGACTGTATATTTTCCGGATTTTGTAAAATGTCAATCCAAAGAATCTTCCTTTGTTAGCGCACCCACAGGTATGGCGCTTATTAGCACGACATCTTCTGGATCAAACATCGCTTTTAAGAAATCAATATTCCAAAAATCAATATACCTAAACACAAACATATCTAAACCTATACAAAAACTATACCTAAACACAAGAATACAGACCTAAACCTATACACAAACTATAACTAAACACAAGAATACCTAAACCTATACACAAACTATACCTAAACCTTAACACAAACTATACATACCATACCTATAAACAACCTATAGTTTGATAAAAAAAAAAAAAAAAAAAACTATAAAAAAGGGGTTATCCAGGTGAGTGACCAAATTTATATATGATATTAAAAATATAGCACTTTTTTTTTTTTGTCATCCAAAATTAGTTAGAGCTCAAAAAGTCATTCCTGAGAAATGTTGTTTACATATGTGATATGAAGCGGTTCTGTACGAACTTTTCGTGCCAGATTATCCGCTTAAACATTAGCCCTACGAGAAATTAAAGATAAAAAAAGATGAAAACTCCTCTTTGTCGCTCTGAAATTCCTACAAATACACTAAAAACGCCGGCCATTCGGTTGGAGAAGACACCATCTTCACCAGGTCTGAACAGTCTGTAAAGAACGCTACCTCTTGATGATCTGCACCAATCATACACTTCATCGCCCAGAGAAGGGCCTCGACTTCGGCATGTAGTGGAAATAGACTTCTACGGAGGTTCGCAGCTCCCATGGTTGGCGGCTCTCCATTTGACGATGTACAGAACTACCATGTACCGAAGAACTTATCACTTCCTTTCCATGATCCATCGACAAAACAACGGTATCCAGAATAATTCGACTCAAGTAAAGCATCCCTCACTCGAGTTCGATTTACCAAGTCCATATATAGAACCATGATTTTCAATATAGAGCTCAATTTGAGCTGACTGCCATAATTGTGCCTCTTTTTCCGCTAATCGTAATACCTCTATTGGGTCTTTATCTATATTTTCAAAGATCTTTTCGTTCCTTGCTTTCCAAATATACCAAATAATCCATGGGTAGGCTGATGAATCAAATCTTGAAGGTATTCTCCAAAATAAATGATCTAAATTCGCAAAATTAGATTCCGGTAAAAATCCCCATAGCCGTAGGAATCTGTGAAAGCTTCCAGAAGATGTTTGATCCAGAAGATGTCGTGCTAATAAGCGCCATACCTGTGGGTGCGCTAACAAAGGAAGATTCTTTGGATTGACATTTTACAAAATGTTATCCATAAGATGTAACTTTCTTTTAAATGTTTTAAAATAAATGAAAATATCCGATTGCATCACCCGATACAACTCATTCAGATTGCATCACCCGATATAACTAAATGCTTAAAGTCAGATTTGGATTTTTAAATGCTTGTTTGCTTCTACATTTTGTTCATTCTCCTAAGCTTTTTGGCTTCAATTTAAGATATACATGTGGCTACAGCTAAAAGCAATATTGGGAACATAACTAACTAAGAATTTAGTACGTGGAAGCAAGATTTGCGTTTGTGAATATGTTATGCGGGGCTAAACATATTTTAAGGACATGAAATCAAAAGTGGGATCGGATCAAGGTTAAATAATCAAATGAAACAAGTGTGTATCTTATTAATGATTTTGTATGAATAATAATTGAAGATGATCTATTTGATTATTAAGTCAACGATCATATAATAAAGTTCACAGCTGTAATGGAATAATTTAAGAGATAATTGGCCAGCAGACAATGGATCTGAGTCTAATTAGTTTTTCAACATTTTCTTTTTAAGTCCATAACAAAAATAATTTTAGCCATTCGTCTGATATATATTTGTAGGGTGCTATAATTTTCCCATTTGAAAAAAAAAACAATAATTAATGTTAGTTTGTCCGTTATTAAATGTTTGGTTACATCAATTACCATCAACTTTTTTTTTGTCTCATATAAACGTTATATCATCTAACTAGTCAAGGGCGCTATTCCTCGTGTAAACAACTATTTTTTTGTAAATCTTTTGAAACCGAGGGCCATTGCTAACGATCTATTTTCTTCCGTCTGAGACATAATTAACTTTTGTCGATTCGCTAATTTGATGCTCTGTTTTTGTCTATGCGCCAATTGACCCATAATTTAAAGGGTAATTGACAAATATAGCACTAAAATATGTTTTTTTTTCTAAAAATAACACCACATTTGTAAAGTTCCACAAATTGCACCTTAAAATATAATTAAACATAAAATATAAATTATTAATTTAATTAAAACAAAAAATAAAAAGTAAAAATTGTGACATAAATTGTTTTGGCCGAAAAATGTTGATGGAAATTTTTTTGGCGGGAAAAACATATTTTCTATCGTAAAATTAATTATCATGTCAGGATATCATCTAGTAAATTTTGTTTACAAATGCTTTTTTTTCGATTGAGATGCTACTAATTTTGTGATTTATTTTTCATTATCAATTACTAGTTTTAATGATTTTAGTCCCTTTTTTGTTTCTCGTTTACTAAAAAGTGAGAGTTTTGATCCAAAATCATAATTGTTCTTGTTGTGTCTGGAAATGAATCAATACAATTAAAACAAAATAAACTACTCGACAGATACACTCACGATGGAAGGATTAATCTGGTCGTAAAAGCTTGGATTATCCCTTGCTATCAAACAAAAAAAATATGTCCAATGCAACAAAGCGACAAATACAAAAGGCTCAAAAGCACAACTTTTAATGATAAACTTTGTTGATATCGGATCCCACACACCATATTATTTTAGTGCTTTGGAGGTCTATCGATATGCAAACCCAAGAAGGTCCATATTGCACAAAAGAGAAGGTCCAGAAGTCGACAGCGTGATTAAAAAAACGAGATGGACCCCATTCACCTCGTGAATTGAAAATCTTCGAGCAAGAGACTCTCGCAAATCAATCTACCGACATATGACAGAAAATGTGCCCCAAAGAACCATTTGGCGGCCTCCAAGATAGCGGTGTGCCAGATCGATTTGTGGGAACATTAAGAGGAAGCAGGTTACTGCAAACTTTCTCTGACGCTATCAAGCAGCGGACCGAAATAACGTGCAATCTGTCTAACCGGTTTGGAAGTCTGGAACAAGATTTGCCATAATAAAGGCTTATTAGATAACCTTAACGGAAAATCATACTATTGTTTCAACTTGTTTGGATTCTTTGGCAGTGGGAACTGTTTCGAGAAATGCTCGCTATTTGAGTCTCCTATAGCTCGCAACTCTCTAACCCCTGAGGATACCTGAGCTTTGAACCCAACATGAAATTAGGTGGAAGAGGTTGACAACTTTCACCCCAAAGACCCGAACGAGCTTGCTTAGGAGAGAAATCCAGCTCCAGCTTCATATTTTGATGAAGTCAGTCGCGAACAGAAGGAGATAAAGTCAAAGTTCTAATATGCAACCAGTTCAGCACTCGATATTTACAGAGAGATCGAGGAAACAAATTATTTCGCTTTGGTGGAATCTAAGGATTGAGTTCGCTCTTCACAAATTAGATTCTATCCCACGAAGATTTTCCGAGTTCTAAGTCTTGGAAAAATGAGTTCACTTCGGTGGAATATAACTGTTGAGTTCGCTCATAGAATTGGATTCCATCTCACAGATCCTAAAATGCAGGTCAAGCCTCTTTCAAGAGGAGGCTCACGGCAAACCGGAAGGAACCACGTGACGATCTATATATCGGTGGAGAGCCCCTAGACTTATCTTTCCATAAAGACCAAGTTCACATCTGTTGCCGAGCCCACTTGAACGTTATCGCTGCATTCGTTCATTTGCCACAACACTTTCTCAACACTACTATCGAGGTGTATGGTCGTGTGGTGTGTGATACACGTCAAATTGATCCTAAAGCCTACTCTCTCAAATAAGAGATCTATTGCAGTACTTAAGGGTCGAATTTCACAAAGTACTTTTGTTCACACAATAAGTTATAAGTCTCGAAATTAGGCTAAACAAAATAACAAAAATTAAAATAAAACAAGCAGGTAATTTTATCAGGTGAAGAGATCAATGAAGTAAAGCGTCAAGTTAGGGAATTTCTCAGGAAATAAACTAATAGTAAATATAGCAAATTAATAAGGATTATTTAACGAACCGTTCTAGAACTCAAAACACTAACGACTAGCTAACCACCTCTCGATGCGCTAACTAACAAGTCTAATATCAGTAATTCAACCTCTCGATGCGAATTCCTAGATCTAGACTAGCATTAAATTCAGGTTTGATATGTTCACCTTAGTAGATAGGCCGATTCTTATTACACACCTATAAACCAGGCTCATCTAAGGTAGTTTCAGTAACAGGTGCCCTCTCGGATCAAATACCTATTATCCTAAGATCAAGTTCTAGTTAGCTACTCTAGAACAAGCATTAAGAACAACCTAGATGAAGAACTCTATGGATTAACTCTATGGATTAATCCTAACACGTAATCGATTTACTAGTTCATCTAAATCCCTAGTGAGAATCCCTAAACCTAACATGGAGATTACTCAGACATGATTAATGAAACAGAAAACATGTTGAATAAAATTGCAAATAATAGAAATTAAAAGAAGAAGAGAGTTTAGAATAAATCATCTCTCTAACAAGGTAATGAATCTCTGAAAAGTTGCTCTCTCCAATTATCTTCCAAATGGTTCAAGCTCAGAGAATTACAAAAGCCAAAAAACAAGATGCAGAATTGCAGGGTTGCAGGATTGCAAGATTGTAGGATAAGAAACAGAAAAACCCTAAAAACTATTTATAAAGTCTCCAAAAACGTTCAGGGACTAAAATTGCAAATAGAGAAGTCTTCTGGTTAAATTCTGCGGGCTTTAAAACTCTAAACCCGTCGAGACTTCTTGCTGGGCCGTGTTTGGTGTCGAGCGACACCAAGGGTGTCGGTCGACACCCATGCCTTGGTTTGAACTGAATTCGTCTCTTCAGCTCCAAATCTTCGGTTTAGCTCCAGAGTGATTCCTTTTCTCCAATTTCGTCCAGAACGTGTAAAAACCTGAAAAGACTCAAAAAGACACTAGAAACAACAAAAAGACTCTAAAACTAGCACGTAAATCACGGTTAAAACCGGTAAAATCCGTGATATATCAGTGTGTGTGTGTGTGTGTATTGTTGTAACAAAAATCCAAGGAGAATATTCAAGTCGTTGCGAGACATTGAATCCTTGCAGAATCAATTCAGACGCAATGTGCTTTGTTAGTCTCAGGCGCTGAAATGTTCTCTTCTCCCTCACCCATCCAACGTTAACACTAGAACAAAGATATATGTAATGTATATTGCTGAAGTCAATGGCATGATATGGTTCCATTCTTGATCTATTTCGTTGTAGATTTCTGTTTTTGAACTTAAACATCCAAGTCTTAGGAGACAAACTCAACTTCCTCCCCTGTTGTAGGCACCAAACTCTAGCTTACTATCAAATGAATTTTTGGCTTCATTGTCCTTTGATTTGTCGTCAAAGAACCAAGTTCCCTCTTGCAATTCGTCAACTAGTATAATGGCAACATTCTGAAATAGTGGAAACGATTTCTTCTGGCGAATCAAACCAATCTCTAGATTGGATTTTTTATCGCACTTGATTCATCTTCCTAAATCAATTCTTCTGTATATCTTAATTTAGTTTCATGAGCAATTACATGAATCAATTTCGTTGGCATAAAAACTTCTGGGGAAGAATGAATTTTAACTAGATCAAATCGAGCCAACAACATGTTCTCAGAGGAAGTTCAATCTCTGTCAGTGTTCGACATCTCCCGAATAAACCATTTCAACGCAGCTCCTTCTAGGCTCAAAAATAGAGGTCAAGCTTTGCTTCCCCTGCGTAACGGCCAATATATACTGAAAAACCTTTCCAGTTTCGAAAGCAATAGAGACAGATTTGTTTCATCAAACACATGCATGGGCATAGATCGTTCCACTGGTTTTCTCAATTCGCAACACTGATTCACCCAAACTCTTCATATTACGCTCAAACGCATCACCTCCACAGCTTTCAGCTTCGTAAAATACAGATTCGTCACCCAAACCCATCACGATTTAGATCGGACCAGTTTCACCGAACCAATGATTGATTTTAGTAGATTCGAAAGTTAGAACTTAGAGATTAAGAACAAAATTATATTTTTAGATCTATATATTAACAGAGAAAACACTGAGAGACTTTTTTAAGTATGTGTCATTTCAAAATGTATTAATCATAAAATTTACTTAAATAATAACCGTAAAATATAACTCTTCTCTATGTTGTAATATGCAAATAGAATTGATATTTAAACATCATTTAATTTTGCCTCACATCAGTTATTACAACCAGAGATTTTACAAAGTATTTTATATATTGGAACACTTTTAGGTGAAATTGGTCAAATCAACATGAACTACAAACAATTTTAGGATTAAGAACAACCTAGATGAAGAACTCTATGGATTAATCCTAACAGGTAATCGATTTACTAGTTCATCTAAACCCCTAGTGAGAATTCCTAAACCTAACAGGGAGATTACTCAGACATGATTAATAAAACAGAAAACATGTTGAATAAAATTGCAAATAGAAATTAAAAGAAGAAGAGAGTTTAGAATAAATCTTCTCTCTAACAAGGTAATGAATCTCTGAAAAGTTGCTCTCTCCAATTATCTTCCAAAGGGTTCAAGCTCAGAGAATTACAAAAGCCAAAAAACAAGATGCAGAATTGCAGGATTGCAAGATTGCAGGATAAAGAAACAGAAAAACCCTAAAAACTATTTATAAAGTCTCCAAAAACGTGCAGGGACTAAAATTGCAAATAGGGAAATCTTCTGGTTAAATTCTGCGGGCTTTAAAACTCTAAACCCGTCGAGACTTCTTGCTAGGCCGTGTTTGGTGTCGAGCGACACCAAGGGTGTCGGTCGACACCCATGCCTTGGTTCGAACCGAATTCGTCTCTTCAGCTCCAAATCTTCGGTTTAGCTCCAGAGTGATTCCTTTTCTCCAATTTCGTCCAGAACGTGTAAAAACCTGAAAAGACTCAAAAAGATACTATAAACAACAAAAAGACTCTAAAACTAGCACGTAAATCACGGTTAAAACCGGTAAAATCCGTGATATATCTCTGTGTGTGTGTGTATTGTTGTAACAAAAATCCAAGGAGAATATTCAAGTCGTTGCGAGACATTGTATCCTTGCAGAATCAATTCAGACGCAATGTGCTTTGTTAGTCTCAGGCGCTGAAATGTTCTCTTCTTTCTCACCCATCCAACGTTAACACTAGAACAAAGATATATGTAATGTATATTGCTGAAGTCAATGGCATGATATGGTTCCATTCTTGATCTATTTCGTGGTAGATTTCTGTTTTTGAACTTAAACATCCAAGTCTTAGGAGACAAACTCAACTTCCTCCCCTGTTGTAGATTGTGATTTCTAATGAGCATTTTTTCGAGCACCTTGTAGGCACCAAACTTTAGCTTACTATCACATGAATTTTTGGCTTCGTTGTCCTTTGATTTGTCGTCAAAGAACCATGTTCCCTCTTGCAATTCGTCAACTAGTATAATGGCAACATTCTGAAATAGTGGAAACGATTTCTTCTGGCGAATCAAACCAATCTCTAGATTGGATTTTTTATCGCACTTGATTCATCTTCCTAAATCAATTCTTCTGTATATCTTAATTTAGTTTCATGAGCAATTACATGAATCAATTTCGTTGGCATAAAAACTTCTGGGGAAGAATGAATTTTAACTAGATCAAATCGAGCCAACAACATGTTCTCAGAGGAAGTTCAATCTCTGTCAGTGTTCGACATCTCCCGAATAAACCATTTCAACGCAGTTCCTTCTAGGTTAAAAAATAGAGGTCAAGCTTTGCTTCCCCTGCGTAACGGCCAATATATACTGAAAAACCTTTCCAGTTTCGAAAGCCATAGAGACAGATTTGTTTCATCAAACACATGCATGGCCATAGATCGATCCACTGGTTTTCTCAATTCGCAACACCGATTCACCCAAACTCTTCATATTACGCTCAAACGCATCACCTCCACAGCTTTCAGCTTCGTAAAATACAGATTCGTCACCCAAACCCATCGCGATTTAGATCGGACCAGTTTCACCGAACCAATGATTGATTTTAGTAGATTCGAAAGTTAGAACTTAGAGATTAAGAACAAAATTATATTTTTAGATCTATATATTAACAGAGAAAACACTGAGAGACTTTTTTAAGTATATGTGTAATTTCAAAATGTATTAATCATAAAATTTACTTAAATAATAACCGTAAAATATAACTCTTCTCTATGTTGTAATATGCAAATAGAATTGATATTTAAACATCATTTTATTTTGCCTCACATCAGTTATTACAACCAGAGATTTTACAAAGTATTTTATATATTGGAACACTTTTAGGTGAAATTGGTCAAATCAACATGAACTACAAACAATTTTAGGATTAAGAACAACCTAGATGAAGAACTCTATGGATTAATCCTAACAGGTAATCGATTTACTAGTTCATCTAAATCCCTAGTGAGAATTCCTAAACCTAACAGGGAGATTACTCAGACATGATTAATAAAACAGAAAACATGTTGAATAAAATTGCAAATAGAAATTAAAAGAAGAAGAGAGTTTAGAATAAATCTTCTCTCTAACAAGGTAATGAATCTCTGAAAAGTTGCTCTCTCCAATTATCTTCCAAAGGGTTCAAGCTCAGAGAATTACAAAAGCCAAAAAACAAGATGCAGAATTGCAGGATTGCAAGATTGCAGGATAAAGAAACAGAAAAACCCTAAAAACTATTTATAAAGTCTCCAAAAACGTGCAAGGACTAAAATTGCAAATAGGGAAATCTTCTGGTTAAATTCTGCGGGCTTTAAAACTCTAAACCCGTCGAGACTTCTTGCTAGGCCGTGTTTGGTGTCGAGCGACACCAAGGGTGTCGGTCGACACCCATGCCTTGGTTCGAACCGAATTCGTCTCTTCAGCTCCAAATCTTCGGTTTAGCTCCAGAGTGATTCCTTTTCTCCAATTTCGTCCAGAACGTGTAAAAACCTGAAAAGACTCAAAAAGATACTAGAAACAACAAAAAGACTCTAAAACTAGCACGTAAATCACGGTTAAAACCGGTAAAATCCGTGATATATCTGTGTGTGTGTGTGTGTATTGTTGTAACAAAAATCCAAGGAGAATATTCAAGTCGTTGCGAGACATTGTATCCTTGCAGAATCAATTCAGACGCAATGTGCTTTGTTAGTCTCAGGCGCTGAAATGTTCTCTTCTTCCTCACCCATCCAACGTTAACACTAGAACAAAGATTTATGTAATGTATATTGCTGAAGTCAATGGCATGATATGGTTCCATTCTTGATCTATTTCGTGGTAGATTTCTGTTTTTGAACTTAAACATCCAAGTCTTAGGAGACAAACTCAACTTCCTCCCCTGTTGTAGGTTGTGATTTCTAATGAGCATTTTTTCGAGCACCTTGTAGGCATCAAACTTTAGCTTACAATCAAATGAATTTTTGGCTTCTTTGTCCTTTGATTTGTCGTCAAAGAACCATGTTTCCTCTTGCAATTCGTCAACTAGTATAATGGCAACATTTTGTAATAGTGGAAACGATTTCTTCTGGCGAATCAAACCAATCTGTAGATTGGATTTTTTATCGCACTTGATTCATCTTCCTTAATCAATTCTTCTGTATATCTTAATTTAGTTTCATGAGCAATTACATGAATCAATTTCGTTGGCATAAAAACTTCTGGGGAAGAATGAATTTTCACTAGATCAAATCGAGCCAACAACATGTTCTCAGAGGAAGTTCAATCTCTGTCAGTGTTCGACATCTCCCGAATAAACCATTTCAACGCAGCTCCTTCTAGGCTCAAAAATAGAGGTCAAGCTTTGCTTCCCTTGCGTAACGGCCAATATATACTGAAAAACCTTTCCAGTTTCGAAAGCCATAGAGACAGATTTGTTTCATCAAACACATGCATGGCCATAGATCGATCCACTGGTTTTCTCAATTCGCAACACCGATTCACCCAAACTCTTCATATTACGCTCAAACGCATCACCTCCACAGCTTTCAGCTTCGTAAAATACAGATTCGTCACCCAAACCCATCGCGATTTAGATCGGACCAGTTTTACCGAACCAATGATTGATTTTAGTAGATTCGAAAGTTAGAACTTAGAGATTAAGAACAAAATTATATTTTTAGATCTATATATTAACAGAGAAAACACTGAGAGACTTTTTTAAGTATATGTGTCATTTCAAAATGTATTAATCATAAAATTTACTTAAATAATAACCGTAAAATATAACTCTTCTCTATGTTGTAATATGCAAATAGAATTGATATTTAAACATCATTTTATTTTGCCTCACATCAGTTATTACAACCAGAGATTTTACAAAGTATTTTATATATTGGAACACTTTTAGGTGAAATTGGTCAAATCAACATGAACTACAAACAATTTTAGGATTAAGAACAACCTAGATGAAGAACTCTATGGATTAATCCTAACAGGTAATCGATTTACTAGTTCATCTAAATCCCTAGTGAGAATTCCTAAACCTAACAGGGAAATTACTCAGACATGATTAATAAAACAGAAAACATGTTGAATAAAATTGCAAATAGAAATTAAAAGAAGAAGAGAGTTTAGAATAAATCTTCTCTCTAACAAGGTAATGAATCTCTGAAAAGTTGCTCTCTCCAATTATCTTCCAAAGGGTTCAAGCTCAGAGAATTACAAAAGCCAAAAAAACATGATGCAGAATTGCAGGATTGCAAGATTGCAGGATAAAGAAACAGAAAAACCCTAAAAACTATTTATATAGTCTCCAAAAACGTGCAGGGACTAAAATTGCAAATAGGGAAATCTTCTGGTTAAATTCTGCGGGCTTTAAAACTCTAAACCCGTCGAGACTTCTTGCTAGGCCGTGTTTGGTGTCGAGCGACACCAAGGGTGTCGGTCGACACCCATGCCTTGGTTCGAACCGAATTCGTCTCTTCAGCTCCAAATCTTCGGTTTAGCTCCAGAGTGATTCCTTTTCTCCAATTTCGTCCAGAACGTGTAAAAACCTGAAAAGACTCAAAAAGACACTAGAAACAACAAAAAGACTCTAAAACTAGCACGTAAATCACGGTTAAAACCGGTAAAATCCGTGATATATATGTGTGTGTGTGTATTGTTGTTACAAAAATCCAAGGAGAATATTCAAGTCGTTGCGAGACATTGTATCCTTGCAGAATCAATTCAGACGCAATGTGCTTTGTTAGTCTCAGGCGCTGAAATGTTCTCTTCTTCCTCACCCATCCAACGTTAACACTAGAACAAAGATATATGTAATGTATATTGCTGAAGTCAATGGCATGATATGGTTCCATTCTTGATCTATTTCGTGGTAGATTTCTGTTTTTGAACTTAAACATCCAAGTCTTAGGAGACAAACTCAACTTCCTCCCCTGTTGTAGGTTGTGATTTCTAATGAGCATTTTTTCGAGCACCTTGTAGGCATCAAACTTTAGCTTACAATCAAATGAATTTTTGGCTTCTTTGTCCTTTGATTTGTCGTCAAAGAACCATGTTCCTCTTGCAATTCGTCAACTAGTATAATGGCAACATTCTGAAATAGTGGAAACGATTTCTTCTGGCGAATCAAACCAATCTCTAGATTGGATTTTTTATCGCACTTGATTCATCTTCCTTAATCAATTCTTCTGTATATCTTAATTTAGTTTCATGAGCAATTACATGAATCAATTTCGTTGGCATAAAAACTTCTGGGGAAGAATGAATTTTAACTAGATCAAATCGAGCCAACAACATGTTCTCAGAGGAAGTTCAATCTCTGTCAGTGTTCGACATCTCCCGAATAAACCATTTCAACGCAGCTCCTTCTAGGCTCAAAAATAGAGGTCAAGCTTTGCTTCCCCTGCGTAACGGCCAATATATACTGAAAAACCTTTCCAGTTTCGAAAGCCATAGAGACAGATTTGTTTCATCAAACACATGCATGGCCATAGATCGATCCACTGGTTTTCTCAATTCGCAACACCGATTCACCCAAACTCTTCATATTACGCTCAAACGCATCACCTCCACAGCTTTCAGCTTCGTAAAATACAGATTCGTCACCCAAACCCATCGCGATTTAGATCGGACCAGTTTACCGAACCAATGATTGATTTTAGTAGATTCGAAAGTTAGAACTTAGAGATTAAGAACAAAATTATATTTTTAGATCTATATATTAACAGAGAAAACACTGAGAGACTTTTTTTAAGTATATGTGTCATTTCAAAATGTATTAATCATAAAATTTACTTAAATAATAACCGTAAAATATAACTCTTCTCTATGTTGTAGTATGCAAATAGAATTGATATTTAAATATCATTTTATTTTGCCTCACATCAGTTATTACAACCAGAGATTTTACAAAGTATTTTATATATTGGAACACTTTTAGGTGAAATTGGTCAAATCAACATGAACTACAAACAATTTTAGGATTAAGAACAACCTAGATGAAGAACTCTATGGATTAATCCTAACAGGTAATCGATTTACTAGTTCATCTAAATCCCTAGTGAGAATTCCTAAACCTAACAGGGAGATTACTAAGACATGATTAATAAAACAGAAAACATGTTGAATAAAATTGCAAATAGAAATTAAAAGAAGAAGAGAGTTTAGAATAAATCTTCTCTCTAACAAGGTAATGAATCTCTGAAAAGTTGCTCTCTCCAATTATCTTCCAAAGGGTTCAAGCTCAGAGAATTACAAAAGCCAAAAAACAAGATGCAGAATTGCAGGATAAAGAAACAGAAAAACCCTAAAAACTATTTATAAAGTCTCCAAAAACGTGCAGGGACTAAAATTGCAAATAGGGAAATCTTCTGGTTAAATTCTGCGGGCTTTAAAACTCTAAACCCGTTGAGACTTCTGCTAGGCCGTGTTTGGTGTCGAGCGACACCAAGGGTGTCGGTCGACACCCATGCCTTGGTTCGAACCGAATTCGTCTCTTCAGCTCCAAATCTTCGGTTTAGCTCCAGAGTGATTCCTTTTCTCCAATTTCGTCCAGAACGTGTAAAAACCTGAAAAGAATCAAAAGACACTAGAAACAACAAAAAGACTCTAAAACTAGCACGTAAATCACGGTTAAACCGTAAATATGATATATATGTGTGTGTGTGTGTATTGTTGTAACAAAAATCCAAGGAGAATATTCAAGTCGTTGCGAGACATTGTATCCTTGCAGAATCAATTCAGACGCAATATGATGTGTTAGTCTCAGGCGCTGAATGTTCTCTTCTTTCTCACCCATCCAACGTTAACACTAGAATAAAGATATATGTAATGTATATTGCTGAAGTCAATGGCATGATATGGTTCCATTCTTGATCTATTTCGTGGTAGTTTTCTGTTTTTGAACTTAAACATCCAAGTCTTAGAAGACAAACTCAACTTCCTCCCCTGTTGTAGGTTGTGATTTCTAATGAGCATTTTTTTCGAGCACCTTGTAGGCACCAAACTTTAGCTTACTATCAAATGAAATTTTGGCTTCGTTGTCCTTTGATTTGTCATCAAAGAACCATGTTCCCTCTTGCAATTCGTCAACTAGTATAATGGCAACATTCTGAAATAGTGGAAACAATTTCTTCTGGCGAATCAAACCAATCTCTAGATTGGATTTTTTATCGCACTTGATTCATCTTCCTAAATCAATTCTTCTGTATATCTTAATTTAGTTTCATGAGCAATTACATGAATCAATTTCGTTGGCATAAAAACTTCTGGGGAAGAATGAATTTTAACTAGATCAAATCGAGCCAACAACATGTTCTTAGAGGAAGTTCAATCTCTGTCAGTGTTCGACATCTCCCGAATAAACCATTTCAACGCAGCTCCTTCTACGCTCAAAAATAGAGGTCAAGCTTTGCTTCCCCTGCGTAACGGCCAATATATACTGAAAAACCTTTCCAGTTTCGAAAGCCATAGAGACAGATTTGTTTCATCAAACACATGCATGGCCATAGATCGATCCACTGGTTTTCTCAATTCGCAAACACCGATTCACCCAAACTCTTCATATTACGCTCAAACGCATCACCTCCACAGCTTTCAGCTTCGTAAAATACAGATTCGTCACCCAAACCCATCGCGATTTAGATCGGACCAGTTTCACCGAACCAATGATTGATTTTAGTAGATTCGAAAGTTAGAACTTAGAGATTAAGAACAAAATTATATTTTTAGATCTATATATTAACAGAGAAAACACTGAGAGACTTTTTTTAAGTATATGTGTCATTTCAAAATGTATTAATCATAAATTTACTTAAATAATAACCGTAAAATATAACTCTTCTCTATGTTGTAGTATGCAAATAGAATTGATATTTAAATATCATTTTATTTTGCCTCACATCAGTTATTACAACCAGAGATTTTACAAAGTATTTTATATATTGGAACACTTTTAGGTGAAATTGGTCAAATCAACATGAACTACAAACAATTTTAGGATTAAGAACAACCTAGATGAAGAACTCTATGGATTAATCCTAACAGGTAATCGATTTACTAGTTCATCTAAATCCCTAGTGAGAATTCCTAAACCTAACAGGTGTTATTTGTCCACGTCATTATTACACAATAATCCTCTCGGATTTCTAGATACTTTATTGGACTTGACCAGTTGGGAGTTCGATTCAGTTTACCAAAGGAGTCCGATCTTTACCAGTACGGAGTTCGCTCTTATTCAACATACAGTTCGCATAGAGAAAGACCGAAGCGAGGAGAATATTGTTCGAGGCTCGCGGTAGCATCAAAGCACGGGAGTTCGGAGTCAGCAAGAAAGAGTTCGGAGTCAGCAAGAAAGAGTTCGGAAGGCCCACGTGAAGCCCAAGACAAGTTCAAATTCAAGCCGTTTCGGTCAAAATGTAACTTATGTGATTAATGCGGATCAATATGATTATGAGTAGTAAAGAGCCGCATTAATCATGTTTTCTCTATAAAAACAACCTCAAACGCATGTGTTTGGGGAGAGACACAATCTTTTACTCCTTACTATCAAGCAATACTACATACTTTTTCTCTTACAATTTCGCAAGGCTTTTATTATATCATTCTTGTCAAATTCTTTTACTTTATTCTTTTCTCGGTTAATTTCCCTTTCGAATTCTTATATTCATCCATTGATTTTAGAGTTTTTCTCCACAAAAATACTTAAAGACAATCGAGTGTGAATCCTACATCCACATTTTGGCGTCGTCTGTGGGGAGTTACCGTAAAACTCTTTAATCTCAAAATCTCTCTTTCTCAAACCAAGAAACTATGGCTGATCAGCAAACTTTGAGCGATGCAATAACCTCGCTTAATCAAGCAACCGCTAGTCTGACCAGTCAGATTGGTACACTCGCTAATGCCAACACCACTTTTAGTGAGAGGTTGAATTCAATCGAGCAAACTTTGACGAGTGTACAAACCACCCAGACAAATTTGTCGAACGCGCAGAACGTTGTTTCAAGCCGTTTAGATAATTTGTCCTCAGCGCGAACGAAAACGTATCAGCTCAGGCTATTCCAGACTCCCGCACAAAACAGGACCGGGAGCACTCAAACTCCTCCTGCAGGCCGTCCTGCTAGTACTAGCAATCAGGCAACCGTAGGAGATGGGTCCAATCCAACCGGGGATGAAAATCCCCAAATCAAGGAAATCCTGCTATTGACGAAGGACTCCTTATGGAAGATCCTGATGTCATCCTTTCAGATGATTTCGTCAAAGTTCGTCAAGAGCTTGATGAAATGAAGTCGAAGTTTCATCAGGCGACCAGTTCGGCGCCTGAGATCGATCGAGTTATCGAAGAAACTCGACGAACACCCTTCACTTCGAGAATCTCGAACCTTCGGATCAAGGATTCTCGAAAGGTCAAATTACCAACTTATGATGGTAAAGGCGATCCTAAAAATCACCTCGCTGCTTTTCAGATCGATGCTGGCAGAATTGATCTAGAACAAGACGAGGAAGATGCCGGATATTGCAAACTATTATCCGAGAATCTATCCGGATCAGCTCTACTATGGTTCACTCAGTTGGAGCCTGGAACTATTGATAGTTTTAAGGAATTATCCTCCGCATTCCTAAAACAGTATTCCATGTTCATGGAGAAGGCAACTTCTGATGCGGATCTTTGGAATTTAACCCAAGGTCAGAATGAACCACTTCACAAATATATCGCTAAATTCAAAGAAGTGATAGCCAAAATTCCTGGGGTATCGCACGCTGCTGCCCTTTCTGCTTTAAGGAACGGACTCTGGCATGAATCCCGATTTCGGGAAGAAATCATCGTCAATCGTCCGAGAACCATCCAAGACGCTTTATTTAGAGCTACTAATTGGATGGAGGCAGAAGAAGAAAAGCTTAGCCTCGCCAAAAAGCATCGGCCAGCAAAATTGGTCGTTGGAAATCCAACTAAAAAATTCGAACCGAAAGATCAAAAACGGTTCGGAGTTAATCCTGCTACTAATGCTGTAGGGAAACCCTCCCCAAACAAAGGAAGATACAATTCTCCTAATACCTGGGTAAGAGATGAGAGGGCCTATTGCGATATTCATAGAGTAAACGGGCACTCTACGAAAAATTGCAGCGTACTCAAAAAGCACCTCACCGAACTGTGGGCGGCTGGAGAGCTCGCTAATTTCAATATCGAGGAGTTTGTGGAATCTTATCATAAAGAAAAAGAAGATTCCGAAGCATCCAATCCTCCTGAAAAGAAACATAAGCCCAACGGGCCCGGAACTCCGAACACTCCTAAGAAAAGGATCGATGTTATAATGGGAGGATCCAAATTATGCCGAGATTCGATCAGATCAATCAAAAGGCACAAGAAATCAGCAGCAATTCAAACCGCTGTGGGTTTTCAGTCAAATGAACAAACACCTTCTATCTCTTTTGATAATTCGGACACTCAAGGATTAACAGGACCTCATGACGATGCTCTTATGATAACTTTAGATGTTGCGAACTTCGAAGTAACAAGGTGTCTAATTGATACTGGAAGCTCGGTAGATCTCATATTTCTAAGCACTTTGCAAAGAATGGGAATCAGTAAAGCCGATATTATTGTTCCGCCATCACCATTGGTAGCCTTCACAAGTGACACTTCCATGTCCTTAGGAAACATAAAACTACCAGTACTTGCCGCAGGGGTTCCAAAAATCGTAGAATTCATTGTTTTCGACCGACCGGCCGCTTACAACATAATTCTCGGAACTCCGTGGATTTACCAAATGAAGGCTATACCTTCAACTTATCACCAATGCGTGAAATTTCCGACTCCTGCAGGAATCGGAACTATTCGAGGAGATCAGGAAACATCGCGTTCTTGCTACCTCATGGGACATCGTTTAAAGCTCAAATAGCAATTAATGATAAACGCGAACCAAGAGAGCACCTCGCGTTACCCAAGTGGTCTCAGTTCGAATGAAGTTACCACAGAAATTGAAATTGATTCCGAATTTCCAGATCGAAAAGTAAAAATCGGTACTACTTTAGATTCAGAAATCAAAGATCAATTGGTAACATTCCTAAAGGAAAATAAACATACTTTCGCCTGGTCAGCAAAAGATATGCCCGGAATCGACAAAAGTATCATTACCCATGATTTAAACGTCGATCCCAGTTTTAAACCAATAAAGCAGAAAAGAAGAAAACTGGGTCCTGACCGAGCTCAAGCGGTCAATGACGAAGTTGATAAGCTTTTGAAAATTGGTTCAATTAGAGAAGTAAAATACCCGGAATGGTTAGCAAACCCCGTGGTAGTCAAAAAGAAAAATGGAAAGTGGAGAGTATGTGTCGATTTTACCGACATTAACAAAGAATGTCCAAAAGACAGTTTTCCTCTCCCACATATCGATCGGCTCGTAGAATCAACGGCTGAAACGAACTCTTAACATTTATGGATGCATTTTCTGGATATAATCAGATCATGATGAATCCCGAAGATGAAGAGAAAACATCCTTCATAACAGATAGAGGAATCTACTGTTATAAAGTTATGCCATTCGGTTTAAAAAATGCCGGGGCAACATACCAACGTTTAGTTACCAAAATGTTTGCAAAGCATTTGGGCAAAACGATGGAAGTTTATATAGATGACATGCTCGTAAAATCTCTTAAGAAATACGAGCACATCACACATCTTGAGCAGTGTTTCAAAATTCTGAACGAGTTCGGAATGAAATTAAATCCAGCTAAATGTTCCTTTGGGGTGCCTTCCGGAGAATTCCTAGGGTACATAGTCACGGAAAGAGGAATAGAAGCAAATCCTAATCAGAAACGCTTTCCCCACAATGCCTTCGCCAAGAAACATTAAAGAGGTCCAACGATTGACAGGCAGAATTGCTGCATTAAATCGTTTTATATCGAAATCTACCGATAAATGTCTCCCTTTTTTATCAAATTTTGAAAGGGAACAAAAAATTTCGGTGGGATGATCAATGCGAAGCAGCATTTGGTCAACTCAAAACTTATCTGACAACACCGCCGATTCTCTCAACACCTGAATCAGATGAGAAACTTTATCTTTACATTTCAGTTTCAAACCATTCCGTAAGTGGGGTTTTAGTTCGAGAGGACCGAGGAGAACAAAAGCCAATTTTCTACATAAGTAAATCTCTTACTAGTCCGGAAACGAGATATACCATGATGGAAAAGTTAGCTTTAGCAGTAGTCATATCTCCTAGAAAACTCAGACCTTATTTCCAATCTCATCCGATAGAAGTTTTAACTTCTCATCCACTTCGCTCAATTCTTCACGGTCTAAGTCAGTCCGGTAGATTGGCGAAATGGGCAATCGTACTTAGTGAGTACGATATAGAATACAAAAGTCGAACTAGCGCAAAGGCACAAGTTCTGGCTGATTTTCTAACCGAACTACCATTAGATGATGGAATCTTTGTTGAAACGGACTCCACATGGAAATTACATGTAGATGGCTCTTCTTCTAAACAAGGAACCGGAATCGGTATTAGGCTCGAAACTCCAACAAAGGAAATAATTGAATAATCATTTCGATTAATGTTCTCGGCTTCGAATAATGAAGCGGAATACGAAGCTCTCTTAGCAGGACTTCGGCTTGCTCTTGCAATTGGAGCAGAAAAAATAATAGCTTATTGCGATTCTCAGCTAGTTATAAACCAATTTGCTGGAGATTACGAAGCTAAGGCTCCTCGAATGGAAGCCTATCTTTTGGCTGTCAAAAAATTAGCCGGAAAATTCAAAGAATTCGAATTAGTTCGAATACCTAGAGGAGAAAACACTTCGGCAGACGCTTTAGCTGCCCTAGCTTCTACCTCAGATCCCGAACTCAGACGAGTTATCCCAGTTGAATGTATTTCTTCACGAAGTATTTCGGTTGAAGAAACAGAAAACGATAACATTTTGGAAGCCGAGCATATCGAAACTCCAAAATTAAGTTCCGGAAATGAAAATAGTTCACTTGTCATCACCAGATCACGAATAAAGTCTCAAGATGACGAATTTACTCCACCACTGGAACTTCCTAAAAGAAAGCCAAGAAGAAAATTAAAGGATCAAGAGGTTCCCATTAAAGAACCGTCTCGAGCCGAACAGTCACCTCCAGGTGATGTAGAGGTTCAGGAGACAATCGAAGATCCTGATATTCCTTCCGAACCCGAACCAAGGAAGTTTATACTCAAGGATAATACTTCCGCTAATGATTGGGGGGCTGACTGGAGGGTACCCATCAAAAATTTCATTCTTAATCGAGAACAACCATCAAACAAATGGCAAGCTCGCAAATTAAGAATCATCAGCGCTAAGTATTGTATAATTAAAAAGTCATTGTACAAGCGAGGTGTCAGTGATCCTTATCTTTTATGTATTTTCGGACCCGAAGTTGAAATAGTGACAAGCGAGGTCCACGAAGGGCTTTGTGGTAGTTATTCTTCGGGACGAGCAATGGCTTTCAAAATCAAACGGTTAGGATATTTCTGGCAAACTATGATTTTTGACTGCGTCGATTACGCCAAACGGTGTAAGAAATGCCAAATGCACGCACCTCTCATTCACCAACCATCCGAATTTTTGTCATCTATATCCGCTCCATACCCCTTCATGAGATGGTCAATGGAGATAGTTGGTCCGATGCATCGTTCAACACAAGGCGTCCAGTACTTATTAGTTCTAACGGACTATTTTTCCAAATGGATTGAAGCTGAAGCTTATATAAGCATACAAGATTCTGCAGTAAAGACATTCTTGTGGAAGCACATTATTTGTCGCTATGAAGTTCCCTACGGAATAGTAACGGACAATGGTCCTCAATTCATTTCAAATGATTTGAAGATTTTTGTTCCGCTTGGGGAATAAAACTTAACTACTCAACGCCGAGGTATCCTCAAGGAAATAGACAAGCGGAAGCCTACAACAAAACCATTCTCAGCAATCTTAAAAAACGCTTGAGTGCTCGAAAAGGTGGTTGGTATGACGAACTGCAACCTGTGTTGTGGGCATATCGAACAACCCCGAGACGAGCAACGGGAGAAACTCCATTCTCATTAGTATATGGGATGGAAGCAGTAGTCCCAGCCGAGCTAAATGTTCCTGGTTTACGCCGGAGCGAAGCTCCACTTAATGAAGAACTAAATTCTAAATTATTAGAAGACGTTCTTGATACAATCGATGAAAGGCGAGATCAATCCCTTATTCGACTTCAAAACTATCAACAATTGACCGCTCGATACTATAACTCAAAGTTGAAAAACAGACCTTTAAATGTAGGGGACTTTGTTTTAAGGCGAGTGTTCGATAACACAAAAGAAGAAGGAGCTGGAAAACTCGGTATTAACTGGGAAGGCCCTTATCAAATCACTGAAAAAATCTGAAATGGTGTTTACCGTTTACAAGACCTTGACGGAAATCCCGTTCAAAGGCCTTGGCGTAGGCAGCTCGCTAAACACGAGTCCAGCTATAAAAATAAAAATATAATTTCAATCATGGAATCTTATTTTATCTTCGGGCGAGAATATAAAATACATTGCAAACAATGTATAAATAAATATTTCTAGCTAAACAAAAATCGGATCTAGAAGAGTCTTGAATTACGGAATAACTCTGCTCCTTGACCTGCGAGGTCAACAATGCTCATAATGCAACCTGGCATGTTTCCGTACTCCTGAAGTCCTAGTTCGATCCAATCGGAAGGATGGGCTTCGAGGCGATGAAGCTCGCGAGCAATGTCGAGGCAACGCTTCCCTAGTTCCCTTCTCTTCTTCCTAATCTCTTTTTTCTCATCTTCGAGCTCGTCATGCCGAGTGATAAGCTGAAGAAAATAAAACGCTTCGTTTAGCAATAACAAAAAGAGTTAAATTACTAGGATGGAAAATACCTTGTTGATAAACTCCTCGGCCTTGACACGATCTTGAGCTGACAATCTCTCGATTAATACGATCGGAACCTGAATGCTGGTTCCCTTCCTCAATATTCGTGACCCTTCCGGTTTGCCAGTTCTTCCCGTTTTTGTAAACTCGATGTCTGGTGCTCCCGGAAGATCGTCACTTATCGATTTGAATGAGTCAGAAGGGTTCTCTGAAGAATTTCCTTCCTCAAACATTTTTGTAGAATTGTTGTTGAAACTCAATGATAAACTACACCCACTTTATACTCGAAAATTATTCGACTACATTTAAGAGGATTAATTGACGATTTCCCAAATCTGAAATTACTACTTTCATGGAAAATGTAATCGAGTTAATTGCTAATTATATTCCCTAGATTAAACGCATTAAATAAGATTTGAATAAATCGGCAAATTTAAAGCAAAAGGGGCAATGTAATTAATGTCGCTGGGCAGCTAGCCCAATAGAATATTACAAAATAAAAAAAAAAATAATAATAATAACTAAGAAGGAGGAGGGTTCGTAGAAGGGACTTCGTCAGATGACGAACCGTTTTCACGCTCGTCGGGCTCGAGGCTCCTTTGGTAGATGTCCCAGTACTTCTTCAGAAACCTGATGTGTTCTCGAAGACAGCCGGGAATGCGAGCGATAGAGTCAAATCCCCTCTTCTCCCAGTTATGAACATCCGACTCCAAACGTCGGATTTTCCTCTCAGTTCTAGCAATTCTCTCCTCAAGGAGACGGCGTTTCCTTCCAAGGCGTTGCCTTTCGGAGCATAGGAAAACATACCTTCCGGTGATCTGCAAAAAACAGGTGCATTACAAATCTATCGGGTAAAGCCTTGAAACAATTTGTATCGGGGTCAAACCTGTTCCATGAATTCATGGCACTCGATCCTTTCCTCCCTAGACATGGAAGAAAGGAAACAAGGAATGGCCACCCCTTGTAGAGTAAATCCATCTCTTGTTGGAAAAAGAGATTCACCCGAAGGGAATCGTGGTGGATTGGAATCAGAAGGTTCGCCTTGGGGAGAGGCCATCGAAAATCTAAAAAGAGAAGAACTGCAAAGTGTTGGGGTCGGATTCCATCCCTTAGCACCGAGCCGGATGTTGGACACCTCAGGGAACTTCTGAAAATACCTCGGGGAAATGTATCAATCACCTCGGTGAAACAAGCCATTCACCTCGGGGCAACAAGACATTCGCCTCGGGGCAACATGCCGGTCGCCTTGGGATCCACAGGTGAACTCGCAACCCGAGCCAGCTCTTCAACCGCCCGAGCCGGTTCACGCCAAGATACCCGAGCCACTTCCTTCCGTGTACCCGAGGCCATCACTTCGGGTTACCCGAACAAGTCGTCTCGGGTACCCGAGCCGATCCTTCCTGTGCACCCGAGCTGATAGCATAAGTTCTCCAGGGTGAAGTATTCGTCATCACCCGAAGCAAAGACTTAGTAAATATTCGTCTTCAAAGTATCATTTCCAAGCAAGGTATCATTTCCGAAAAAGAAGGATCATTTCCGATAAACTCGGAAATGATAAAGAAGAATCGCGAAGGATCAACTCAAATCAGGAAGTCTTCCAAAAACTCCGAAGAATAAGGAAATTATCCTAATCCACGATATTCTGGCCGACTTCAAGATAAATGGAAATCTTCCGAGAATATCGCTGGAGAGGCGGTTTATCATCCCTATATATAGAGACTCAAGGCTCTCACAGAGGGGGAGGCAATATCGCTCTAGAATTTACACTACACAAAGCTCTCACAGCACAAACATCTTTTTCTTTTACGATCAAACTCTTGAACGATCAAAGTCATTCTTTTCTTAATAATATCAAGAACACCATCTTTGGTATCAATTGATTCTGTTGTTCTTTGAGAATTCTCGCAAATCGTATCCCTAAATTAAAACCCTAGACAAATCTCGATTGTGTTAGTTTCGACTTCCACAGTTTGGCGCCGTCTGTGGGGATTACTTTAGAATTCTCTTACCCTAAGACGCAGAACTCGATTACCAAAGAACGATGAACGAAGACGGTCGTCAGACACCGCCAGTCGGAGGAGAGAACCCTAACCTTCCGAACCCTCAGAATCCTCAAGTCGACCCGGCGATCTCAGTAACCTTAGCCGAACTGAAGGACATGATGGTTAAATTCCAGAAGAAAGCTGACGACCAGGAGAAAGCTAACAAGACTTTGGCGCGGCAAATCGACGAAATCGCATCCCGTGGACAACACAAAACCACGCGTTTCCAGACTCGTCCGCTACGAGCCCGGAGGGACTTGCCTGGCATCAACCCAACAAGGCTCACGTTCGCGACGCCAACCGACAACAATAGAGCCGCAACCCGAGCCGATCCTGCCCAACGCGAGAATCAAGATGATCCCACCGAGCCAGATACGACGGATCTAACGGACGAGCCGGATAACCTGCAAGGCGAGCGTACCCGAGCCGGAGCTAACTCTACCGAGCGAACCGACCTCACCGATGACGAAGAAACTGAGGAAAACATAAGATGGGCCGAAGAATCCGAAAGAGAGGACGAGCTCAGCAAGATCCGAGCCTCCCTAGCCAAGGCGGAAGCTGATATGAAGCTCGTCAAAACTCAGATACATAGCGTCTCATCCTCTGCACCTAACATCGACCGAATTTTGGAAGAATCTCGGAATACGCCTTTCACCAAAAGAAGTTCAAAATCGACTCTTACAACGGATCAACCGACCCGAAGTGCCACATTAAATCATTCGTGATATCCGTGGCCCGAGCCAGGTTCAAGCCCGGAGAGAAGGACGCTGGTCTATGCTTACTGTTCGTGGAACACCTCAAGGGACCCGCATTAGAGTGGTTTTCGAGATTGGAACGAAACTCGATTAATAGCTTCGACGAGCTATCAACACTTTTTCTTAAGCAGTATTCCGTGCTCATCGACCCAGGAACCTCCGACGCGGATTTGTGGTCTCTGTCTCAACAGCCCACCGAGCCATTAAGAGATTTCCTCACGACCTTCAAATCGACGCTAGCCAAGGTTGAAGGAATTACGGATGTAGCCGCCATTTCGGCCTTGAAGAAAGCTCTCTGGTACAAGTCAGAATTCAGGAAGGAGTTGAACCTGTCTAAACCGACAACAATTCGCGACGCACTGCACCGAGCCTCGGATTTCGTCGCCCATGAAGAAGAGATGGCGCTGCTAGCAAAGAGGCACGAGCCGACGAAGCAGACGCCCCGAGCTGAGAAAACCCAAGCAACACCTCCGATCCAGAAGAAGACGCGCGAGAACGGGACGAATACGCATCATGAAGGGCGCAATTTCTCGGGATACCATAACTATCAGATTGACACACCCCAAGGCCGAGGTCGCGGCAGAGGCCGAGGCCGTGGACGAGGAAGAGAGTCCTTCACCTGGACAAGGGATCAGCCACCGAGCAATGACCAAGAATATTGCGAGCATCACAAAATCTTCGGCCACCACACCTCGAGATGCCGGAGCCTCGGCGCTAAGCTAGCGACCAAATTCCTAGCTGGAGAGCTCGGGACGAGCGTCACGCTTAAGGACCTCGAGCCAGAGCCTGGGTCTGAACAAACCAACCCAGGAAGAGACCCCGAGCCAAGGAGTCAGGAGTCCCAGAAAAGAACCCGGGGAACACAGGACGAAGACAGAGATGGCACGCGCCAAAAAGTCCTCACCATAATGGGGGGCTCGCCATACTGTCCCGACACCGTAGCCGCGATCAAAGCATATCAACGCCGGGCCGAGGCGCCTAGCAACTGGACCAGACCCTTTGACCGACCCAACGACGTGGTCACATTCGAAGAAAGTGAGACGAACGGACTCGACATGCCTCACAATGATCCCCTTGTCATCACGTTGGCGATAGGAGATCATGATGTTTGTCGAGTATTGATCGACACCGGCAGCACCATCGACGTAATTTTCCGTGAAACGCTCCGACAGATGAACATCGATATGTCACAAGTAACTTCGACCCCGAGGCCTGTCCTCGGATTTTCAGGGGAAACTTTGATGACGCTTGGAACCATCCAGCTACCAGTCCGAGCCGGCGGAGTGACGAAGATAGTCAACTTCTCAGTCACCGATCAACCAACCATATACAACGTCATAATGGGAACTCCGTGGCTAAATCTGATGCGAGCTGTCGCCTCAACATATCATCTCTGTGTCAAATTTCCGACCCCCAATGGCGTGAAAACGATCTGGGGCAGTCAGAAAAATTCTCGGATGTGTTTCATGGCAGCACACAAACTCCGAAACCCTGTCACTGAAGCAAAGGCGGAGACCGACCACAAGAAATCAAAACTCGGCCGGAGAGAAGAAAAGGCTATATCTAAACAGTTATAGCAATTACAGATCGAGGAGGCACGCGAGGAGAAGAAGCCTACCTCGGATCCTGTAATCTCCATTAGCCTCGATGACGAACGGCCTGAACGATGCGTGGAAATCGGCAGCGACTTAACCGAAGAGATCAAGACCGAGCTCATCTCATTCCTCAGGGGGAACATCAACACCTTCGCCTGGTCGGCTGAAGATCTACCCGGAGTAAGCATCGACGTAATCTGCCACGAGCTGAATGTTGACCCATCTTTCAAGCCTATCAAGCAGAAGCGAAGAAAATTGGGTCGGGATCGCGCAGATGCCGTGAATGCCGAAGTAGAAAAGCTCCTGAAGATCGGTTCGATCTCCGAAGCAAGATATCCAGATTGGTTAGCGAATCCTGTCGTGGTTAAAAAGAAGAACGGCAAGTGGAGAGTGTGCGTTGACTTCACCGATCTCAACAAAGCTTGTCTTAAAGACAGTTTTCCGCTCCCACATATCGACCGTTTAGTAGAAGCAACTGCGGGAAATAAGTTGCTATCATTCATGGATGCTTTCGCAGGATACAATCAGATTCTCATGCACCCCGATGATCGCGATAAGACAGCATTTATCACAGACCGAGGTATCTACTGTTACAAGGTCATGCCTTTCGGACTCAAGAACGCTGGCGCAACGTATCAACGGCTCGTCAACAGAATGTTCTCCGAGCAGCTTGGAAAAACGATGGAAGTTTACATCGACGACATGCTGGTCAAATCCCTCGAAGAAAACGATCACATAGCCCATCTACGCGACTGTTTCCGCCAACTCAACAAGCACAACATGAAGCTCAACCCGGTGAAGTGTCGTTTCGCGGTAAAGTCGGGAGAATTCCTAGGATATCTCGTAACCCATCGAGGCATCGAGGCGAATCCAAAGAAAATCGATGCCCTGCTAAACATGCCCTCACCGTAGAACAAACGCGAAATTCAACGCCTCACCGGGAGAGTCGCAGCCCTGAACCGATTCATCTCACGGTCTACCGACAAATGCCTGGCTTTCTACGATACTCTACGAGGAAACAAGAAATTCGAATGGACCGATCGCTGCGAAGAAGCCTTCCAGGAACTAAAGAAATATCTGGCTAATCCACCGGTTTTGGCAAAACCAGTCCCGGGCGAGCC
Source organism: Arabidopsis arenosa (assembly GCA_905216605.1). Taxonomy (NCBI): domain Eukaryota; kingdom Viridiplantae; phylum Streptophyta; class Magnoliopsida; order Brassicales; family Brassicaceae; genus Arabidopsis; species Arabidopsis arenosa. The sequence continues at coordinate 5,465,922 of LR999458.1, forward strand.
GTTATTTTTGTACATCGCAGTCTCGGATACAGCGATAAGTGGAGTCATAGTCAGGGAAGACCGAGGAGAGCAGAAGCCGATATTCTATGTCTCGCAAACTTTCTCCGACGCAGAAACACGCTATCCGCAAACCGAAAAGCTCGCTCTCGCCGTAGTAATGTCGGCTCGAAAGCTACGGCCATATTTCCAGTCTCACTCAATCGTCGTCATGGCGCTCGTGTCACTCCGAACTGTCCTACACAGTCCGAGCCAGTCGGGACGCCTGGCCAAATGGGCAGTAGAACTCAGCAAATACGACATCGAGTACAGGAACAAAATGTGCGCAAAATCTCAGGTCCTCGCCGACTTTATCATCGAGCTGCCAACAGAAAATGCCCGAGAAGAGTCGCCTAACACTGTTTGGATCGTCCATGTCGATGGGTCGTCATCAAAACAAGGCTCTGGCGTCGGAATCCGCTTAGCATCACCAGAAGGTGAAATCCTCGAACAGTCTTTTCGGCTAAATTTCGACGCGACCAACAACGTAGCAGAGTACGAAGCATTGATAGCAGGACTTAGGTTGGCTCGGGGACTTAAGATCAACAAGCTGGGGCCTTTTGCGACTCCCAGCTCGTGGCCAATCAATTCAATGGAGAATACACGGCTCGTGATGAACGAATGGAAGCATATCTTGCTCTCACGCAAGACTTGGCGAAACAGTTCGAAGAGTTCGAGTTAGCCAGAATCCCGCGAGGCGAGAACCCGTCGGCCGATGCCTTAGCGGCTCTAGCTTCAACCTCCGACCCAAATTTAAAGAGAATCATACCGGTTGAGTTCATCGAAAAACCGAGCATTGAAGACAGTAGCAAGGATCAAGTTCTAACAGCTCGGGAGACGGAAGAACCGAACGAAATGGACGTCGAACTGCTGGACCAGCAAACTGCAGATGCAACCGAGCCCGAATACGGAAGCGACGCCAAATGGATCGAAGCCATCCGAGGTTACATAGCGGATGGAGAAGTTCCTACTGAAAAATGGGCAGCTCGGAAGCTTAAGGCAAAAGCGGCGCGATATACCCTTATCGACGGAGAACTCTTTAAATGGCGATTCTCCGGACCCCTCCTTATCTGTGTCGAAGGAAACGAAGCTCGGAGAGTCATGGAAGAAGTACACGGCGGATCTTGTGGAAATCACTCCGGCGAAAGAGCCCTAGCCATAAAGATCAAACGCCACGGATATTTTTGGCCGACGATGGTCAAAGACTGCGAGAAATTCTCTCAACGGTGCGACAAATGCCAGAGGCACGCACCAACCATTCATCAACCCGCCGAGCTCCTCTCTTCCATCACCTCGCCTTACCCTTTCATGCGCTGGTCCATGGACATTATCGGACCTCTACACGACTCAAAGCAGAAGAAACTCGTCCTCGTACTAACAGACTACTTCTCCAAATGGATCGAGGCGGACTCCTATGCCAGCATCAAAGACGCACAGGTTGAGAACTTCGTCTGGAAGAACATTATATGTCGCCACGGGGTACCTTACGAGATCGTTACAGACAACGGATCGCAGTTCATTTCGGCTCGATTCGAAGGATTCTGTGAGAAATGGGGAATTCGCCTCAGCAAGTCTACGCCTCGGTATCCTCAGGGAAACGGACAGGCGGAAGCAGCAAACAAAACGATTCTCGACGGAATAAAGAAGCGCCTCGACGCGAAGAAAGGCCGCTGGGCCGATGAATTGGAAGGAGTACTATGGTCGCACAGAACAACGCCGCGGCGCGCCACGGGAGAAACGCCTTTCGCCCTCGTTTACGGTACGGAATGTGTCATTCCCACCGAAGCCGAGATCCTGGAACTAAGAAGACGTTTGCTCCCCGAGTAGGAAAATTCCAACACTCAGATGATGCTGGACGAGTTGGACTTAATCGACGAAAGAAGAGATTCGGCTTTGGTCCGAATGCAGAACTATCAGAATGCTACAGCTCGGTACTACAATTCTCACGTGAAGCATCGCCGCTTCCACGAAGGAGATCTCGTACTACGCAAAGTTTTCCAGAATACCGCCGAACAGAACGCAGGTAAGCTCGGCACGAATTGGGAAGGACCTTACACGATCGCAAGGGTGATCCGTCCCGGCGTCTATGAACTCGTCAACATGAACGGCAAAGCGGTACCTAGATCCTGGAACGCAATGCATCTAAGGAAATATTATCGCTAAGAACCTAAGGTACGCATGTACTTGAACTACGGGGTGGCTTGATCCCTGAAAAGGGTACGTAGGCAGCTCGTCCTCGGACGAGTTCAGCTACCCCCCCTAATTAAAAAAGGGGGGGAGTGGGTCTGTATACATATACTCCCACTAAATTTTTCAATTTCTCTAAGTTTTTACCCTTCAGATTTTCAATCTTATCCACTTCAACATCCATCCCGAAATTCATCTCGGGAACCTTTACGGTCTTCTTATCGACCCACAAAGCCAACAGTTCGCTCGGACGATGGCCACGTCCACGAACAGAGAGCTCATTTCACCACTTCGGTTACAGCGCGCTATATAAGCATTCAAGACAATTCGGTCAGAGATATCTTGCCATAAAGAAATTGTCTTCAGAAAACCCAGTCGACCTCAACACTGGTACCCCAGTTCGCTCCTAAGCACTGGCATCGACTATATCAGCTCGGGTCGCAACCGATAAAGATTAGTCCCACAAAACCCAGTTACCTTAACACTGGTACGCTACTCATCGTCACGGTTCGGAGATTAATTTCTATTGAACCAAAAGTCATTTCTACCGAAACCCAATAACATTGACGTTGGCGCATATTTCGTTGTCTCGGCTCGGAAGTTAAAACATTTGAATTTAACTTAACGAGCAAGTCATAAACCCAGTTAGCTTGACACTGGCGCACGATTCTTTTCGTTTTCGGCTCGGAAGTTAATACTATTGGGAAAAACTAACTTCTCAACGAGCAGGTCATAAACCCAGTTGTAACGTCCGCGTCCCGCGATCCTAAAGGGGGCCGGTTTGTTTTAGGGAAAACTAGATCATGGTCGAGAAAGACTTATGAACAAGTTAACCCAAGGAACGAAAGAAACGTTTAAGTCATGAAAAGGGTAGATGACTTAGACGGTTTCGGGATAATCTAGTGATCATGGAGAAATGATCATGGAAAGAATGGAAAGGGCGTAGTCAAGGCCGAGAAAACGGACCGAAAGACTTAGCCGAAAAGAACGGACGAAACTGTCCGAGCTAATCCAGCTAGGTGAGCTGGATGAACTAGCTAGCTCAGCTAGGTGAGCTAAACCAGCTGGAGGACTAGCTAGCTCAGCTAGGTGAGCTGACCGGCAGCTCAACCGAGCTCGGTGAACTGATCGAGTCCTGACCCAGCTGGGTGGTCCGGTCAGCTGACACTCGAGCTGGTGGACTGTGGTAGCTCGGGATGAAGAGGTGTAAGGTCGAGCGGTTACCTACGAACGGTTACCGTTGGCCAAAGGGTGGATAAGGCCGAACGGTTACGATCGGAAAGACGCAACCTTTCGAAAAGGTGCAACGAACGGATGTGATGTTTCGAAAACACACCCATTCGGCCCCTATATAAGGGAGGACGTCCAAGGGCATTGGCATCATCCGAACACACTTCACAATCACCATCACAACCCAAAAGGGGTCCCAAAACACTCTACGAAGTGTTGGTCGGAAAGGGGGTGCGGCTCGGCGAGTATCTCCGGAATCGGAATGGATTCTCGGAGCCTCGACCGAACTGATGCGTATGCTACCTCCCGATCCAACGGTTCGATAGAATGTATTAAGGGATGGATGGGATGGACCGATCGTCTTAGAGACGGATCGGATCGGACGGACAGATCGTCGGACGGATCGGATCGGTTAGACCGATCGTCGGACGGATCAGATCGGACAGACCGATCGACGGAAGGATTGGATCGGAGAAGAAGACGGATTCGGATAGACCGTCGCACAGACGGATCGACCGACCGGGATAGGCGGATCGATCGTCGTGTCAACAGGTCGGGTTGACGTATAACCGGATCTGTTTACGATCGGATAAACGGACCAAGGCTTAGATCGGCGGATTGATCGGTCGTATAGATCGGCGGGATGACCGACAATACGTATCGGAGATCTTGTCGAGGGAACATGGTGGATTACTCGATCGAGGATTCGATGAGAACCGCTGGAGGGTTCGACGACTTGATTAATGGTTCGGATCGATAGCTCGATTATGGGGTCGATGGATCGTCCGCTCTATAAGTCATATCGTCGAGGGAAGGACACGAAAAGGAAATGGATCGGCAAATCTAAGATTGTTAATATGGAAGTATTGACGAATCCAAAGATAGACCGATAGATGATATGGTTAACGGGAAGTTAATCGGGAAGGCGTATAAGGGAAAGGTGTTCGAGGAAGCACGGGGATAAGTGCAACCGAACACACCCAAGGGTCGCCCATGGATGCAATCTCACCGGTAAAGGGAGTAAGCACCGAGAATGGGTAAGTGACGTGGTTCACCATGTAAGGATCTAATATCGCGGCCGCCTTTATGTATCAATCGCCATGGCCAATGGTGAAACCGATTAGGAATCGGTAAGACCAATGGTGACTCGACGGATAACCAACGGGAAAGTTCACGGTGAGAACCGGTGGACAAAACGGATGTGGGACCCGCGAGCAAACCAATGGCCGACGGACGAATGATTTCATGGGCTAGCCTACGATAATCCGATGGATGAATCCACGGACCCTTGGGTGTGATAATGATATCGTTTGGATCACATAGATGGATCGATAAGCTGAAGGCTTTACCGACCACCATGGATCGGACGGGTAAACGGTTAGTAAACCGTGGGCGGTCGTAGTGATAAACGACCGGATCGGAAACATGGATGGTTCGATAAGCCGAGGGCTTGATCGTCCACCATGAAACCGAAGGGGCGTTCGTTTGGAGGACGGATGGACCAATGAGCCAAGAGCTTGATTCGGCCACCGTGAACCAAGAGAAACGTACGATCCCCAATCTCTATCGTGGGACTTAGACCAGTGGGGTTGGTTGGTTGTATGGCTAAGTAACGATAGAGATTGGTCCATCAATACACGCTTGGTTAAGAATCGTTGTACGAATGGAATAAGGCGACGAGAGGGCTAAGAGAAGGATCAATAGACGGATCGAAGAGGAATCGAATCCGCATGTAGGCCAAGGTATGTAAACGCATCTAACTTATTAGTTAAGATAGATGTTTGGAAATTGGCCGTTGGATTAGGGATACAAAGAATATGCAATCGTTAGACTTAGAATGGTTAGCGAACAAATTGCATGACTTGGCCGAGTTAATGATCGATCTAAAGTCTAAAGGACAAAGATGATCAAACCGGTACAAGGGTTGGTTGGAATTAAACCAAGGGTAGAAAGACTTCCGCTGGGTACTAAGAAAGCGATTATAGAATTAAGCCTCGTAAAGGCAATTCTATGTTAAATCGCAAAAAATATGGAGGTTCGGCCGGGAAGAGGCACGAACGTGTGACAATGGTCGCCGGACGCCGAGACGTTCGGGACGGGGTCTCACAAGTTGGTATAGGGCTAAGAGAAGGATCAATAGACGGATCGAAGAGGAATCGAATCCGCATGTAGGCCAAGGTATGTAAACGCATCTAACTTATTAGTTAAGATAGATGTTTGGAAATTGGCCGTTGGATTAGGGATACAAAGAATATGCAATCGTTAGACTTAGAATGGTTAGCGAACAAATTGCATGACTTGGCCGAGTTAATGATCGATCTAAAGTCTAAAGGACAAAGATGATCAAACCGGTACAAGGGTTGGTTGGAATTAAACCAAGGGTAGAAAGACTTCCGCTGGGTACTAAGAAAGCGATTGTAGAATTAAGCCTCGTAAAGGCAATTCTATGTTAAATCGCGAAAAATATGGAGGTTCGGCCGGGAAGAGGCACGAACGTGTGACAATGGTCGCCGGACGCCGAGACGTTCGGGACGGGGTCTCACAAGTTGGTATCAGAGCATGCTTGATCCTAGGATGGATAAGTGCTCGGGAATATGTCATGGTAAATGACTACTAAAGGTGTAACTTAAATGATTGAGTCCTCGGGGAACCGAATGATGAACTTGAACATTAGTGTTGGTGAGCCGGAAGGGAATTGAGGCAAGAACGCGATTACATGCTTGGAAACCAAGAGAGTTTGCCAAGATGAATTGGTTAAGCCAAGATGATTACCCAAGGTGCAAGAACTACACGTGTAGCAAGTAAATAATTATTCGGAGAGAGGGGCTGATTATAAAAGTTGAAAAAGTTAAGCTAAGTGTTTGGCGGATAAGGAAGTTGAGGTGAATGAGATTGATGTGCTTGAGGAAAGGTTACCCAAGGCATGATCGGGCACCAAGATACGAGCCTTGTAGTCAAACGACTTAACATAACGGGGAAAAAGGTATTGATCTATTCGGAGAATGACCAAGATCAATAGAAATTAGATCTCGTCGGAATTTGACGAAGATCGGGAAAGACTTGATCTATTCGTTGAAAAGATCAAGGGGTATTGACCGAGTCCGGTAAAGGACCAAGGTCAGAAATTATTGACCAAGTCCGGTAAAGGACCAAGGTCGGGAATTATAGACCGAGTCTGAAAAGGACCAAGGTCGGGAATAATGACCGTGTCCGCAAAGGACCAAGGTTGGGAAATATAGATCGAGTCCGGTAAATGGACCAAGATCGGGAAAATGGATCGAGTCCAAGAAAGGACCAAGATCGGGAAAATGGATCGAGTCCGAGAAATGGACCAAGATCGGGAAAAATTTGATCGAGTCCAAGAAAGGACAAGGATAGGATAATTTGATCGAGTGTCGGAAAAGACCAAGATCGGGAAGCTTGATCAAATTCGGAAATAGATATTTGATCAAGTGTGACATCTAAAGTCTTCGGAAGACTAAAGATGGGAAAACGTTAAGGAGTAAAGAAACTCTAACACCCGCCGAATTCGAGGACGAATTCATTTTAAGGGGGGTAGACTTGTAACGTCCGCGTCCCGCGATCCTAAAGGGGGCCGGTTTGTTTTAGGGAAAACTAGATCATGGTCGAGAAAGACTTATGAACAAGTTAACCCAAGGAACGAAAGAAACGTTTAAGTCATGAAAAGGGTAGATGACTTAGACGGTTTCGGGATAATCTAGTGATCATGGAGAAATGATCATGGAAAGAATGGAAAGGGCGTAGTCAAGGCCGAGAAAACGGACCGAAAGACTTAGCCGAAAAGAACGGACGAAACTGTCCGAGCTAATCCAGCTAGGTGAGCTGGATGAACTAGCTAGCTCAGCTAGGTGAGCTAAACCAGCTGGAGGACTAGCTAGCTCAGCTAGGTGAGCTGACCGGCAGCTCAACCGAGCTCGGTGAACTGATCGAGTACTGACCCAGCTGGGTGGTCCGGTCAGCTGACACTCGAGCTGGTGGACTGTGGTAGCTCGGGATGAAGAGGTGTAAGGTCGAGCGGTTACCTACGAACGGTTACCGTTGGCCAAAGGGTGGATAAGGCCGAACGATTACGATCGGAAAGACGCAACCTTTCGAAAAGGTGCAACGAACGGATGTGATGTTTCGAAAACACACCCATTCGGCCCCTATATAAGGGAGGACGTCCAAGGGCATTGGCATCATCCGAACACACTTCACAATCACCATCACAACCCAAAAGGGGTCCCAAAACACTCTACGAAGTGTTGGTCGGAAAGGGGGTGCGGCTCGGCGAGTATCTCCGGAATCGGAATGGATTCTCGGAGCCTCGACCGAACTGATGCGCATGCTACCTCCCGATCCAACGGTTCGATAGAATGTATTAAGGGATGGATGGGATGGACCGATCGTCTTAGAGACGGATCGGATCGGACGGACAGATCGTCGGACGGATCGGATCGGTTAGACCGATCGTCGGACGGATCAGATCGGACAGACCGATCGACGGAAGGATTGGATCGGAGAAGAAGACGGATTCGGATAGACCGTCGCACAGACGGATCGACCAACCGGGATAGGCGGATCGATCGTCGTGTCAACAGGTCGGGTTGACGTATAACCGGATCTGTTTACGATCGGATAAACGGACCAAGGCTTAGATCGGCGGATTGATCGGTCGTATAGATCGGCGGGATGACCGACAATACGTATCGGAGATCTGGTCGAGGGAACATGGTGGATTACTCGATCGAGGATTCGATGAGAACCGCTGGAGGGTTCGACGACTTGATTAATGGTTCGGATCGATAGCTCGATTATGGGGTCGATGGATCGTCCGTTCTATAAGTCATATCGTCGAGGGAAGGACACGAAAAGGAAATGGATCGGCAAATCTAAGATTGTTAATATGGAAGTATTGACGAATCCAAAGATAGACCGATAGATGATATGGTTAACGGGAAGTTAATCGGGAAGGCGTATAAGGGAAAGGTGTTCGAGGAAGCACGGGGATAAGTGCAACCGAACACACCCAAGGGTCGCCCATGGATGCAATCTCACCGGTAAAGGGAGTAAGCACCGAGAATGGGTAAGTGACGTGGTTCACCATGTAAGGATCTAATATCGCGGCCGCCTTTATGTATCAATCGCCATGGCCAATGGTGAAACCGATTAGGAATCGGTAAGACCAATGGTGACTCGACGGATAACCAACGGGAAAGTCCACGGTGAGAACCGGTGGACAAAACGGATGTTGGACCCGCGAGCAAACCAAAGGCCGACGGACGAATGATTTCATGGGCTAGCCTACGATAATCCGATGGGTGAATCCACGGACCCTTGGGTGTGATAATGATATTGTTCGGATCGCATGGATGGATCGGTAAGCCGAAAGCGTTATGACCACCATGGACCGGACGGGTAAACGGTTAGTAAACCGTGGGCGGTCGTAGTGATAAACGACCGGATCGGAAACATGGATGGTTCGATAAGCCGAGGGCTTGATCGTCCACCATGAAACCGAAGGGGCGTTCGTTTGGAGGACGGATGGACCAATGAGCCAAGAGCTTGATTCGGCCACCGTGAACCAAGAGAAACGTACGATCCCCAATCTCTATCGTGGGACTTAGACCAGTGGGGTTGGTTGGTTGTATGGCTAAGTAACGATAGAGATTGGTCCATCAATACACGCTTGGTTAAGAATCGTTCTACGAATGGAATAAGGCGACGAGAGGGCTAAGAGAAGGATCAATAGACGGATCGAAGAGGAATCGAATCCGCATGTAGGCCAAGGTATGTAAACGCATCTAACTTATTAGTTAAGATAGATGTTTGGAAATTGGCCGTTGGATTAGGGATACAAAGAATATGCAATCGTTAGACTTAGAATGGTTAGCGAACAAATTGCATGACTTGGCCGAGTTAATGATCGATCTAAAGTCTAAAGGACAAAGATGATCAAACCGGTACAAGGGTTGGTTGGAATTAAACCAAGGGTAGAAAGACTTCCGCTGGGTACTAAGAAAGCGATTATAGAATTAAGCCTCGTAAAGGCAATTCTATGTTAAATCGCGAAAAATATGGAGGTTCGGCCGGGAAGAGGCACGAACGTGTGACAATGGTCGCCGGACGCCGAGACGTTCGGGACGGGGTCTCACACCAGTTACTCAACACTGGTATCGAATTTACTTCAAAAACAATCTAGAGGCAAACAAAATAATTCAAGAAACATGCATTCAGATGGATAAAGCCGTCCAGGCATAAGTTTTACAAAAGAAATTTAAAACAGAAGAAAAAGGAGTTTAGAGACGCCTCGGGCTTATTCGTCTCGCTCCTCGGCATGTGCCGCCGCAGGATCCAGAAACGTTCCTGCTTGATCGATAACTCCAATTTCGGTCGCGTCGCCTTCCACCGACCTATTCCCGATGCTATCATGAGCGGAGTCGGGTGACACCGGAGGAACCTTCAAAGTTCCGAGCAGTTCAACCGCAAGCTGAGAATACTCCGCTTCGGCGTCCCCGAACTCTTCTTTCCATGCCTCTACCTCTTTCTTCTCGTCCTCGATCGACTTGCCCTCTTCGAGTTCGGCAATCAGCTCGGCGTTTGCTTTGGCCTGGGAGAAGTACATGTAACGGTCGGCAACTTGGTCAAACTGTTCCAGTTTCGCATCGATCGTCTTGATCTGCTTGGCGAACTCTTCAGTAACCTCCCTTTTTGCAGCTTTCCTGGCTCGGGCTACCTCGGCCTCCCGAAGAGACTTCTCCTCGGCGAGCAGGCGGTTGAGGCGCTCAATCTCTGCTTCGGTTTTTTGCCGAATTCGAGCATTCTCCTCGACCTCTTTCTGCCTCGCCTCTTGCTCAGCTGCGACCAGGGCCTCCGCATTTTCTTTCGCTGCAGTCGCCTCGGCTATTCTCCTCTCCGATTCCGCACGGGCTATCTCAAACTGCTCGTTGGCAGCTTCATGCTGACGGTTCGTGGATTCGTAAGAACGAACCAGCGTGTTCATTGAGGAGAAAGCCTGGGGATAAAACGACATGTTAGGAACGGAAAAGAACTTCGAAACAAGAGGTTCAACAAAAAAATTATTACCTTCAGAAAGTTGGCCGAAGTCTCGGCGTATCTTTCCGCCTCGGCCAGATTCTCAGGGGCCGTCAACAACGGCCATGCACACGAAGCAACAAGGTTGGCCGAAGCCACCTTGTCCTTGTAAATCGGTCGAGAGCTGCTGTGATCGCTCTTCGACTTCTTCCTCTTATCGGTAGAGTGGTCGCCCCGAGGACGTTTTCCCTTAGACTTGGCCTGTCTACCAGCAGCCAAGCCGACCACAACTTCGGTGTGTTCGACCTCGGGAGCTTGAACTCCACTGTCCCCAGCTGGGACATCGTCGACCGCTTCGGGAGGAACCGAAGTAACAGCTAGATCAAACCCGGATCCTTCGGGGCCCTTAACCACTTCGGGCCTGCCAGACGCCTCGGGTAGATCGGACGCCTCGGGCCTTCTGGACCCCTCGGTCAAAGGTTTGAAAACCGCCTCGAGGGCTCTTTTCTGCTCGGCCGCTTCCTTCTCAGCAGCCTTTTTCTCCCTTAGCGTCATCTTCACCTTCTGCATCTCCATGTAGCCGCTCAATCGGTGATCCGAAGAAGATGATGATGATGAACAGGACACGCCTCGGAGTAATCTCAGCGCTTTCTCGACTCTTTTGAGCGTAAAATGCTTGGTCCAGTTACACTTCCGGGAAGCCAACTCCTCGTGAGTTTCTAAAAGATCTTCGGGGATAAGCTCGAGGAATGTCGGGTTACGATCTGAAAATAAAAGCAAATGGGGTTAGAATATATCGATCAAGTCTCAACAAAAGAAAAACTCAAACACTTCGGATAAACTACCGATTATGCCCCATTTCGCAACAATTTTATCAAGGCAGTCCTCGGGGACAGAGTCTTCGTCTATCGCGACAAAGAAGAAGTGATCAGTATACTTCTCATCTTTGCTCGGGAACCCACCGATAATCTTTTTATTCTTGCTCGGGGAGATGTAATATCTTTCTAAGGGACCCGGGTTACGACAAATTTCTAGAAAATTCCTCAAATGCCCGAGGGACAAAGCTTTATCCGCCTCGAAACTCCTCACCAAAATCCCGACAAGGTGTCGCAGCCCGCGAGTCGAGATCTGAGCTAACGCAATTTTGTACGACCACAAGTATTCAACGATTAGCCTCGGGAGAGGAAACCACAGAAAGCAGAAATGGAAAAACCCCTCGTATAATGTAAAGAACCCCGCGGGAGGATTGTCAGCTCGTTCGCTCGGGGTTGGAAGCCTCATAGGGACTCCTTCACTGAAACCGAACCGAGCTCTTAAATCTTTAAGGGAGTCCTCGGTGGATAGCGTAGAACCAGGAGGGTCAGGCCTCTTCACCTTTCTGGCTCGTTTCGTTTTCTGCTGCTGAGCCTTGGCCGCTTGCACCCTGGCCCGAAGCATTCTTGCCTCCGCGTCGGAGTCATAATGAATCGCCTCGGCCTTAACTGAGAGCAAAGGCGGTTCGGATACATCCTTCCAGCGAGAACCCCCAGCTTCATCTGTAGCCGGAGGACGCATCCTCCTCTCGTTTAACGTCGCCTCGGGGTCATCAGGCAACTCTTCATCCCGAGCCACGTTCGCAAAAGAATCTTCCCGAGCCACAAATCGGCTCGGATCTCGGCCCCTGGATGACGATTCCGCTGCGCTATCTCCGTTCGGCTCGGAGCGATCTGAAAAACTAGCCTCGGGTCCTTCCGAGGGACTGCTCCAAACCATCTTCCTTTCATGAACAGGAATGTTTCTGCCTTGGGACGAATCACTTGAATCAGAGAGTGACATCTTCGGCTCGGGTGAATCAAAAAGAATCGGAAAAACAAGATTTGAAATCGGAAAAACCAAATCTAAGATCTGGCACGGCGGAGGAACGATGGAAAGTAAAACAAAGCAGAGGAAATTAAAGAGATCAAGATCAGAGAGAAAAGAAGCGAACCTTAGAATTTTTTCCTTGCAGATTGCGAAATGAGAAAATGAAGTAGGAGTCGGATATTTATAGAATGCTTCGGCGCGTCGGGTACGCACGAGTTTAAGAGTATTTTGCATCCGCCCAAGTCTCAGGCGCATCGGGTGCGCGTGACCAATATTAAGATACTTCGCATCCGCACGGATCTCGGGAATCAGCAGGGGACTCTTCCACTTCTCGAGGTAGAAACTCAACCGTCATACGTCTAGAAGGAGATGAAGCGTCAAAGGGAATCTGAATCGACAGAAGAATGCCAATCACCGAAGCACACGAACCATCTTTGAAATATGGAAAACCTTGGCGGCATACAAGGATGGGCTCGGAACAAAGTTTAAAACGGCTCGGACTAAACAGTCGTGAAGCTCATTGTTTGCTTCTCAAATCAACGAGCTGGGGGGCTAACTGTTGGGGTCGGATTCCATCCCTTAGCACCGAGCCGGATGTTGGACACCTCAGGGAACTTCTGAAAATACCTCGGGGAAATGTATCAATCACCTCGGTGAAACAAGCCATTCACCTCGGGGCAACAAGACATTCGCCTCGGGGCAACATGCCGGTCGCCTCGGGATCCACAGGTGAACTCGCAACCCGAGCCAGCTCTTCAACCGCCCGAGCCGGTTCACGCCAAGATACCCGAGCCACTTCCTTCCGTGTACCCGAGGCCATCACTTCGGGTTACCCGAACAAGTCGTCTCGGGTACCCGAGCCGATCCTTCCTGTGCACCCGAGCTGATTGCATAAGTTCTCCAGGGTGAAGTATTCGTCATCACCCGAAGCAAAGACTTAGTAAATATTCGTCTTCAAAGTATCATTTCCAAGCAAGGTATCATTTCCGAAAAAGAAGGATCATTTCCGATAAACTCGGAAATGATAAAGAAGAATCGCGAAGGATCAACTCAAATCAGGAAGTCTTCCAAAAACTCCGAAGAATAAGGAAATTATCCTAATCCACGATATTCTGGCCGACTTCAAGATAAATGGAAATCTTCCGAGAATATCGCTGGAGAGGCGGTTTATCATCCCTATATATAGAGACTCAAGGCTCTCACAGAGGGGGAGGCAATATCGCTCTAGAATTTACACTACACAAAGCTCTCACAGCACAAACATCTTTTTCTTTTACGATCAAACTCTTGAACGATCAAAGTCATTCTTTTCTTAATAATATCAAGAACACCATCTTTGGTATCAATTGATTCTGTTGTTCTTTGAGAATTCTCGCAAATCGTATCCCTAAATTAAAACCCTAGACAAATCTCGATTGTGTTAGTTTCGACTTCCACACAAAGTTCCTTATAAAGAAAAATATCTATTGGAAAATTTCCAAAATCCAACTCTCCTTATATAGAAAAAATATATAAGGACACTCACTCGAGTATTTATTGAAAAGAAAGTTGAACGTCAATCTATTGATTTGACAGTTACTGTCTTTCGATTTTTGCGTGCATGCACAAACAAGACCTACGAAATATAGGTTATTCAAGTATCACTTAACACCTAGTAGGCGAACTTAATTTTGAGCGTGAAATTCGAGGACATTTATTAAATGGTATCAAACCTTTTTTGTCCTTTTTAAGAAAAGCAAACAGTTCTTACTGAAAATTTTCTAATCGAACACATTTCGAAGTATCGCGAAGTGTTCTTGTAAGCCGAGCTCCATCCTCGCAGCCGAGAGACCGAGGAAAAATTCTAATGTTTTTTCTTTAAAAAAGGCAAGTAGGTCTGATCAGCCTATCTCTCCTATAATCTTAAACCATTTCAGTTAGGAGGACTTTGAAAACCCTCTAGGTAAAATCGATGGTTTCCACCAAAATTAAATATTTCTTCCTAAAGAAATTTTGATTAACCCCCTTGGGAAAATTATTCGAAACAATAATAAAAGCCCCTTCGGGCAAAAAACTCAAAAATAATAAAACGGCCCCATGGCCAACAAAGCAAATTTCATGTCTTAAAAATTAAAGGGACAATCCCCACATAAGGTGAATGCAATCACCATCATTCATTCATAGGCGAACCGCCTTCATCTCTTACTTGACTTGAGATAAGAGCACCCCCGACGTCAGCGTCTTGGGTTATGGGAACCACCTCAGGGTTAAGCGAGCTAACATCTTGAGGGGGTTCGCTCCTCGATGCAACGTCGTCTCCCATAATCGACGAGATGATAAGTTCCTGATCAGAGAGCCCCTGAGCTCGTCCCGAGGAGATTCTGTCAACATTGGTTCCGAACTCATTAAAATGAGCGCGAGGAGAACCGGTTAACATCATCTCGTCCAGAGACAAACCAATATTTGGTTCAGTCAGTGGAGGGGAATCAGCGAACTCAGAAGTAAACTGCTGCAAATTCAAATATGGCTGAGGAGCAGTAGTTAGCTTAGCTTCAGTCTCAGCGAGCTCAGCGCCAACTGTCTCCTTCTCTTCAGCCAAGTTGACTGTTCCGTCCTCTATCTCCTTGATCAGATCGAGATTGCTCTTCATCTCATCACGTTCGAAGTTAAGTTTGTTCCAAGCTTTATCTACAGCGATAAATTCCTGCACAGCAAGAAGAAACTTTTGCCCAGCTCCCTTAACCTCCTTCTGAGCATCATGAGATATTTTGCGAACATCGCGATCTTTCAGTTCGGAAAGAGACTCATTTTTGCGTTCGAGCTCCTAAGCAGCTGTTTTAACCCTGTTAAGCTCTGATCTCAGAAGCTCGATCTCGCCTTTTGCGAAGTTATGATCAGCGAGGGCAGTCTCTAGCTTTTGCTCTGTCTCAATCAAAGTCTTCCTTGTCTCCTCGCCGGATCTTTCGAGTCTCTCGATTTCTTCCTGGCGAGCCGAGTCGAGGCCAACAGTCTCCTGTGCACAAGCCGACTGGAAGATTGTAGTCTCTCAATCTCCCCTTCAGCAACAGCAGCTTTCTTGGAAACTTTGGCAAGTTCCTCTTCATAAAAGTTGACAATGCCATTCACGTCCAGAGTTGCCTAATGAAAGAAGATGCATTTTAAAAAAAAAATTCTTTTCGAAATCGGTTGTTTAAAAGATGCAAATAGTCAAACCTGGGAGGAGTGGAATGAATGACTGATATACATCTTCTTGATATATGGCTTCCACCACTCAAAGGACGGGAGTTTCTTCCCAAAGCGGGTGTGGAAGCACCTCAACATATTCCCGATCTTCTCTTTATCTAGAATAAAGATAGTTATGTGAGAATTAAGCTTTAAAAAAAAAAAAAAAGTCGATTAATCTCAAGTAACAAAATGATAATTAAAGGTTACCTGCTTGGGACGAAGCTCTGGCAACCAGTCCCGAGCTCGGAGACGATCGAACCCTACAGGTATTGCCTCGGGGGCGTCTAGGGGGTAACATCCCTGAACCCAGCGGTTCCTTTAAAACAGTTCCTGAATCAGGATTTACATCCTGAGCTTCAGCAGGTTCAAGAATTGACAGATTCGAAGGAGCGGCTCTGCCCTTCCTTGTGCTCTTGGGACGTCCCTGGAGCAGGGGTTCAAGTTCCTCGGCCTTCCTCTTCTTCATGAGAGAAGAATCACCCGTAAGGCCTTCCTCCTCAGCAGTGGCAGCGACCACGTTGTCTGCTGCTGGGGTGGAGGGAGGAGCATTGTTCACAACAACCGCCATTGACTTTGAACCTTCAAGAGATCCATCGTCAACCAGGAGAGTTTTCCGGTAGAATTTGTCGTCTCCGGTGGAAGTTGCATTTTTCTTATCTTTCCCGACTAGGGAAATCTGGTCTTTGATCTTTTTGTTTGCTTCTTTGATCTTTCTCCTATCTCGGGCATTCAAACTCGAGAGATCAATCCCAGCAGGAGGAGGGTCGACGGGGTTAGTGAGGCTCATTCTGACAGAAAATCCGGCACCGTGAATTCTTTCCAAAGTAAAAGAATTCCAATTAACTGGCCTCTCCAAGATGGCCTTGTAGAAGTTGAGAAAATCAACGGATGGGACTGGTCAAATTTGGGGACCTGCGAGAAAACAAGGAAATGTTGAAACGCAGTTTGAAATAACATCGGAAATTTATTCAGTTAAGTCCTAGTTTCTACCCAAATTCGATGACCAGTGGACTCGAAGGAGTTCAGAAGAACTCTGAATAGAAAAATTATTTATGCGGAAGAAGAACCAAAACTTCCTCCAGGCGTTGTCCTTTAAGGGCAGGCCGTCAATAAGATTCCGATCCACGATCGGATAAAGGGCATAATACCCAGGAGTTCGGGATTCGCGAGCCTGGAAGAGTTCCAAGAGCTCGTTAAGTCCCAGCGAGTAGCCCGCCTCCGCCGCAACAGTAAAGGTACATAAAAGACACCTGAGCATGTTGGGCGACATCTGAGAGAAGGCAATTCCCAGATGGTTGAGGTAGAGGAGAAGTATCTCAGTAGGGGAAGGAATAAGCCGCACCCTTTGAAATAGATTTCATAGGCGCAGCAGTAACCTTCTCGCCCCGACTCCGGAGATTCGAAGGGCTCCGGAACTACCATCTCCACCTCAGGGGGGATGTGACATAATCTACGAAGATCGTTAAGAGAATCGACAGTCGATTCACTCTGTGGGTGAAGATCAAACTCGTCTCCGGTTTGGATTTGAGGTTCGGTTCCTTCACCCATGAGAACTTCGAAATCATCAACCTCATATTCGCGCAATTCAGAAGAAAGGTTCGACATTTTACGGAAGGGATTTTTACCGAAAGGAAACAATGACTTCTATAATAAGAATGAAAGTTTTCTAGGTAAAGAAGATAAGATGGAAAAGTAACATTACCTCTTAGAACCCTAAAGTATGATGAAAGACCGCCTCGAGAATATTGGGAAGCGGGACAGTTTTCCCCGCAGTATTAATATAAAATTAAGAAATTAATGATGACGGTTGTCAGGGAAATCAAATCATCTGATTATCCGAGATCAGCGTAATAGCGTAAAACATGGAGAAATTTCAGAATGTTAAAGATCTCAAGTCATTAATTACTGTTTACTTAAGTCTTCCAAGCCGAGCACTCAGCTCGCAAGACTTGGGGGGCTAAATGTTGGGGTCGGATCCCACACACTTTCGGTAGGATCCACTTGGATCTGTCCACGTCATTATTACACAATAATCCTCTCGGATTTCTAGATACTTTATTGGACTTGACCAGTTGGGAGTTCGATTCAGTTTACCAAAGGAGTTCGATCTTTACCAGTACGGAGTTCGCTCTTATTCAACATACAGTTCGCATAGAGAAAGACCGAAGCGAGGAGAATATTGTTCGAGGCTCGCGGTAGCATCAAAGCACGGGAGTTCGGAGTCAGCAAGAAAGAGTTCGGAAGGCCCACGTGAAGCCCAAGACAAGTTCAAATTCAAGCCGTTTCGGTCAAAATGTAACTTATGTGATTAATGCGGATCAATATGATTATGAGTAGTAAAGAGCCGCATTAATCATGTTTTCTCTATAAAAACAACCTCAAACGCATGTGTTTGGGGAGAGACACAATCTTTTACTCCTTACTATCAAGCAATACTACATACTTTTTCTCTTACAATTTCGCAAGGCTTTTATTATTTCATTCTTGTCAAATTCTTTTACTTTATTCTTTTCTTGGTTAATTTCCCTTTCGAATTCTTATATTCATCCATTGATTTTAGAGTTTTTCTCCACAAAAATACTTAAAGACAATCGAGTGTGAATCCTACATCCACAACAGGCAGATTACTCAGACATGATTAATGAAACAGAAAACATGTTGAAAAAAATTGCAAATAGAAATTAAAAGAAGAAGAGAGTTTAGAATAAATCTTCTCTCTAACAAGGTAATGAATCTATGAAAAGTTGCTCTCTCCAATTATCTTCCAAAGGGTTCAAGCTCAGAGAATTACAAAAGCCAAAAAACAAGATGCAGAATTGCAGGATTGCAAGATTGCAGGATAAAGAAACAGAAAAACCCTAAAAATTATTTATAAAGTCTCCAAAAACGTGCAGGGACTAAAATTGCAAATAGGGAAGTCTTCTGGTTAAATTCTGCGGGCTTTAAAATTCTAAACCCGTCGAGACTTCTTGCTGGGCCGTGTTTGGTGTCGAGCGACACCAAGGGTGTCGGTCGACACCCATGCCTTGGTTCGAACCGAATTCGTCTCTTCAGCTCCAAATCTTCGGTTTAGCTCCAGAGTGATTCTTTTTCTCCAATTTCGTCCAGAACGTGTAAAAACCTGAACAGACTCAAAAAGACACTAGAAACAACAAAAAGACTCTAAAATTAGCACGTAAATCACAGTTAAAACCGGTAAAATCCGTGATATATCAGTGTGTATGTGTATTGTTGTAACAAAAATCCAAGGAGAATATTCAAGTCGTTGCGAGACATTGTATCCTTGCAGAATTAATTCAGACGCAAAGTACTTTGTTAGTCTCAGGCGCTGAAATGTTCTCTTCTTCCTCACCCATCCAACGTTAACACTAGAACAAAGATATATGTAATGTATATTGCTGAAGTCAATTGCATGATATGGTTCCATTCTTGATCTATTTCGTGGTAGATTTCTGTTTTTGAACTTAAACATCCAAGTCTTAGGAGACAAACTCAACTTCCTCCCCTGTTGTAGGTTGTGATTTCTGATGTGCATTTTTTCGAGCACCTTGTAGCACCAAACTTTAGCTTACTATCAAATGAATTTTTAGCTTCATTGTCCTTTGATTTGTCGTCAAAGAACCATGTTCCCTCTTGCAATTCGTCAACTAGTATAATGGCAACATTCTGAAATAGTGGAAACGATATCTTCTGGCGAATCAAACCAATCTCTAGATTGGATTTTTTTATCGCACTTGATTCATCTTCCTCAATCAATTCTTCTGTATATCTTAATTTAGTTTCATGAGCAATTACAAGAATCAATTTCGTTGGCATAAAAACTTCTGGGGAAGAATGAATTTTAACTAGATCAAATCGAGCCAACAACATGTTCTCAAAGGAAGTTCAATCTCTGTCAGTGTTCGATATCTCCCGAATAAACCATTTCAACGCAGCTCCTTCTAGGCTCAAAAATAGAGGTCAAGCTTTGCTTCCCCCGCGTAACGGCCAATACTGAAAAACCTTTCCAGTTTCGAAAGCCATAGAGACAGATTTGTTTCATCAAACACATGCATGGCCATAGATCGATCCACTGGTTTTCTCAATTCGCAACACCGATTCACCCAAACTCTTCATATTACGCTCAAACTCATCACCTCCACAGCTTTCAGCTTCGTAAAATACAGATTCATCACCCAAACCCATCGCGATTTAGATCGGACCAGTTTCACCGAACCAATGATTGATTTTAGTAGATTCGAAAGTTAGAACTCATAGATTAAGAACAAAATTATATTTTTAGATCTATATATTAACAGAGAAAACACTGAGAGACTTTTTTACGTATGTGTCATTTCAAAATGTATTAATCATAAAATTTACTTAAATAATAACCGTAAAATATAACTCTTCTCTATGTTGTAATATGCAAATAGAATTGATATTTAAACATCATTTTATTTTGCCTCACATCAGTTATTACAACCAGAGATTTTACAAAGTATTTTATATATTGGAACACTTTTAGGTGAAATTGGTCAAATCAACATGAACTACAAACAATTTTAGGCTATATATGAAGTTTCACTATTTTACTTTCCAATTATTCAAACTGTTAGTTTATAAACAGATTAAACTATCTCGTGCAATAGCATGGGTCAATTAAACACAAACAACAAAGTACAAAAACAAATGGTAATTTATGCTAAAGAAAAGCATGATTATCAACAATGTGGTTTTTTTAACATCTTCTTTACTAACTTTAATGAAAGATTACAAATATATCAATGAACATACAAGTGAAAGCTCAACTATCGATACAACCAATATTTAAGTTTAACGAAACTAACAAAAAAGTGAAATTACACGTTGCTCCTTTCTTAAGTAAGCCTTACACGCAAACAGATCTATCAATTTGTTATTTTCTTTAATTGTCTTCGTCTTCAGTCTAATTTGATCTTGTTTGGTTGTCGACTACAAATTGTTTATAGTTCAAGAAGGAAAAATATCAAAATCAAGGATTATTATAACACTTATTAGCTAGCGAACTCGACAAAAGGAGCTCTATCGTTCCGCGTAGTTTTATTTTGTTTTCACTGCAGGAGTTCACGCTATTAACATTAGCATACCAATGGTTCAAGTATAAAATTTTGCACGAGTGTCCGATACTCTATCGTTTATATATAAGAATAGAGAATGTTCTCCTAAAAAAGGAAGAGAAGTGTGAAAAATACAGAAAGACTTAAGTGGATTTCCGAATAACTTTCCTTGCAAAGCATAGGAATACTACTTTGGATCCGAAACATATACCTTCAAATCTGTTAATAGATTTAAAGCAATATCACAACTTTATAGCTGCACAAAGTCGAATCTTCATCCTCGCGATGTTTTAGGTAGTACTTTGTTCCCCGTATGGCTAAGGAAAACAGATGTGTCATTCCTCCTCATCAAGAATCACAGGTCGTTGGCAGTCTTTCCAATGCTTTGGATGATTCTTTTTCATAAGGAGGAGGTAACAAACGTCTTACATCTGCAAAGAGATCTTCACGCCCAGTCGCCTCTTTGACAGCAGATGAATCGAGGACAAAGTCGGGTATTGCTGGTAACACTTCGTCCAAGAACGATTTTAAGGTCTGCATGATATAAAAGTGAGTTAACACGGTGACAAGAGTTAGCTAGCAAGTAAATAAGAAGAGTGTCAGTGAATTCACTAACGGTGCAATGCAAGAGAGCAGCATCGGTTCTACGTTTCCACTGTCCATTTCCAGACTCCGAGTGGAACAAATTGATCAATGGCTGCAGCAAGATTTTGCTCCTGTTATAACGCTTGTATCATCGGAAAATAACTTAATAAATCGAGACTTAGAAAGACCATTACCCTCACTATATCACGAAGATTTGGTCGGCCTTTTCCATATTTCCCGAGAACCGACTCTCCATAGACTTGATATTTTTCAAGAACCTAAATATCAGTTAGAGACAACAAAATCAAATCACATTCAGATGTTAGTTAAAACTGTCAGAAGACTTTATTTCAGAAAATTAATCTTCATCAAAACCTGTCGCCTTGTAATTCCACTGCTTGGAGATCCATAAATTACAGTATCGACGTGTCCCAAAGTGTGCCAGGGACTGCATAGCCAGCATAGATTATCATTAATCAGTCAAAAGATTTTTCAAAAGAAAAAAACTCTCGTATGATATTTAACAGTAATTTAGTATATACATCAAAAGGCTTTCACATACTTGTAATATACAGCACGCCCAAGCATCACGCCATGAGCTCCCGACCTTAATGCGGCATCTGCCTACAGTTCAATGCAAGAAGTATAGATCTAGCCTTTTAAACACAAGTTGCAACTTTGGAATCAAAATAAAGATTATTTTTAGAAAGCTCACCTCAACCACAGAGTTTATGCCTCCATTTATAGTGAACTTCAAGTCCGGAAAATCACGCAAGAGGGCAAAGAAAAACTCGTATCTGCATTTGATAAGCAGAAGTGCAGATGAAAATGCAAGAGATGTGTGGAAACAGCAGTGTTAAAGCAATATATCTTACAAGTAGGAGACTTAAGAGAAATAGAAGCCATTCTGCACGCACTTTAAGGGCGGAATTCGACGGTTATCTGACGGGCTTAGTCCAGACAGTAATGCCTTCCGCGAATGTATGATGAAATGCTTAGTAGGAGATAATGAAGAAACTATATGAATGAAATCACCTGAAGAAAAATAAAAAATTGAAAAGGTACAAGAAGTCGATCAGACATGCAATATATGAACTCTGCAAAAGTTGTTATTTGCCGTTGTTTGAAAATAAACACAGGAAATATCTGGGCATGTGGGAGCGCAGAGTAATTTCAATCCACATTGGTACACACATAAAACTTGAAAGATATGTGGAAGGAAAAACTTACAAAGCTCATTATATGAATCATGGTCATCAACACCTATTCGACATTTTACAGTGACAGCTGCATTGGTATTAGCAGCAATGACAGACATAGCCTCACCAACAAACTTCGGGTCAAGCATAAGAAGAGCACCAAAACAACCTCGTCCACTTACTTTTGGGCTCGGACATCCACAGCTACAGAACAAACCAGCATGTCAGTATACGAGAACTTAAAGGAATGGATATGGCACCAGTTGTTATGATAACTCAGCGGAAAGGAAACTTAGAAAGAGACACTCATACTTGAAATTAATTTCATCATAGCCGTAAGCATTAGCAAGCCTGGTTGCTTTAGCCAAATTTTCCAAGTTTCTTCCACCAATTTGAAGAACAATGGGATGCTGGTCTGGAGAGAATGCCAAAAAGCTGTCCTGAGCAGTACAAGAGTAAACACATAAATCAACATGTCATAAACTCAAGAAGTATTTGTAGACTTCTACAAAAAGGAAAAAAAAAACAGAAAGAAGAAAAAGGAACCCTTATTCATTGATTACCAGGTTATCTTCTTGATAGACAATGGTTTCAGCTGCTAACATTTCCGTGTAGAGCCATGCGTGTTTTGTTATAAGACGTGCAAGGGTCCTGTAGTGATTGTCTGTCCATCCCATCATCGGGGCTATACTGAATACGAATAAAAAAACGAGAGGAAGCTTAACATCATTCGCTATCGATGAACATAATTACCAAAAACAGAAAAGCAGAAACATTAAGCACACACCTGAACAGAGGAGGACTATAAGCGTCTGAAACTGTCATGGCTTCGTATCACCGTAGACTCCAGGACCAGATAATGAACTACACAAAGAATGTAAACATTAGCGTCATAAAAAAACAAACGAACAATATTCAGAAACAGCGATTGCCTATAATCTCTCGCTCACTCTCACTCGTATATGAGCTTGCCACATAAATGAGTCTCAGGTTCATTCTTATGGATCGATTCCAATCAAAGAGCGTTTGTATCAAAACATTACATAATTCAAGATAACGTTTCAACAGGTTTATCTAACTCAAAAATTCACAAAGCAAAACATTCTTCAATCATCAATTTCAGACCTAAAAAGCGAATTTTGAATCTAAGTTTTCGAACTCCATTGATAACAGAGAAAGCCCAAGAACACCATCACACAACTATAAAGAATTTGGAAAAATCCTGTAATATGAGAGAAACCAAAGAACCGATCATGAATTAAGCATAATTTTAGCACAATGTCTTTTGATTCGGCTGGGTCTAGCGATGATGTTGAGGAGTATCTAAAGAAGACCAAACGAGAAGAAGAGGAATAGCTAATAAAGCATCGAAAGAGAACTCACGGTGGTAGAGACGACGAATACGGTGATAGTGGAGGAGGAGAACAACGAGACGACCGGAGGTGACGGGCTCGCGAGAGAGAAGGTAAAATTGGATTTTTTTTTGTTTTGGTGGTCGCGATTGGTCTTTTAGTGGGTTTATTGGATTTGGCTTTTTTTTTTTTGTTGGAAAAAATTAATTAAAATCATACAGTATCTTGTTTAATTACCGATTTCTAAATGTCTTCTGAAATTTATGTAAATTCATGTTATTTAATCAATAATGTGTAAAAATCCTATGAAGTTCACTATTATACAAATGTTAACACTTATTTTTAAGAGAATTTATAGAAACTAACCTTGGATTCAAAAAGAATTCACAAACTAACCACGAGCTACAGTACCCTGTCTCTAACATGTCGGAACAGCTGTGTAATTACGTATATGTCCTTTGTAACACGTTTTTTTTTCGAATTACATGTGATAGCATAATATATCTCTTTTTATCATGTATTTTTCTCGTACTACATGTTATTTATAAAGAACACATAGTATTTCTCGGAAAAAAACATTATATTCAGTGTAATATCTGTCTTTATCATGTTATTTTGTAATAATACACGTGTTTTATTAAGATCACATGTGAATATCTGTCTTTATCATGTTATTTTATAATAATACACGTGTTTTATTAAGATTACATGTGAATATCTGTCTTTATCATGTTATTTTGTAATAAAACACGTGTTTTATTAAGATCACATGTGATTTCTTTTTTAAAACGATGATTATTTTTTAGTAATACACGATTTGTTTTAAGATTACATGTGATTTCTTTTTTAAAAGTTACTATTCAGATTAAATTTTCCATGTCAATGTTTTTTCTTAAAAATTCACTATGTTTTTTAAAATATCATGTCTTTTAGTTAAATATAACATGCGAAATTTAAATGTTACATGCTATTTTGAAAAATCTCACGAAACTGTCTCACATATCGTTGATCTTGCAACAAACGAAGGATAGTTTTGGTATTTCACATCATCCGACAAGGTGGGTCCATGGCTATTTTCCAACAAAAAACTTTCTCTCTGCTATTTTGTTAATTTGAGTGTTTTATTTGGCTATTTCTTAATATCTCCCTTAAACTCTTGAAAGAACTTCTCTCTTGTATCTTTGAGAGAGAGAAAGTTTCTTCTTCAATCTTTTGTTTTGCGTTTCTGATTTGTTTTGGATAATAATACTTCCAACTTAGTCTTTGGCTAGGATTGGATTTAGTTTGTTTGTTTTGTTTCTTCTCTCTTTCTACAGATCTAAGGTAAATTCCGGAGGCTTTTCAACCGACTTTTATGCTTCTCCACCGTACTCGACCCTTCGTTTGTGAAAGAGTAATATCTTCGCTTTCCCTTAAGATCGTGGGCCTATTGGATAGGATTGGAGTGAAGCTTCCTTTTTGGAGGATGGATTGAGAAGATCTTGGACTTCATCTATGGTGGAAGTATGGAGGCATCGTCTGATTAGCACCGACGATTTATGTGGAAGGAGTGCGTGATGATGAATCGTTGAGCTCGACGGCGGCGTCAAGGTGAATCATGGATTGCCGGCACCGCTCTTTTCTTCTCCTCTCCGTCTCACGTGTTGACACGCATTGACACGTGGCTCTTTCTTTTCTTAACCTAATCTCTTTGTTAGTGGGTAAGGCTAGGCTTATATAATATCCATAGATTCTTTTCTTAACCTAATCTCTTTGTTAGTGGGTTAGGCTGGACTTATATAATATCCATAGATCCTCTTTGAGATTCTATAAATTGTTCTTGTTCTTTTTTTCTCTTTCTTTTGTCATTCCCACACATAGGTTTGGGCACAAATATGGATTCATATAGAACCGAACCGAACCGAACCGAACCGAAATTAATGGATATGGTTCGGTTCCGGTTCTAGTGAAAATATCGATTTGATCTTGAATTAAAGAACCATGGGTATCGGTTCGGTTCGGGTAGGAACCGATATCCATTCGGGTACCCAAAAAATATAGCCCTAACCTATATTTATAGAACTCAAAGTCTCAAACTCATCTAGACATAAACCTAACTACCCAAGCTTAACAACCTACCATATATCTCTCTTAGCCTCTTATATATTTCGTTGAAACCTAAAGAGAAACCCTAGTTTGTTCTCTCTTTTTCAAAGACGGAGACGCCGCAGACAACAACTCTCTCTTTCGAATCATTGCAAATCGAAGACAAAGCTTATTTTGGTGTCTTTAAAACCTGTGTTTTGTGGTATTTTTGAAACTTTGGGTGTCTTTTGACTTAATACTTTCCAAGTTTCAACTATTTTTTGAATTTGTAATGGTATGATGACTAATATGTGATGTTGCATTGCATACTTGCATAATTGTATTTGAATTTTGCATTATAATTTTATTGTTTTTACGGTTCCAAAAATATCCAAAACAGTTTGGTTCCTACTCGGTTCCAAAATTTATTACCCGAACCGAACCGAACCGAATAGGAACCGAACCGATATTGATTTGGTTCCAATATGGTTCCTAAATCTCACAACCAAAATACTTGGAACCGAATGGTTCGGTTCTAGAACCGAACCGAATACCCAAACGCCCAGGCCTACCCACACAACACCATGATTAATTATAAAAAGGAACAATGTCACCTGTGAATTTTGTAGTGCACGTTTTGAGAAAAGTCACTACGTAACGTTCTGCGTCCAAGATCCACAACATATAAATTCAAAAAAAATATATATATATTAGGTGTAAAAATTAAAGAATAGAAACAATGAATACAAATAAATAGACTAAAATCCAAAATGATAATAGATGTGGCTATGAGAATTTTGTCTACTTTAAATTATATTCAATCAATTGTTAACTGTTAGGCAAAAGAAGATTAGTAGAAATATTAACAAAAATTATAAGAAAAATTTACCTCAAATATAGAAACGAAATTGAAATTTGCTTGTTTGAAGAGGTAAATTGATGAATAAGAAAAGATGATTAGTTGTTTTGTAATTCTTGAGGTGAGAGGCTTTCATATTTTGATCACGATCAGAGAGTGGTGAGTCTCGTAGAAGCCAACGACGTTTTGATTTCCTCTCTTACAAATTAAGTAGGTTAAATTTTCTTTGGCCTTTTGTCTTAAACACTTTTTTATAGTGGGCCATTTTTGCTCCAATTTTTTTTTTCATATATTACAGGAAAAAGATAAATTATGGGTCATTTTATTTTTGGACCTTAGGCAAATGCCTATGCTACCATGGGTCAGATACGGGCCTGCTTATATTTAATCAAAGATGTAAATGACGTTGGGGTGGGTTTATCATCATCACTTGTACAACCCTTTAATGGGCTTTTCATCTAATGAAAATCTTGGCCGACAAAAAAATAAAATAAAAAAAAAACATTTATTTTTACAAAAATATTTAAATTTATTTTTCTTGATTTTTTTTTATACCTTCATTAGTTGAAAAGTAAGATAAAAAATCTCACTTCTTTTTTTTTTGAACAAAAGAATCTCACTTTTAGAAGTGTGTAATTTGGATGGTTTACAAAGAATGTTCACATAAAAATTGCAGACACATTCTCCCGTTTGTTGTAGATGGAATTCTGAAAATAACTTTTACTTTTATACGTACATATAATAAACTACAAGTTATCGTTTGTTTATGATATATTTTCTGGATCTATCGAATAGATCATCGTGAAAAGCGTATTATATATAGTTACTAGATGAATACCGCAACGTACGTTGTGAGGTTCTTTGAAGAAAACTATAAAAAGTTAAGAAACCACAATTATATTTAAGTGGATCATATATGTCAAGACTTCCGAGGTTAATGAGATATTCAATATCGAAACTCTGTTTATTATTTAAAAACGAAGAACACAAAGACAATCTTTTGAGTATCAAGAACAAATAGAAAATCATACATTATTTTGGGTTGTTTTAGACGCCATAATCTCCCTAAAACTAAAAAGTACTTAACTAACCAAATGGTCAAATACCCCTAATTAATTTGTATTCCCAACCTTTTAACTATAGCCTAAATAATACCTAATATTTTACAATGATAAATAAACAAAGAGGTAAATAGACATTTACTTTCCCTTGAAAAAAATTAGATGGGATGTTTGATGGCTTTACTTTTGGTTTCTAACATTACATGTTTTTCTCTGGCACTTCTAAGAACTTCCAAATTTTTGTTCATCTAGTCATGATTTCCTGTAATTCTGCTTCATAGGCGAAATCAATCCCTCCCAAATCTATTATTTGTTCACTGTCCGCATGATTGATAAGGATACAAGTGAAAATCTTTTTGTCCTTCCAAGCTTAATTCCTCTATAGCTTAGCTGTATTTCTAAAGAGGATTACAAGGTAGCTATATGACTAAGGGGATGATTGGAAGAAGCTTTAAGGGCTTTAGATTTTTTTTAAGTCTTAAAAGCCAAATATTTACCAATAATAATTTTAGGACTTTAGGTTTTTTAAAAGTTTTTAAAGTCTAACAGCCCATTTTTTTCTTTTTTACGTTGAATTTTCTAAAGTCTCAAATATGAGGCTTTTAAACAAATAAAAAAACTTGAAAATAAATAATAACTAAAAACTTTCTTTTTTCTTCTCCTCATAATAATTAGAATCTTTCTACATGTTTACATATATTGTTTGACACGATCCTCCCGAGGACTCGGCACTCTAAAGTTGAGCAAGGGATAAAGGTGGCTGTGAAGCCGTGATGATGGATAGATGATCTCGAGTTAGAGACTCTAGTATCACAAACCTTAAGAACAAGATCAAAAGCTATGAACAAAAGACACTTTCTTTTATTTGTATGGAAACTAACTCAAAACCATACATTCACAACCTCAATCTCTCAAGTTCTCTTTACAACACATAAAACTCTCATATACCCTAATGCCATAACTTGACATCTATTTATATGAAAATACAAACCCTAAATCTAATAGGATGAACCGACTTAAACATATTAGATAACTCCTAATACATTTTACTAAACTTTATCTCAAAAATATCAAAACCTTCTTTTAAAACTAGAAGCTTCCATCTCAAGTTATTTCCAAACCCTTCAAGCTTATTCAACAATCTCCCTCTTAAGCTTGAAGCCTTCCTTCTTCACATCAAGAACTCCAATAAGATCCCTCATCTCTTTGAATCTGATTCTCCCAAGAGCCTTGGTAAGAATCTCTGCTTTCTGAATTTCTCCGGGAACATGCTCCACCTCGACCAATTCATTTTGAATGAAATGATATCTTTTGTGTATATGTTTGCTTCTGCCATGAAACACTGGATTTCTAGTTAGTGCTATTGCCGACTTATTGTCAATAAGAATCTGAACTTTTCCACAATACTTCTCTGTAACTTCTTGCAAGAGTTCTTGAAGCCAAATGGCCTGTTTGGCAGCCTCAGTAGCAGCCATGAACTCAGCTTCACAAGAAGAAAGTGCAATAGTCTCTTGCTTCTGTGAGCACCATGTTATAGGACATTCATTGAGATAGAATATATGACATGTAGTACTTCTCCCATCATCCTCATCAACATTGTGACTACTGTCACTGAATCCTATAAGTTCTGTACTGGTTCCACGATGAAAGCAGAGTCCATAAGATCTAGTTCCTTGCAAATATCTCAGAACTTGCTTCAGAGCAGCTCCATGGGATTCTTTTGGCTCGTGCATGTACCTGCTTAAGACTCCTACACTATATGAAAGGTCTGGTCTCGTATGAAGTAAGTACCTAAGACAACCAATACTTCTTCTATATTCTTTCTCATCAATCCTTTTCTCTTCAGGTGCTTTACTCAACTTTAAATTTGCACACATTGGTACATGAACTGCATTGCAGTCTGCAAATCCAGTTTCTTCAAGAATTTTTACTGCATACCTTTCTTGATTTAGCAGAATACCATTTTCACTCTGAGTAACTTCAATCCCAAGATAATAAGTGAGTTTTCCGAGATCACTCATTTCAAAGTTTCTTGCCATACCTCTCTTGAACTCCAGTATCATTTCTAAGTCAGAACCTGTGACTAACAGATCATCCACGTACACAGCTATAACAAGAAATCCCTCCTTTTCTTTCTTTTGATATATAGATGGTTCTTTTGAGCATTTAGCAAATCCTAACTCCAAGAGAATAGTATTCAGTTTTGTATTCCAAGCTCTCGGAGCTTGTTTTAGTCCATAGAGAGCTTTGTTCAGTTTATATACTTTGTCTTGATTTCCTTCTTTTACAAAGCCCTTAGGTTGTGAGACATATACTTCTTCCTTCAATTCTCCATGGAGAAATGCTGTTTTCACATCCAGATAATGTATTTCCCATCCATTTGAAGCAGACAAAGCAAGAATAAACCGAATGGTTTCAATACGGGCTACTGGAGCAAAAACTTCATCAAAGTCAACCCCATGTATTTGCACGTATCCTTTTGCCACTAGTCGTGCTTTGTGCTTGTTTATGCTCCCATCTGAGTTCCTTTTAATCTTAAAAACCCATTTCAAGCCGATTGCTTTTGCTCCTATGGGAAGATCCACTAGATCCCATGTTCTGTTTTTCTCTATAGATGAAATTTCTTCAGCACATGCATCTCTCCATTCTTTGGATTCTTTTGCCTCATTATAGTCCCATGGTTCTTCATTCAAAACAAGGAGGAGTCTCTCACTTTCATACTCTGCAAGTAGAACATAGTCATTTAAGTAGCTTGGTTTCTTTATTTCTCTTTCAGATCTTCTTAGCTTAGGTTGTTCCTCTGCATCAGACTGTTTATTTGCTGAAGTGTGTTCTTCAACTGATTCATTCTCTTCATTCTCCTCAATATTTTCTGTCTCATTACTAATGGTATTTTCCCTAATACCATTGTTCCCAAATTCACCAAAATCAATCTCAAAATTGGTGTCTTTCTTAGAGTTATTCTAGTTCCAGCTTGTGTCTTCATCAAAAACAACATCTCTACTGACTATTATCCTCTGTTTTGTTGGATCAAGTAATCGATAGGCTTTAGAACCTGGTTATGTTCCTAAGTGTACTAACATTCTTGATCGGTCATCAAGTTTCTTGAGATGTATAGCCTCTGCTTTTGCATACCCTATGCAGCCAAACACTCTCATATGTTCAATATTCGGTTTCCTTTTCTTGAAAGCTTCATATGGAGTCTGATTCACCAAAGTTCTTGTTGAAACTCTGTTAATGATATAGGTAGCATGTCTTATGGCTTCTCCCCATAAGTAATTTGGAACACACATGTGTTTCAGAATGCTTCTGGTCATCCCCATTAATGTTCTATTTCTCCTTTCAACAACTCCGTTTTGTTGAGGGGAGTATGGTGCGGTTAAATGTCTCTGTATGCCGGATGCATCGCAAAAAGCTTGAAACTCAGTACTCAGAAACTCACCACCTCTGTCAGTTCGAAATGTTTTTATAGTAGTTCCAGTTTCTTGTTCAACACTCGCTTTAAAACTTTTGAATTTTGTGAACGCTTCACCTTTTTCTTTCAGCAGCAGTGACCACATATATCTTGAGTAATCATCAATTAGGACAAAGATATACCTGTTCTTTGATGGTGTAGGAGGTGTGATTGGACCACAGAGATCTCCATGAATTAGTTCAAGTATGTCTTTTGCTCTGAATGATGTTTCTTGTGGGAATGACTGTCTTGTTTGTTTCCCAAGAAGGCATGAGGAACATAGTTCCTTTTCTATTTTGATGTGTGGTATACCAAATACAAGCTCCTTTTCTACCATTGTTTTCATAGTCTCTGTTCCAATATGCCCTAGTCTAGCATGCCACTTGGATGAGATTTTTTGAACACCAATTTGCAGA
Source organism: Arabidopsis arenosa (assembly GCA_905216605.1). Taxonomy (NCBI): domain Eukaryota; kingdom Viridiplantae; phylum Streptophyta; class Magnoliopsida; order Brassicales; family Brassicaceae; genus Arabidopsis; species Arabidopsis arenosa. The sequence goes on from LR999458.1 coordinate 5,497,524, forward strand.
CACTTGGTATCATCAACTTCTAAAGTGACTTTGTAAAGCCGATTTCTAGATCTTTTGGCTTTTACTAATAACTTCCCTTCTTTGTCACAGAGTGTTAGATGATCATCTCTCATTCTAACATCACATCCTGACTCAGTGGCCTGACCTAGACTTACAATGTTGCTTTTTAAATCTGGAATGTAGTATACATCATTAAGAGTTCTTCGATCTCCATTCTTAGCAATAAACACAATTGAGCCCTTTCCTTTGATATCAATTCTAGAATCATCCCCAAATCTAGCCTTGCCTGTGATTGATTCATCAAGTCTATAGAAGTAGGCTAATATCCCTGTCATGTGGTTGCTAGCTCCATTATCCAAGTACCATACATTCTTATTATCGGAGTTTGTTTCAAAATTATTTGGAACAAAGTTCTTTTCATTCAGATACACAACTTCATGCATCATCAGAGCGTCGGCTTCTTGTGTGTCAGTGTTCTTAGTTTCTTGAGTCTCCTGAAGTTTAAGTAACCTGTCAGGGCAATCAGAAGCATAGTGTCCTAGCTTATCACACCTGTAACATGTTATTTTACTTGCATCCCTGTAACCTCCATTGTTCTGTTTATAGTTATTGTTCTGAAAGTAACTAGATCTTCCTCTTCCTCTTCCACGTCGACCACCTTGGCCTCTTCCTCTGTTTGAGTACCAAGGTTGTGTGTCAGAGTTTGCATATAGCACTTTCCTTGATCCTCTTGGTTATCTTCTTCATCACAAATTCGTTCTTCATAGGCTTTTAGTCTTCCAACTATATCTTCAAAGCTAGTTGAGTTTAGGTCAAGAACTTGTTCAAGCGCAGCTATTATGTGAATATATCTTTTTCTTGGTAGTCCGTTTAAGAATTTCTTAACAAGTTTTGGTTCTTCAATATCATGTCCGAGTGATGCAGATTTTGTAGATAATTATGAGAGTCGACCTGCAAAATCATCTATCTTGTCTGTATCTTTCATCTTGATTCTTTCAAAGTCTCCCATTAGGGTTTGCAGTCTTGCATCTTTAACCCTGTCTGCTCCTAGATGTCTAGCTTTAATTGCATCCCATATCTTCTTTGCAGTGTTTAGTTTCCCGACTTGTAGTGTTAGTGCTTCGGGAATAGATTGAAGAAGAAGAGCGCTAGCCATGTTGTTTTTGTCAATATCCTCTGATCCGGGTTCTACCGCGTCCCAAACTTTGTGAACTTTAAGCGCCATCGTCATACGTATGGTCCAGAACGTGTAGTTCGTAGGGTTTAACATCGGACACTGGATAGAGGAGGTTCCTCCTCCTTCCTTGTTGTTACCTGCTGGGATCACCTCTCCCATGTTTCTTCACAGATCACCTTCTCGTGATCGTGATCTGTTTTCCTCGTGATCGTGCTCTGATACCAAATCTAGTATCACAAACCTTAAGAACAAGATCAAAAGCTATGAACAAAAGACACTTTCTTTTATTTGTATGAAAACTAACTCAAAACCATACATTCACAACCTCAATCTCTCAAGTTCTCTTTACAACACATAAAACTCTCATATACCCTAATGCCATAACTTGACAACTATTTATATGAAAATACAAACCCTAAATCTAATAGGATTAACCGACTTAAACATATTAGATAACTCCTAATACATTTTACTAAACTTTATCTCAAAAATATCAAAACCTTCTTTTAAAACTAGAAGCTTCCATCTCAAGTTATTTCCAAACCCTTCAAGCTTATTCAACAGAGACGACACACGACTCAAAAACGAGAGAATGGATCGATGGATATCTCCGAAGCTTGCGGAAGAGCTTCACGATACCGAAACTTAGATCCTTTCGATATACGCACCAAAATAAACTAAGGGTTTTGCTGGATATACACACCAACAAGATGGTCTTCTTAGAAAAGGTTTTTGATAAAAAAACAGATGAGTTCTCATAAGAGATTACAAGAGAATATATAGAGGAGAAGGAGAGAAGAGAATGTAGAGAGACAAGTCTTGGAACAAGCTCCAAGGCTGCCTAGAAACTTAACAAAATATTAAATATAGAATTTGAATAGAAAAGATCCTCTGGCTTCAAAGATGACCCTTGAACTTCTATTTTCGTCGTCACTCCTCTTGACCAGCTATTAAGCACTTGGTTTGGGTTCTTCTCGGGCTTGTAATGGCCATAAAATGGGCTGGACTCCATATATATTCCATGGGGTAGACTTCTGAATGTTATACCATGGGCCGGATCAACAAATGGGTGATTTGAATGTGAATCATTTGCCTCATTAAAAACCTTGTCAAGAAAACCCATTGGGACAAAACTTGGCAAGGGAAAAGGAGTACAAATGAGACACATGCCCATTTGATGATCATTTATCAAAACCAGTGAGGTTAAGATAACATCTTTTCCATACTCTTTCTCTGCTACGAGCTCACTTTCTGGTCCAAAATGCTCCTCAGGTTCAAGCTGCTCCTCTGCTTCAAGCTCCTCCTCGGCTACAAGCTCGTCATCATGTTCCAAGTCCTTTATGCTTTCCAGGATCATATCATTGTTTCACAAATATTTTTTGATAAATTAATTATTATCATTTTTCAATCTTTCCTTTAAGATCTATTTCAATAATAATCATTTTATTTTCATAATCACCATTAATATTGGTATAAAAGAGTTTATAGAATAGTATTTTTAATAAAACATATACTTTCATATAGGCCATTCAATTATTTCATAAATTACTACATCATTAATAGTTATATTGATTTTGATTACTCAAAATTATACAACTACTCAACAAAAAGGAAACATTAAAAACACTATTATTAGCCATAACAATTGCTCAAGAATCATTCAAGATAAGTATTTTAAGTATTTTTACCTTATAATTTAATTTCCAAATGTTTATTTGGTTTGTTAGCAAAATTTTATGTTGACTAGTTTACCAAAATAATTATCGTAAAACATATTTTAAATATTTAAAGATCAAATTTGTTTACAATTAATTTGGAGTGAAAACATCTAAAAAACCGTTGAGATTATTTGAAGATGCAGTACAATATATATTATAAGGATCCTCAAGCTCCACACCTTCACCCAAGTTTTTAGAAGTTTATCACACTTCTTACTAATGTGTTTGGATATTAAATTTCGTCATGAAATAATAAATATAAATAAATGTGTTCATTTAGAATTTTTATTTCTAAACCTTTATCATTTCTTTTAAATAAATATTTTATTATTAATAATTGGTTTTTAGTTTATCCACTTTTTAATGCAATGTTTGGTTATTATACATGAATGAATAATACATATTTCGTTTATTTATTGAGAATATTTTTCTATACATTTATTTATGAATTTTTGTATTTTTCTAAATTCTTATCATTAATCATTGTATTTTGCTTACAATTTATTACGAGTACTTATGAAGATGTTATTAATCGTTTGAATGGAAGATGAACAGTTCAAAAAAGGGAAGATTAAAAGAAGGAAGATCAAGTGAACGACGTTTCACAAGTTTGGCATTAAAAAATTTTAGTCTCGAAACTGATCTAAAATCGGACCACATGTAATAAATGTAATATAGAACACTTGAATGGTAAGTACATCCTTAACTAGTTCCGATAAATTTTACGCTTAGACCGTCTCTAAGGAGATACCAAAACACCAAATTTGGTGACAATTCAACTCCAACAAGATACCATAATGGACGGCATCTCTATTTTTTTGGTGTTTTGTGAATAGTGTTACAACACTATTCACAAAACACTAAAAAAAATGTTATTATTTAATTTGTGTTTTTATTTACTTTTATATTTAATTGTTATTTATCAATTAAAAACAAGTATACTATCATTATTTTTGTTTGTTTCATTTTTAATAATAGCTTTTAATTAAAATTAATATGAGATAATAATTTGCACAATTTTTTTAAATAATCATGAGAATTAGCACAATGTAATGTATATTTTATTATTTTAATTTATCGATTGTAATTTTATATTAATGAAATTAAATAAATCAGTTTAAAAAAATATATATTTATCAACTTATTAAAGAAAAGAAAGCAAATTTTAAATTTATTAATATAATAATAAAAGATTTTGTTTTTGGTGTAAGATTTGGTGTCTATGGTTGGAGATTAAAAAAAACTGGAACACCAAAACACCAAATTTGGTGTTGAAATTTGTTGTTTTGGTGTTCCATGGTTAGAGTTGCTCTTAGTTTTCAAAGTTAGTAACTCATACAATTGTGACACGTATCAAATCTATTCATAAGATTTTAACATGTGTAAAAAGAAAAATTATACAATAAATTACTAATCCTAAAATTAAAAAGATTAAAAAATCTATTTTATAAAAGGTATATCAAAACAAAATAATATAGTAAATTACTAATCCTAAAAAGAAAAAATTTACAATCACTATTCTTTGAAGTTATATATTAAAAATTAAAATTATATAAATATTAAATTTAACTAAAACATATCATCTTATTATATAACGGTTGATGTTTCAAAGTTACTAATTAACATGATTAATATATGCGTCAATAAATTGATGATATTTTGATATATATACATGAAAAAAATAATCTTAATTAGATTTTGACACATGTTAACATACATATGAAAGTTATATACAAATCTTTAACATAAAAATAAAACATACATATTTATAATTAGAAAATACTTTAATTAAAATAATAAAATTTTATTAAAAAAATAAAGTCAAAAAGAATATAGAAATAAATATTTTTTCTAAGTAAAAAATTCTTTATTTACTTTCTAAAGGTTATCAAATTTAAAAGAAATCAATAGACGGTTTTTAAAATTAGAGAAAAGATTGGCAAGGAAAAAGAGAAAAAAAAATAGAAAAGAAAGAATGACATCAAAAAAGAATAAAAAGAAAAAGGAAACAAAAGGCGGGACCCACTTATTTGGTGTTCCCTCCTCGTTTCTTCCCTTCACGTCTCCCGATGTTTCACAAGTCGCAACCCACTTTCGTCTTTTAGATCTCTTCTTCTTATTTCCTCTCAGAAATCTTACTACACGAAGTCAATTCGATCTCGTCTTAAATCCATAAACTTGTGATTTTGGTGTCAACGATGTCAAAGTTTCAGAGCAATTTCAATCAGAAGATAGATTATGTCTTCAAGGTAGTCTTGATCGGCGACTCTGCTGTTGGTAAATCTCAGCTCCTCGCTAGGTTTTCAAGAAACGAGTTTAGTATCGAATCTAAAGCAACGATCGGTGTCGAGTTTCAGACAAGAACACTTGAAATCGATCATAAAACTATCAAAGCTCAGATATGGGACACTGCTGGTCAAGAACGGTAAATTTTCTTAGTCAAATTTATGATTTATCATCGTAGATCCTTGTTTTAGTTCTTAGAATTTGATAATTTTGGTTGCTTCGATGCGTATAAGGGTTGTTCGTTTAGTAGTCGTTGGCGAATGCGACCAACTACCGTAACCAAACGTTGTTATAAGTCGTTGATTTATTTAGTTAACGTTATAACATGTTGTAGTCGCCAACGATTGCCAAATGAATAGGTTCATAGTAAACGATTAGTAAAATGAGATCAATATTTTCTTATAAACTCTCTGATTGTGGAGATTTTGTTTAGGTATCGAGCGGTGACGAGTGCATACTACAGAGGAGCAGTAGGAGCAATGCTAGTTTACGACATAACGAAACGACAGTCGTTTGATCATGTAGCGAGATGGTTAGAAGAATTGAGAGGACATGCTGACAAAAACATTGTGATTATGCTTATAGGAAACAAAACTGATCTTGGGACACTTCGAGCTGTACCAACTGAGGATGCTAAAGAATTTGCTCAAAGAGAAAATCTGTTTTTCATGGAGACATCAGCCTTGGATTCGAAAAATGTCGAGCCGTCTTTTCTCACGGTTTTGACGGAAATCTATCGAATAGTGAGCAAAAAGAATCTTGTGGCGAATGAGGAAGGAGAATCTGGAGGAGACTCTTCTCTTTTGCAAGGAACTAAGATTGTTGTTGCTGGAGAAGAGACTGAGTCTAAAGGAAAAGGTTGTTGTGGAACATCATAGAATTATTTTCATGATCTTTTCTCTCTTTTTTTGTTACTACTATTTCTTGTGATCTTATTTATTTCTTCTCTTTGACTGCATAAATAATGTGTCTTCTTTGTATGTAAGATGTTGATGATAGAGTTAAACATTGTATACTGAAATGAGTTGTGTTTATTCAGGATACATATACAAGTTATTTCGATTATGACAAATTAAGCTAAACATTGTTAGACTGTCAAATAATAGGGACATAGTTTAACAGATTGTGATATCATGTGTCCAAGAAACATTAAATAGAAAAAAATACAAAGAAGTAGATTAATGATTATAGTTATGTAATTGTGAAAGAAATATGATACTCTTGCAAAGAGATTTGAATTTCCAAATTTCTGAAACAACTAAACATATATGATTTTGTGCCCTATACATAAAGAGAAGTGTTGGAAGTAAATATAAGTTATAAGGATTTGGCCTATTACAATTCAACTGTAATTAACATTCGGACACCTCAAGAGTCTTTGTGCAAGACAATGGTTGAATTTCTTGTTGTTCCTATTTCTATTGTGTTTTCCATACATTTTCATTGTATCTAGAGTCGATCATTTTTATATTTTTAACGTCTCTAATTCAAAACCGAACATGAAACTTTGGTTTCATTCGGCTCCTTTATGATGGATGGAGAAATTCCCAAATAAAAAAAGACGGGAACGAAATAAAAATTGACACATAACATCTATGTTAGCTTTTTTTCCGTCTGGGTACTCTCACAGAAATTTTTGCTTTCTAGATGATCCTTTGTGCATATGATATGGTCTTCCATATATATTTTTGGTCATTTTTGAGTTATTTCTGGGCGTTGGAGAGTTTTGGACTGAGATGGATGCGTGGAATTGAAATGGGAGTGAAGAAATCATTATGGAGCATGAAGTACTGTGAAGAGAAGTCTAATGACCGGCCTGTCTCAATTAATGACCAGCCTGTAGATAGAAAGCAAGAGGAACAAAGAGTGGTCACAGGAAGAGTAGAATGAGAAAGTGAGATACATGTGACCAACCGGTCAAACTATCTTGGAGTGTCTGGCCGGTCAATAGAAAACAAAAACATTTGTCGAAGAGCAATCTCCATGGACATACCTCATCCAAAATAGTGATTGGCAGGCCGCTCGTCAAGAAGTAGTTGGTCGAGAATCAAGAGGTCTTGAAGCAGCCAATGGTTGGCCGGTCAGTTCTAGATGTTGTTGCCTAGGAAATTAACTCTCTCATTTTTGAGTTATGATCCTAAGCTTTATTCTATAGTGCCTTATTGGATTAGAAGTACTTTGGTTTAAAACCTTTTGTTGTAAGAACGTCGGTTAATGAGTAGTTGAGGTTGAGCCACAAAAAAAAACAAAAAAACAAAACAAAAACTCTCAATTCTAAAAAGTTTCCCCAAAACTAAGGATGGTTCCTTAAACTAAAGTAAAATCAAATCTAGGGTTCTACAGTAGATGGTGATGGACCTTCCCCAGAAGTATTGTGAGTTTTACGTCGATCATCTTCGATTTTGTTCACATAAGCCCTTATTGTCGTGACAGCAAGAGCTGGATTTCTCTCAACAAAGGACATGAACTTAGTCGAGAACAAAGTATCTTTCATGTTCGTTGTGATGAACTCAGAGATAGCATCTTTGAGGATGTTATCCGAGTGAATCTCTGCAAGCTCTAGGACGTAAAATGCATCTGATGAGTTCATGGAAGCGATGAGATGGTTTCTACAGACTTCTTGGAGGTATGGAATCTCGTATTCTTTTGCAGCTACGTAGAGTGTACGGAAATGCTCAACCGGTATCATATCAGGAAGCGAACCGCTGTATATGAACTCAAGAAATGTCTTTAGCTCATCGCATGTCGTCATATCTGGAAGAGCGAATATCTTGATCGATGAATCATTGCAATCATCAGAATCCAATATGTTCCAAAACACCTTTGATCTTGCAGCCATCCGCAATTTAACCGAATTTAGCTAGCAATTTTGTTTTGTACATGAAAATATTCAGAGTAGAGAAAAGAAGATACCAAGATAAGTTTGTGAGCGGGGATATCGGTTCCATCCCCTGCTCTAAGCCATAAATATATCGGTTTTCAATTGTTCTTTAAAGGCTTTTTGTAAGTGCCCCAAAGAAATCCATCTTGTTTGCAGATTCTTTCGCCATACTCTGCGAATAAAGTTATCATATTATAGCACAATGCAATTTAGTAAAACAGAGTAAAGTGAGATTTCCGCAAATCCAAAATGCAAATATCTTCTTTGTTAATATATTTAGAAGGGTTCTCGGTTTAAAATATAGATCCAAAATAGTTGACAAAATTACATTGAGCCTAACTAAAATGTGACAAAAAAAAGTGAAAACATTGACTCTGAAACAAATTGCCGAATCTGGTTAGTCGTCTCTCTACTTGTGCATTAGTATTGTCTACCATGCTAGATCACTTCAAGCGTCCTCAAGATTTTTCCCTTTACCTTAACCTCACCAATACAACACACTTTTGTTCCTGAGAAAACGGCAAAAGCGTAGAGTCGGCACCTTTTTAAAAAACTAATTCCATCCTTAAACTTATATAATTCTCCTAATATACACTGACTTTTTGAGTTTGTTCTTTTTAAAGCTTTCTAAGAACCCTAACCGATTATGAAGAACACTTCAAAATAAAATCTAGACGATCAATAACAACCAGTTTATACCTGGAGAGAAGATTTTGGTTAGCTTTCCGGAAAACGTTACTTGTTCAGATGAAGAGGAGACATCACAAGAACTTGGAGAAGGCTCTCTAGAATAATAATATTTTGGAATATATGTGGAACGAACTAGGGTTGAGACTAATCCTAACACTACACTAAAAGTCTTTAGGCCATAACTAGGTTACATTCCTTTTTCTTGACAATTAGGCAGCGTAGTACACGCATAATAAATGCTTTTGGTATTAATTTCCCTAATATTTTTTAATAAAACAAATCTCACTCTTATTAGTTTAAAAAGAATTTAGGTAATAAAAGATATTTATCATGGTAAGGTAGGAAAAAAAATCTAGATATTAATCTTTTTTTTTTTTTTTGTCAACAGCTTTATTGGATTGGCTCAAATGAGCCAATGTGGAGGAATGTTGTTTACATAAGTAGATAGTTGCGGTAGGGTACGAACATTTCGTGCCAATTTATCCGCCTTCACATTCAAATTTCTAGAAATTAACGATAAAGAGAAAAAATCAAACTCCTCCTTGTCGCTCTGAATCGCCTCCAAGTAGGTCGCGAACGCTGGCCACTCGTGTGGGGAAGACACCATCTTCACCAAATCGGAGCAGTCTGTAAGGAAAGCTACTTCTCTTTTATCTTGGCCGATCATACATCTCATCGCCCAGATTAGTGCTTCAACCTCTGTGTGGAGTGAGGTCAAGCTTCTTCGAGTATTTGCAGCTCCCATGTCGTGCGTTTCTTCGTTTGGATACGAACAAAACCATCCTAATCCTGAAAAACAATCACTTTCTTTCCAAGAACCATCTAAGAAACATCGATAACCTGATCGATTATGCCCGATATGTTCCACTCTACAATGAGATTGAGTAATTGTTGCCACCGTTTCTAGGTTGTCATCCGAGATCTCTACCTGAGCCAATTGCCAGGCTTGCTCTAGATATTAATCTCAATAAATGCCTTTTGAAATTGTGTACCGTTATTTTTTTATCGCAATCTTTCGCTTTTTTTTTAACGTATGGATTTATTATTTATTGCAAATTATAAGAACTGTTACATATGTACACGATTGTACAACGAATGACCTGACGACACTTTCTTATCTGCGAAAGGCTATAATTGTACATCGCTGGAGATCTTATCTGGGACTCGAACCCCATACATCTTGGTGTAGAAGCATTAATTAACCCTAGTCAACCAATGGACCAAGGGGGCTTCCACCGCAATCTTTCGCTTAAATATATCTTTTTATTTAAAAGTAAAAAATATTTTTTATGGCTGTTTTTTTTTAGAAAGCTGCAATCCAAATTAATATTTAAACCATTGCAATATTTAGTTTATTTGACAAATTATTGAAACATTTGGTTTATTTTATGAATCGTTATAACAATTTAATTATTTATAATTTTTTCTCGGTGTAATTTTTATAAAATAATATTTTTAATTACTAAAACATATTTAAAATAAAATTGTAATCGTTTAATTGATCGATTGCAAAATTTGATTTATTTGACAAATCATTGTAACTTTTGGTTTTGTTTTATGAACCATTGTATTTGACGAATTATTGCAATTTTGGTATATTTAATGTATACGTGTAACTTTCATAATTTTATTTTTAATATATTTATATGCTTTTGTATAAGACATTTTATTTTTAATAGATAACTTTTTGTTAACTACTTCCAAACATAAAATAAAACAACTCCTAATATACACGCTACCAAAATTGTCCAAAAAAGTCTCTTTTATGTTTAATAAATAATTAATTTAAGTTAATTCGCCAATTAACTATAACTAAATTCTAAAAACTTCCTTCAAAACTAGGGATAGACGTTCCATACAGCATTACTGAATATGGAGTCTAATATGTTTACGTCGACCATCCTTGATTTTGTTCACATAACCCCTTATTGTCTTGACAGTAAGAGCTGGATTATTCTCAACAAAAGATATGAACTCACTCGAGAACGAAATATCTTCCATGTTTGTTGAGATAAACTCAGTGACAGCATCTTTGAGGATCTTGTCCGAGTGAGTTTCTGCAAGCTCAAAGACATAAAATACGTCTGATGATTTCATGGAAGCGATGAGCTGGTTTCTGCAGACTTCTTGGAGGTATGGAATCTCATATTTGTCTGCAGCTACGTAGAGTGTATGGACATGATGCACCAGCTTCGTATCAGGAAGTGAACCGTTGTACATGAACTCAAGAAACGTCTCTAGCTCATCATGTGTCATCTCTGGAACAGTGATTGTCTTGTTCCATGAATCATCTAAATCCAATATGTTCCTAAACACCTTTGATCTTGCCACCTTTGTACAAATTTTAACGGAAATTAGCTAGCAAGGTTTTTATAATATGAAATGCAAAAGAGAGAAAAACAAAATACCAGGATAAGTTTGTGCGCGGGGATAGCATCAGTTTGGTCCCCTGGTTGGAGCCATATATCGACTTTTCGTTGTTCTTTAAAGGTTTTCAAAAGTCCCTCAAAGAAATCAATCCTGTTTTCAGATTCATCATCCACCATACCTTGCGAATAAAAATATCATGTTATAGCATTATGCACTAAATGCATGTCTCTTTTTTGCTCTTCGATTTAGAGAAGGTTCTTGTCAAAAACAAACACAGATCGAAACCATTTTTTTTTTTTTAAAAGGGTTTACCGATTGAAACTAGTTGACACTCATATAAAGCCTAACTAAGATTCTAAGAATGTTATGTGATGGAATATTTGATGACGATACCTCAAGCAAAATGGCCGAACGGACAGTGATGGAACCTTAAATATCGTTTTACGAAATCGACTAGCATTTTTTTTTTTTTTGCTAACAATGTAAAGTATTTATACCATTTTTAAATTGGAGACAGCGATTACAGAGATAACAAAGGAGATTGAAAGACCTAAAACTACGACTAAAGACATGCGGATACAAGAGAAAACACGACAAGGAAAAACACAAGCAAAATTCCAGAATGGGCTCAAAGAAGAAACATCAATTCCGAACCGCGAAGAAAAAACTAGCATGTTTTTCTTGAAGAAACAGTTTCTTATTGCAAATCAACAAATTTAACAAACAAATGCAACTGAGAAGTGTTTCCAAACCGGAGAAGATGCTTTGTTTTTACGAAAACGGCAAAAGGGAAAGCGAACTTTAAAAGAATACTTAAGCTAAATTGATTCTCTTAACTATAATGCACAACCATTTTAGAAAACTAGTTTTATTCCTTTAACAAAAAAAAAAAACTAGTTTTATTCCTAACCTAATTCGATCTCCCAATATAGAATGATTCTGAGTTTGTTTCTTTTTAATTTTATTTTTTTCTAAGAACCCTAAACGATTATGATGATATATAAAAGTAAGAAATAAACTCGAGACGAGAACAACTAGTTTGTTTGGTTTTTTTACCTGGAGAAAAATTTGCGTTTAGTTCGCTGGAAAACGTTACTTGTTCTCGCCGCTTTCTACTTTCTCAGGTGAAGATATCCCAGAAACTTTGATAAGGCTCTCTAGGAGAAGAAAGAATTGGGGATATAACAATAACGAATATATATAGAGGGAATTAGGGTTAAGACTAATCATAACATTACACTAAATAAGAGTATTTGGGCCGTAAAACAGGTACACTCCTTTTTCTTGATATACCTACGCAATGTTCCAGGTATAAATTAATAAAAAAAATCTCCTTATTATTTTAAGGGGAACTAGATTTTATGATTTATTTTTAAAGTTAGTATAAAAATATTTTGTAAATTGTATCTCCTTATAAAATATTTATTTATATTATAGTTTACAATTGTTATTAAGTAACGGTATACCACGAGTCCACGAGATAATTGTTAATAAACTGAAGATTTAACCCGTATTAAAGCGGCTCCGAAATATAATCCGTTCCGTAATTTCTTAACCGTCCCGTGATTTATTTTTATTTTAAAATTAATGATTATTTATTATATATAAAAGTTTACAAATCATATCATTCACTAAGACATTTATATTTTTATAAACAAAAGATTTAATCTGTATTAAAGCGGCATGTTAATGATATTTTAAAATTTTATAAATATTGATTCAAACTCGTCCACCATATAACTTCGTTCCGAAATATTTCCCGTCCTGTAACTTCTTAACCCATCCCGTGATTTGTTTTCTAAAAGTAGTAATTTTTAAAATTTAACGATTATTTATTATATATAAAAGTTTGCAAATTGTACCATTTTCTAAGATATTTATATTTTATAGTTTACAATTGTTATTAAGTAACATTATACTACGAGCCAATTTTTGGTTTTATACAATCTTTTCTAAATAAGACTGATTTAATATGTCTAATATTGGTGGTGTTAAAAAAAAATTAAGGATTTAATCCGTATTGAAGCAGCGGATTAATGATATTTTAATCTTTTTATTATTGTTGATTAAAAAACCCGTCCCGCCAAAAAACTCATTTATTTTATTAGTGTTGATCTTATTTATGATATGATTTTTAATCATTGTCTAAATATTTTAATCGATGTAGAACGTTGAACATACATTTTCGTCAATTGGATAATATATGTCTGTTTTTAAAATTTCGAATCACAGTATATGCAGAAAAAAAAATAGATTTTTTTTACTTTATTTATTATATGATGATTCAAAACAGTTAAAAACAAATCAAACAAAGATGATAGGAGAATCATAATTCTAAATATTAATCAAATCTTCTAAATATCTAAATTATTAAATATGGAATATCCGGTGTATGAGTTGGGTTAAATATAACCTGACCAAACAAACTTTTTATGACCAAAATTTTTAAACGGGTCGGGTATCTAAAGTATCCGAGAATAATTTCAGCCACCCGACTCAAAAGTGACTGCAAAAATACTAGTATAGATATAGCTAAGAAAATAATCTCCATTACTTTCAGTTTATAACTTATTTAATGAGTCCAATTTTTTTGTTAAACCTAATTGAGATATTGGATTTGACCAGTAGAGAAGATTTCACTACTACGGTGGTTCATTTCAACATCATGACGAGCGATGTCACTGAGTCTTTTGATGCGGGTTTGAAAAAGGTACTTGAATTCCTCATCCTTACAAAAATTTGAGTACATACAGAGTACAGTTATGATGTGGTTTGCAAATTTTCCAGTCCAACTTCTAGAAGTTGATATCGCTCAGCGTGCTCCGAATAAAAAATGCAGAGTATTAGGTTAAGACAGTCGCAGGCTGATCTTATCAAGTAGATCTGCACATGGAAATCTTGCAAATGAATGTAACCATGCAATGCAGGGGCTTAGGTCCAGACACATGTTAATGTTGAGTATAGCTCTACTTTTCGGAGGTGCATACCGCGAAAGTTTCTAACCTGTACCAGACATCCCAGCACTCGATATGTTGCATTGGCCGCCATTTGAATACAAGGGAGCAGCATAACTAATGCGTTAAATTTTTATTTGTAGTTGACCAATAAAAAGTTTTCACCGGTTCAAATGAAACAAATACAAGATTTAAATTCAACCAAATTCTGAGTTATCAACATCAAATGCTTCACCAAAAGCAGAGATTTATATTTGTCAACCCATGAATGCAACTGGTTCATGGCTGAACACTGAAACTATGAAAATCCCTTCTTTCCTTTTAGATTGATGACAGAGAGCTCTTGTTCAACATACTCTCCTGCAGGTATCGCAGGATAGTTACTCGCCAGTGTTGATTCCGCGAAATGTCCCAAAGGTTTCAGCTCAGAATCAGAGGCAATGTGGGCAAACAACTGCAAGACATGCAGAAACAAATCTTTAAGATAAGCCAAAAGAGTTATCAAGAGACTGACTAAGACTTACAGTCGAGGAAACTCTCCATAGGCTTCTGTTTTGTTCTTTTGCTAATTTGATTGCATCTTTAGTCTTGCTCGTGACAACCACTTCATGCATTCCAGCAATGCATTCTCCAGCGGTCAACCATTCTATCTGGATACATGAACATCAACATTTTAGCAAATATATTAGAACCTCAGAGAAGTTGTTAGCACAGTTTCTTCGATTACATAATTCGAGATATTTGGCTGTTCATAGATGCTTCGAGTAAACAAAAATGCAGTAACATCTCCGTACCTGCTTTCCAGTTTGAATCAAGAGACAGCCTACAGGAACTTTAACCGCAACCTTCTCCCCATTCCTTAACCAAATATATAGACCAGGGAATCTACTTCTTCCATGAATCGTTAGAAAATTGAGGTCATAGTGATATCCTGCAAATATCGTCCCCTCCTCGTTGTAACAGTTAAGATCACTTCCCGTTGGAGCAAGAAGATGAGGACCCTAAGATTCACAAGAACGACACTCTTGAAGTGAAAGAAATCACAATCCATGCAATGACTCCGGTTTCCACTTAACCATTCATCCAAAACTTAAGCTAAATGCAGGACTGTTCTGAACAACATTAGAACAGCTAAGAACTTACCTGCTTCATGAGTGATGTAAATGCATCCTTAGGCAAACCAAAACCGATTGCTGCCATTTCAGCAACAACCTAAACAATTTAAAAACAAAAATCGTCATCAACTCATCATAGTTATAACTAAAAAAAAAAGCATTAGACGCCAACTCCATAGCAAAGACTCACCTCAACCGCGGATATCATCTTGTAACCCCATGAGTCCATTACTTCTTTCCACTCTGGAAAACCTTCCGGTATAACAGGCTCAGAATTAAGCTCCTAAAACCATGTCACTCATAAATTAACTACAAAGAAACATATCAAATACCAAATCTACTGAATGTATCCGAAGATCAAACCTTAAACCGTGTGTTTGATGGCCGAGGACCAACTCTCCACATATATCTCCACTTATGATCTGGTCCTTTAGGAATATGTGGTTTGTATTCATCAGGCATTGTCTTGAACTTTTCTTGCATCTCTTCATCAACCAAACTTCTCGGAACTTCCACTCCCTCCGGCGTCGCACCAACCTATTAAAAATCCACACTATACTCATTTAAAATCCACATAGCAATAAAAATTGGTGTAGTCTTGACAAGATTGGAATTTCTCAAACAACACATCCACATCAAGCAGTAGTAATTTACAAAAACACTAAGATTTGTGCCCTAATCATGCCCTAATTTGACTTAATTCAGATTCTATTAACTAAAAATTACTCTAAATGTAACGAATTCGAAAACAAAACACGAAATTCGATTAAATTGAATCATAAATCGACAAAGGGCAAAATTGATTATGAAAGGTTAAAACGAAGAATCGATTTTGAAGATAGAGATCGCAAGAGAATCTTGAGAAACCTGATAGTGAAGATTAGGTCTTTGTTGCAATCGTTTGAAATCATCGGGCTTTTGGAAATAAGTCTCCATCATATCGATGAATCGATCGTTGTCTTGAGCGGTACATCGAGGATCTTTGACAAGAAGAGCTCCGGTTTCTTTTAGGATCCGACTCACTTCTCGGCACGATTCGAGAAGATTGGATCCTAATTGATCACCGGAAGATTCGAGGTAACGAGACAGATCTACGACGGGTAATTCCATTACCGACAAAAGAGAGGAAGAGACAAAAGTAGTAGTCACCAGTGTTGTTGTTGTGTGTTGTTGTTGTTGTAGTGCGTATGGCGGGAGATTGAGATGGAGTGGATTTGATGCATGTAGATGCCTCTCCATTATTCATTGTATCTTTTAAGAGAAAATTGGTGAAGAAAAATTTTTGTTACTTTTAGAAAGTAATATTGAAATCGTTCTATTATTTGTTTTTAACTCAACACATAAATCAATTAAACAATTTACTCAACCATGAAACAAAATCCAAATTGATTTTTTCCCATTCGATATAGTAAGATTTCCTCATCTACTTTTTTCAAGAAAAAAACGAAAAAGATTTTCTTCCGCTATATTGAAATGAAATTGTTCTATTATTATTATTACTAGATGAATACCCACGCTACGCGTGGGTTTGTTTTGAAAATTGTGAAGAAAAAATTTATTGATTGTTCTTGCTAATTTATGTTTATTTTTTTATTTGTTATTATGTAATTAATAAAACTACATCTATCTTATGTAGTTACAATTTTTTAGATTAGATCTATTTTTTGACTTGAAATATAACCCGGGAAAAAGATTTACTTGTCAGCTGAGACCTCTTGCTTGTTCGCGTAATATTCTTCATCGTCCTCATGGCTCTGCTAGTTGGTCAGAAGGTACTTTATAAGCTTTCTCAATATCTATTATGGGTACAAAGTTTTTTTTATCCTTTTTGAATAGGATTCATTGAACTCTCTCGTTTATATTTTCAGGGGATACAAAAGTTCTAGCTGCAGAATACGGACCTAAAGCAGGAACGAAGAAGAACGAAAATGCTGAGAAGGCTTGTTTTGAAATCATATGGAAGCCTTAAACCGGATAGATTGGTAATCGTAAATGCATTTAGTTGTTCATAAGGAGGCTTATTTTGTTGCTTGAGTATGTCGTACAGGTGATTCTTGGTTTTTAGATCTAAATTACTTTTGTTTTGAATATTGATAGGAAAAGTTAAAAGGGAGTATAAAACGATACTGAAAAGGACGCTACAGAGTATTTGTGTTTTGACAGTTGTTCCAAATACCACCACCTCAGTGATAATTCAGGTGAGTAGCTATTCAATGTTGTGTATATCGATATTGTTAACTTGAGTTGTATCTGATGTTTTCATTTTGTAATTCCCGTGTAGGTTGTACATGATGATGGTTCTGTATTGTTTTTATGTTCCTTGCACCTTGGTAAACATTTACTGATGTTGTCTGAAATACATATAATCCGGTATAAACAATGTCTGCTTGAGTATTTATAGAGTTTATAGTAGTGAAAGTTTGTAATCCCATAAGCTGAGAGTGTGAATATGTTTTTGTGTAACTTCTACCGTGGCCTCCATTCTGGCAGTTAGAAGGTAGAAAACGTTAGTTCTAAAGAAATATGATGTAAAGAAAGAGAGACTATGAATGATGGAATTTACGAAGTCGAGAAATTTGCCTTGAGTCTTGTGGGGAATTAGAATATTTGTTGGGTTTAGAAGAATGAAGTCATCACTGAAATGGGCTCGACCCATTAATATTGTACTCTAATAGATTCTAAAACACATATGACCCATCCGTCATGGGCTATTTTGTTTATTCCATTTGACACTTAAAATTAGAAGCTGATGTGTATTAATGAAATGTTTTGATTGGATGAAAAAAAAGCTGATGTGTCATCTCCATAAGAGCCAAAAATGCTAACGTGGCGGAAGAATGGAGAGAGATATCCTCCTTTCATATATATGATTCTTTTTAAAAAAAAAAAAACTTATCAAATAGATTTGATTTTGCATCCTCTTTTTTTGCCGTTAAAAAGATTTTTATTAAATTAACATTACAAAAGCCGGCGAGAGTGGCCTTGATTGTTTGCAGATTCTGAAATGGTTTTTGCAAAAAAACAATATATTACCCATTGAAGATAATATTAAAAATACCTAAAAAATAGGAATCTAGATTTTAAGAGATTTTTGCCAATTTCTTCTCAGCATCCAAAAACCTATTTTTATGAGTTTTTAGAGTGTGTTATAGAGCGTAAATTCAATTTTGTTTTTTGTTTTCTATTTATTTACTTTTTCTTTTATGCAAAATACAAAAATTAAAATCTATAATCTAAAAACCACTTTGGAACCCCCAAATATTTATGGTCAAAATCTCGAGAAACTAAACTGGTGGGACTAAAATCCCTGGAATCTAATCCGGCATTTTTACTCAATCGAGCAGAATAATTTTATTTAAGAAAAGAAAACAAAATAGTGACGATGAATATTTTGGCTGATAAGCCAAGAAGGAAGGAATCAACAAACAACAAGCATGATAATCAATATCTAGTGTTCCTTGTTTTAGCTTAAGGTAGCAGATCCACTACGGTATTACAAAGACCAGACGTGTTCAACTCTTAAATTTCCTAGAAAGTGTTGTTCACACAAAATAATGTGGCCATGTTCATTTGCTTGTCACTAGCGACTGCATCCCGTGACTACGACTAAATGTTGTTTGTCGCAACAATGTTTAAATTTTAAGTAACTACTCCCATTGACCGCGCACACGAGATATATATTAGTTTTGGCGTAAACCAATTTTTTTTACATGTGTAATCCAAAATATGAAACACTAAAAAGCTTTCTAGTTTCACAATTTTTATCTGTTCATTACGAAATATGTCGCCAAAACGTATTAGCCCATCACTGACATCAGCTAAAAGCCTAAAACAAACGGAATAGAGCCACTATAACCGTACCAAAGGAAGATATGAACCGCTATTGTTATACAGTCTCTTTCTTGTCGTTGGAATCACAACTGAGCAACACTTAGAAAAGAGGTAAGCTAAAAAATGTTTGTCAAAAGCATCTGCAAATTAGACATTGAAATTGAGAAGCGCAAAAAGGGATCGACCATAGTAAAAAAAATGAACCGTATCATAAGTTCTATAACTTTGAGAAGGCAACAACAGCACCGGCTTTTCCTTCTTTTTATCTTCTAGCATTGTAGAATTAGTTAAAAGTAAAACCCAGACAATACTCTCACTAATCCTACGCAATATAATCTCAATCATTGTCTGATTGATATATATATCCATTGATACAGCCACAACAATAGCTTTTTATAGCAGCATTTGTAGTTTTCACTGGGAAGATCCAGATGCTGTGCGCTGCTCGTATTCACCTTGTTCTGCTTTACTAAATTCCTCAAGCAGTTCACGCTGTCTCTGCGTTATATTTCTGCCAAAGAGCATAAACAAGTATAAGAAGATATTCCGATGTGGCGCCTGACTATTATATTATTTACATGAGGTTTTATGAGACTTACGCAGGGATGCTGACGTTGAAATGCACATATTGATCCCCAAATCTAGTCGACTTTCTTGCTCTAATACCTGTTTGTATCATAAACAAAAGCACGTCATGTTTTGTTGTCTTGCTCTTTTATCCAGTGAGACAGTAATTAGCCCAATTCAACACGATCATACTCAAAAGTTTCTTTCATTTTTCAGGTGTTCTACGACTGAACTTATTGACATAAACAAATGAGCTCACCTTTATTCCTTAGCACTACTTTGTGACCAGGTTGGGTTCCAGGACGGACCTGTAACAAAAGAGTTTCCAAGTTAGATTACTGGACAAGTTCCAAAGATCAGCCCTAACTACACCAAGTGGGAAAAAACTAACCGACACTTTAATTATCAGTTAGCTAGCAAGCAAAAATCTGATTGTCTTTTTCATCAAAGAATGTAAGCATGTATGCTTCATTGGCTGGCGAATGTTATTTATTATTGTAGAAATTGTTCGTTAAGCCGGCAAGCACGCTGGCCATTGACATAACTAGAGTTTTAATCGTAAAGCATGTAAAAGAAAATGAGAAAAGTTTTCAGAAACCTTCACGACAACATCGCCGGTGAGTGTTGGAACTTGAATGGTTCCTCCAAGAATGGCCTGCAAAATAAGATGAAAAATATGCTCAGTTATCATGAACAATACAATAATGGTATTAGAACTCACGGATACTGCACCAGAAGTCCAAAATAGATGCTGAAGGCAAAAACACATATGAACTTTTAGAGACAGGATTGACAAGACAAATGTCATTTCACCTGGGTAACACTGAGAACCGCATCCACATGAATATCTGATCCTTCTCTGCGGAACACAGGATCTTCACGAACCTAAAAAGGAATACAGACAAGTTGTTGAGAATGCAATTAAATGATTTTAACTATGACTGTCCATTAGAAAGTTGACTTAGTAAAGTCACCTTGAGAGTAACATAAAGATCTCCAGGCTGGTCACCTTCAGGATCAGCCCCACCCACCCTTGCCACCTTTAATATATCACTATTGTCAACCCCTGAGAGATGAAACAAATGTGAGATCTCAAAAGTGATGAAAACAACATCAAAAACTGATTACCTATAGATATGCAAAAAGAAATTTACCTGGATCGATATTGACTTTCACTGACTTTTGTCCCCGAACAACTCTAGCCCCTCTACAGGATTTGCAAATACTCTAGTAATATCAACACAAGAAAATTGATGAGAAATATACTAGTTATAGAAACATAAAAGACCAAACGTTTGGGATAAATTTGACACAACTGGTGTCTGTCTTTGCGTAGATGTAGACACACATACACAGATAAACACTATGCAAGATATAAAAAGTGAAATTATCAAATATATGACATACTGAGAACGTTTGACCAGCTCCACCACACTTCTGGCAAGTCGTTTGGATGCTTAACATACCCCTTCTCATTGATGTCTGAAAAACGTAACTGGAGCACTTTAAAACCACAATAAAAACGGAATTTATAATTACGGTGTTCAAACTAGAGTTTTGTCACAGGAGACTGACCATCCCAGAGCCATTACAGGCTTTGCATTTCTCTCGTTTGGTACCAGGAGGAACACCCTGTCCACCTGAATGTGAAAGGAAGAAAGAAAACAACAATAACTTGAGACTGAGATAATAACAACATATAAAGCACTTTCATCATAGAAATATATACATACCACAAGTATTACAAGCCACCTCGGTTTGAAAAGTCACAGTTTTGGAGCATCCTTGAACAGCTTCCATGAAAGAAAGATCAAGCATAACCTTACAACAGTAAAGAAGGAAAAAAAAAAAAGAGAAACCTATTAATCTTAGAGCACCAAAATGATCTCTAGGAAAATAAGCAGATCGCAATACCTTGACATCTTGACCTCCAATATCTTGCCGGTACATGTTAAAAATCTGATTTCCAAAAGAATTAGCGTGTGAACCATGGATTTTGATTAGTAAGCCACTTCCATTAAAAGGAAATATGACATGGCTATCAAATTAGTAAACAACATTCTTTTGAGTTGAAGATATTAGATGAAAACCAAGAAAGAAAAGTATTACATCGCTATTGAAGCTCCCAAAGATATCAAATGGGTTAAACCCACCACCACCACCACCGAAGCCTTGATCATTTGGAAACCCACCACTAGCATTTTGCTCAAATGCTTCATGTCCGACCTGCAGACATAACAACAAACTTACATCACATCTGATATACTTAATCGATGGAGCCATGCCACCATGCTATAACGGAATCCAAGGAAATATTATGGGGCTATTTACCTGGTCATAAAGGTCACGCTTCTCCTTATCTTTCAAAATCTGATCCAAAAAAATCCCAAACCACAATTCCCTTCAGTATAAGATTCCAACAGATCAAACCAAATCATTTCATCTAAAAAGTCAAAACTCACTTCATATGCTTTTGAGACCTCCTGGAACTTCTTCTCAGCTTCTGGGTCATCTTTATTCATATCAGGATGGAGTTTCTTAGCAAGCTGTACAAAAGAAACAAAAAAATAGCATCGATCAATGAGAAACCAGAAGCTCTATCAAATGAACATATTCGATCACAACCAAATCGTCCATACCCCATAATAAGCCTTCTTGATTTCACCTTCTGGTGCATTCTTACTCACTCCAAGAATACTATAGTAGTCCTTAGCAGACATAAACGACGAACCTAGTATTCAAAAACATCAAAAAACTCATTCAATTATAAAATCAATCGAACAACTTTGAGAATTAATAAAACCTCTGATCCTACCTGTTCCATGAAATGACCTAGTTGAACCAAAATTAGTATTAAAACCTCCAAAGTTGATCCATTTCCGATCATGTCCTACATTACAAGATCACAATGTTAAAACCCTCAATTAAACTCAATCATCCACACACAAACAATTCATAAAAAATACATTTTCTTATAAACCCAATTACCAGATTTTGAAGCGTAATCTCCAAGAACCTTGGCATGATTGCCAACACCTGTATTCAATCTCCTATAACTCCCAATACATACTCCTCTCAGTTTCTGCAAATTAGGAAAAAGTTAACCAATTTGAAATCAATTGAGAGAGATATAGAGAAACAAAGAAGAAGAGAATGAACCTGATTGCCCAAATCTTGAAGAAGCGATGAAGAGAGACATCGACGAGTCAACAAGCGAAGAACCTTTGCGCCATTGGAAGGGACCATTTTTACTCGAGGCTTTTTCAAGCTTCGATCTTTAAGCTTCTACTCAAATTCAATGGAGATTTAGTAACTGGGTTTAAGTCTCCAGAGATTGAGAAAGAGCAGCCAAAGTTAAAACCCTAGCAAAAACCCTGTTTTGTTGTTGCTTCAGAACTGTGTAGAAGAAGCAATTTCTGTTGTTCGCCACACAATACCGGGTTTGACCTTTTCTTACTCAACCCACCCAACATATCCGACCCAAATCAACCCGACCCGGCCCATGCACTAATAACCCTTAAATGGGCTCGACGGCCCATTAAAAACAAAACAGAAATATTGTTGTCATCGTCTCTGACTCTCTGTAATTCGCCGTCGTTGCGCACGATTGATCGGGAAATTGTAATCAACAGTCACTTTCTTTATAACTCGCCCAATTGACCCGACCCATTATTACTAAAATCAATCAAAACTATAGTTACCGTCGTCTCTGTAACTTCGCCGTCGTTGAGGAGCACGATTGTGTTAGTCTGACCAAGAAATGACCAGAAAATTGTAATCAACAGTCACCTTCGTGATTTCAGGTGATTTTTATGATTTAGATCGAAAATTTTCTTCTCAATAATCTAATTTCAAATTTTTGTCGTTTATTTCCATAAAACCTCACAAATTTCTTCAATTTTAACATAAAAGATGAAAACTTTAAGCAATTTAGCTGTAAATTTCGAAACTTTAAGCTAAGCTATTGTACGCAGGTTATTGATTAGGGTTTCGCTACAATGCGGTGGTTGCTACAGGGAAGGGTTAGTTTGTCTACTAGTTTGTGTAAATGCAGAGAAAAGTTTGGTTTTTTATATCAGCAGAGATGTGGTTTAGTTAACGTTAAGTTGAAATGGGTTAAAGATAAAGAACTTGATGCTGTTGTGGTTCGTGAAAAGCATCTTAAAGCAGTTTGTAATCTCGTTTCGGTTATTTCGGCTTCTCCTGATTTGAAACTACCCATCTTTAAGCTTTTGCCTCACCGCGGTCAGCTCGGTTTGCCTCAAGATCTTAAGCTTTCTGCTTTTATTAGGAGGTATCCCAACATTTTTGTGGAGCATTGTTATTGGGATAGTGCTGGTACTAGTGTTCCTTGCTTTGGTTTAACGCGTGAGGCGATTGATCTTTATTGTGAAGAAGCTGATGTTTTACGGGTGAATGAAAGGGATGTTATTGTGAGGTTGTGTAAACTTCTTATGCTTACGTGTGAAAGAACACTTTCGCTACATTCCATTGATCATCTTAGATGGGATTTGGGTTTGCCGTATGATTATCGAGATTCTTTGATTCCTAAGCACCCGGATTTGTTCTGTTTGGTGAAGTTGTCTAGTGATCTTGATGGTTTGAAATTGATACATTGGGATGATCGCCTTGCTGTTTCTAAACTGCAACTGAGAGAGGATGTTGGAAATAATGATCATATAGCCTTTCCGGTTAAATTTACGAGGGGGTTTGGACTGAAGAGGAAGAGCATGGAGTGGCTCCAAGAATGGCAGAGACTTCCTTATACTTCACCTTATGTCGATGCATCTCATTTAGATCCAAGAACTGATTTGTCAGAGAAGAGAAATGTTGGAGTGTTTCACGAACTTCTTCATCTAACAATTGGGAAAAAGACAGAGAGGAAAAATGTTAGCAATCTTCGTAAACCGTTTGCACTTCCGCAGAAGTTCACCAAAGTATTTGAGCGTCACCCGGGTATTTTCTACATTTCTATGAAATGTGATACGCAGACAGTGATCCTTAGAGAAGCATATGATAGGCGGCATCTCCTTGAAAAGCACCCTCTCGTTGAGATCAGGGAAAAATTCGCAAACATGATGAATGAAGGGTTTCTAGATAGAAGTCGAGGACTGTATCAGAAATCTGTTGAGGCTGATTTGGGGAAGAACAATATCAAGACAATTTATCCGGTTTGGTCAGAAGAAGAAGAAGAAGAGTCAGACAATAATCTGAAATCTCGATACGACTTTAATTGTCATCTAGTTAAAGAAACATAAAACGGCTGTTTTAGTAGTGAGTCCGGGTACAAGTTTTGTTACAATGGAACCAAATCAAGACGTCGCAGAAGGTGTGAGAGTTAAAGATCGCATTCTGCATCTAAGCCTGAGCTTTCGGCAGTGAATGGGGTTCTCCATCTAAATTAAGTCAACTGAATATGATACTTCATCTTTCCCACAATCTTCCAAGCTGCGATGTTAAAAACAATAACCTCATTTGATGGAACGCTACAGACGACATTTTCAAGTGAGCTTTTAGCATTTTCGCTAGCAAACAAAAGCTGGTTGATTGATTGTTGCCGGTTCTCTAAACGCGTAACCAGAACATAGAAAGAGGAATGGGTAAATTACTTTGGACTTGTCTTGTTTGAAGCGTGCATACACCTTTAATCAATCTGAGTCATGACATCGTGTTTTCAGGAAGATGAATTATTGGTCTGAGGCATACATTGGATCGTTGATAGTGAGGTTGTTCTTTATTTGTCATTTGAATCGGTCTCTTAACATACAACAAATTCAAAACCTTGTTGTTTTCGTATCTGGAAATAATTTTACATATTTATAAAATGAGATGAATTTCCGAAATTAAGTTCATGAAGTTTGTTTTTACATATATGAAGGTTTTTTTAATTGTCTCGTAACTTTATTATTTTTGAACAATGTTTACATGATCTTTGAACAACAATAAAATCAACTTAAAGAACATCGAAGGTATAGTAGGTCTGCAATTTTTTCGTTGAAACATCAACAACTTCACTGCATTGGTGTTTGTCTACAAAAACAAAAAATGAACCCAACGGGGCCGATTGGTAACGACTTTTGGCTGTGAGGAATTTGACTATACATACTTTGACTGCAGAGACTTTGGTTGTAGAGACTTAAATTCTTAAAATTTGATTGGTAACAACAGGGCCGGCCCATGGCTAAAGCCCATGAAGCAAGGGCTTTAGGCATCAAATAATTATAACTAGTTTTAGGGGCATCAATTTTAAAAATGTTACTGTGGTTTAGTGGTTAGTTTGAAGTCTTTTGTTGTACAGGTCACAGTTTCGAATCCCAAACATGTTAAAATATGTATTTTTTTTTCTTATAACAGTTTTTGTTAATGGGCCAAATATATTTTGCTTTAGGCACTCAAATAGTTTGGGCCGGCACTGGGTAACAAAAAAAACTTTATAAACTATGAGTATAGAAATTGTGATTTTAAATAATATAATAGCGAATATGAATCCGAACTGTGACATAACGACGAAATTCACATAGATAACTTTACGAGAAGCTTTTATACATTCAGATTTCTCCATTTTGGCATCAAATTCAATATTTGAAATTCTTTTTTTTTATATAGAAGTGAATCTTAAAAGAACAGAAAAAAAAATCAATGGTGAGTTGATATTTAAAAAAAATTAATTTATCAAAGAATTTTATGGAAATTTTTCATATACTGGGAAAGAGAAAATAAAATAATACTAATTTGGGTAGCCTAGCAGCGGAAAATTAATATTTTTTCTTTGGCTGGCTTGGACAGAAATCTAATGAGGGGGATCATTTTGGACAGCTCCTCACTCAACTTTAGGTTTATGGATTTGGAAAAAACTTCTCAAGCTTCGTGAAGAGGTTAAGCCTTACATCCGTGTGGAGATTGGTAATGGAGAAAGTGCATCGTTCTGGTTTGATTCATGGCTGCAAGATGGTTGTATTATTGACATTACCAGACTAGAATGACCTCGACTTTTCGGTGTTCTGCTACATGCAATGGTAAAAGAAGCTACTGGTCTTGGGGGCTAGAATTTGTGACGAACTAGATCAGCCCATCTCTACCCACTGATGCAAACCATAAGAGCTGCTCCTATGCCTCATGTATTGCGTGGTAAGGATAAGTTTCTGTGGAGAACTGATATAGATGTCTTCGCGGACCAGTTCCTATCACACAAAAAATGGGATCAGGTTCGAGAACGTCATCCACTAGTTCCCTGGTGGAGTCTCATTTGGTTTGGTCAAGGTATTCGGTATTCCGCGTTATGGTTTTATTTCATGGGTTGCGATTTAGAAGCGGTTTTCAACATGGCATAGAATGCGGCTCTGGAAACAAAATCAGCCTTGTGTTCTATGTCGTGAAATAGACGAAACTCGAGATCTGGTTCTTCGCATGTCCGCACTCTTTCACAGTTTGGTCCTCGTTAGAGAGGAAGCTCCTTCTTCACCACTTGACTCCAGATTGGGCTGACACAGTGGATGAAATTCAATGTCGTACATGAGACAGACTACGAGACATACTGATTCGGCTTTGCTTTCAAGTGACTATCTATATGATATGGCACGAGCGGAACACACACATTCATAACAATGGATGTATGTCAATTGATCAACTGATTTGCAACAGTGAGAAGCTTATTCGAAGTAGGATCTCATCGCTTGATTACTCCATGAAGTCCCGCCTACGCCTTTTGCTCCAGCGATGGCTCATGGTTAGACCATAGCTGTCTTCGTAAAGACACGTTGCTGTAACTGTAAGCTTTTTGTTATATTTTACCTTCTTCAAATGCTTTGTTTTGTCATAAGTGGCCCACACTTATGTTCTCCTGTTCAAACATATTTACATATTTCCCTATTTTGATATATAAATTACACATTTAAACAAAAAAATAAAATTAAAACTATTGATTTTTTTTAAAAGTCAGGCTTAGGTGACTTTAAAAAAAAACTGAAACCAAAGAGTAAAAAAAAAAACTTTGAAGACTTTTAAATTTATTAAAGCCAAAAAAGATTGATCGGAAAAATAAAAAATTTAAAGAATTTTATAACTTTATAAAAGCTGTAAATTTTATTATTATTATTAAAAATTAATTGTAAAAAATTTGATATTTAAATATAAAAATTCTCTAACAAACCAAATCATATTCAAAAATAAGTTTCAAATTGTTTTTTTTTCTTTTATTTTTAGTTATTGAATTATTCTTGATCGATTATGATGGCTAATAATAATAGTCTTTTTTTTTTTTTAATGTTTCTTTTATGTTGAGTAGTTGTGTAATTTTAAGCAGTCAAAAATCCATTGAAATATTTTTCATTACAGACAAAAATAGCTAAATTAAAACAGATAAATATATTAATGAAATAATTGAATGGCATAATTAATGAGTGAATTAATCATCTCATGTAGGGCACAAAAACCCTAATTGTTCTTAAGCTAAACCCTAGCGTTGTCTATAAGCGATAAAATTCATCCTTCTTTTCGAGTCTTTGATCACAAATAATAAGAGAGTTAATTAAATTTGTTTTTCCCCTTTAAACAAATTCATTGTGTGATTTTCGGAATCAACAACGCCAATTGGTCATCCACACAGAGCTTAACGCACTTGTATGGATTACGAGTTGTCTAGCTCAATAGACTTCATACCAAGCCTTTGGGACAGATTGTTAAGAGTCATCAAAATGATCGGAAGATCTAGAGAATGGCCAAAACTTTCCACAGAGCTGAAGAAATTAACACAGATAAAAACCATTTTGTTTCTTTCTCTCTTACTAATTTGTCACGTGTATCAGATGTAAAACTGTCCGTTTGGCTTAGCTAACTAAGTGTGACACCTGATTCTTACTTCAACAGCAGGGCCGGCTCAACAATTTCATGGGCCCTAGGGCAAAAAAAATTTTGGATCCTTAGAATTTTTGTTTTTAATGTTTTTTTGCTGAAAAAAAATTTTGTATACTATTTTTATTAAAAAATTAATTATTAATACTAAAAAAAATAAATAAAAATTTTTATGGGCCCTTCTAAATTTTATTTTATGTTGTAATCTAATTTTTTAATATTTTTATAAAAAATATTTTTAATAATGGACCCCTTAATTATTAGAACACGGGATTGGGCCCCTGGCCGTCGCACCGCCCGCCCTCCCATCAGAGCCGGCACTGAACACGGCGTATCACGAATAACTAAATATGCAATAACGAATAAAGAATGAAGAAACTATACCTCCTAACCAGGCCCGGCTCTTGGGGTGTGCTCTGTGTACAAAAGCACAGGGTCCCTTTTTTTTCTTTTTCTTTCTTTGTATTTTAGGATCCAAAATATTCTAGTAATTACAAAATAGGGTCTAATTTTTTAAATGTTAAACATTTAAGCCATTAGGTAAAAAAAATTTGCAACATAGTACAAGGCCCA
Source organism: Arabidopsis arenosa (assembly GCA_905216605.1). NCBI lineage: Eukaryota > Viridiplantae > Streptophyta > Magnoliopsida > Brassicales > Brassicaceae > Arabidopsis > Arabidopsis arenosa. Next base: position 5,526,536 of record LR999458.1, read on the forward strand.
ATAATTTTTTGAGCCGGCCCTGCTCCTAACACGAACACCAAACGAAAATTCCAGGAACTACTCCTCATGGTTACGTGCAAGAGAAAGAAAGGGGTGAGCAATCTAAGATTACTCAACGAGGGTAAAGCTTAGGGCTCACGAATTCTCCAAGACAAACATATTTACAGAATTACAAAGTCTAAATCAATGACAAGCAGACAATCGCGTGTCAAAAACACACATCAAACAAATGAAACTACGTCCTATAACCACTACTACAAAGGCGGACTTGATATCATGTGTGCAACAGACGCCATCCCATGCATACCAGATTCTTCATGCCTCTTGCATTTTTTTGTTGAATGTGTTGATATTTATAACTATATAAGAAAATACTTTTGTATAAAGTAAAAAAGTAAAAAATAGAATTAGTATCTTAGAGTTAGAAATTAATTTAAAATAATATTTTAATGCGGGTTGCATGATTTGTGAAATGCATGTTTTTGTGTGGTAAAATAAGTTGTTTGAGTGTGAGGAGACAATGTGCCAAACAAACGGAGATGTGGGTGAGCCGTGAAGAGACATGCAAGGATAGATCTTTGTAGTTACGTGATGGCGTATGGATGCAGAATGAGGATAGGTCAGAATGGCTGAAGAGCAGACGATGGATATAAAGTGCAGGGAGAAAGTGCTTAGGCACGAAGGATCCTGTTTTCACAAACAAATATATACTTACTAGATTAGGACCCGCCCGATGGGCGGGTTTTTAAAATTTTAAATAAATTTTAATTTAACAAAATAAAATATCAATTTTTTATTATGAATAAAATTATATTTAAACTAAGAAGCTAAATTTTTAATTAGACAGAAGAATTGTTTATATATATTCATCTTTTGCCTTAATACACTTATCTCCATATCTATATTTTAAATTTGTTGGTACATTTATTATAATAATAAAATAAATTTAAATTACCAATCACCAAAATTTTTGCCAAGATATTCATCATTATTCTATTGTCAAATTGTTGACAAAAAAAATTGTTATTGTCAAATCTCAAAAAACGCAGTTTTGCAGTTTCGCCTAAAATATGATTCCACAATTTTTTCAGAAAATATTTTATATATACACCACCAGTTAAACCGTCATCTTATTTACATCTAGTTACAATTTAATAGTTTACCACTCAAAAATATATGAAAATTCTATATAAAAAAAACACACTTAAGTTTTGATTTTTCAAAACTATCATTATTAGTTTAATATTCAAAAAGTTTCACTTAATTTCTTGTTTTCCCAAAAATACCACAAAACTAAAAATTAAACTTTCAACATTCAAAGCTAAACCATAAACCCTAAATACTAAACCCTACCCCTAAAACTATACCTTAAATCTAAATTAATCAATCCAAACCTAAAAATTTAAATTTTAAATCCTTGAAAATCAATTTTTAGTAGCTTTAAATTAGAATTAGTCAATGATTTTCTAATTTCTATTTTTATTTAATAAGATACATTTAGTTTCCTTATAATTATCTTTTTTACTTTTAAAAAAAAAATTATATAAGATATTTACATATAATTTCCTAAGACTTTTTTTTGTTTGGTGAGAACATAGGTGGCTATCTATTTGTTTATATAGAGGTGAGTACTTAGAATTTTTTTTTATAGGTATAATAATTGATTGTAAAATTTCCTTAAATCTTTTTTAATTTTTAAGGAAAAAGTAATCATTTTTTTTAGAATTAGTAGCTTTAAATTAGAATTAGTAAATGAGATTTTTTAATTTCTATTTTTATTTAATAAGATACATATAGTTTTCTTATAATTATCTTCTTTACTTTTAAAAAATTATTTTATATAAGATATATATGTATAGTTGCCTTATAATTTTTTTCTTAAAGTTCTATTTTTATTTAATCGAAGTTGGGCGTTTAGGGTTTTTTGGAGTGAAGAGAAACGACGTTCTTTTGTCACAATGAATTAAAAAAAAAACCCATGGGTACCCATAACCCGATAGGGTAAACCCGTATAAGATTCTATTTATTCGGGTACCCAGCCCATTTTAAACCCGCGTTTTTTCAAGATAAAAAGCAGATCTATGGGCTTATTATTTGACGTGGGTTTCGGGTACCCAGTGGGCTAAAGCCCAGAATTAACATCCCTAGGGTAACCTGTTCAGGTTCAGGTTCGGGTTAAATGGATAATGGATGTACTATCCAATGGGATAATTTTAACATTCGCTTCCGGTCCTATTCGGGTACACTCGGGTTCGGATCGGTCTGGGTAATAAATATGAGAACATATAAATACCCGAAAAATTCGGGGTGCCTTCAGTTCGGGTCTGATTGGGCAAAAATTACCCATAAACTAGAAATGTCATCAGAATACCCGAACTTTCAAGCAATTGTACATGCAAAAAACACACACAAAAAAAGAATAGAATTTCAAACTTAAAATCCAAATCTAAGCCAAAGTCACAAAAATTAATACTTAAAGTTAAGAGTAGAGAAAATGACAAATAGAAGTTCTTAAACTCCTTAAATAAGACTACCTAAATGGCAAACCGCAAACAAAAATCCGAATATAAAAAACATAGAACTAGAACGAGTTGATTGATGATAACTGATGACTTTGTTTTGCATCTTTGTTTCCTGAAAAGATAAAACAAACAAATGCCAACCTCATTTATGTGTATAAAACTATAAACCTATATCTATATGTGTATATACATATATACATATATATATATATATACATATATGGTTTTTATCGGGTTTATAGGTACCCAGTTTAGGTAATGGATAATCTTCGAACCGATTCAGTCTCCACGGGTTTACAAAAACTGGACCCAATGAAGTAAATTTTTTTTACCCTTATCCGTCTCAAATTTGTTCTTTCGGTTCTGATATCGGTTCGAGTATCGGATCCATTTTTTTGCCCAGACCTAGTTATAGAGGTATTGGGCCTTAATAGTCCGAATTTGGGATGTTACACTATGTCTCGTATTGGAAGTACATAGTGTATGGACTGTTTTATTCAGATGTGTTTCGCCATATCATCTAGATTCAAATAATTAAATAGCTATTTGATGTAAATAGATTAAAAACAAGTCTCTTAATAATCTAAAATACATTACGACATCAAATATAACTAATGTGGTCATACCTTACGCCATCAGAAATATAACTGATGTAGTCATACCATACGCCATCAGAAATATAACTGATGTGGTCATACCATACGCCATCAGAAATATACCTGATGATGTAATACCATACGCCATCAGTTGTTTGTGTCAACCCAACATAGAATCTCTCAACTAGCGATCGTTAGAGCATGATTATAGGTAGTCTCTTAGAAATACTTCTTAGCAATATTTAAGTAATTTATTTGTAAAAGTTATTGTTAAGAGATAGTATTTTTGAGTTAAGATTTTTGTGTGATTAATGGTAGACTCTTAACATATGGTTCTTAGAAGAAAAAAATATTAATATAAAAATAAAATTTATAATTATTGAAAATTTAATAATTATTGTAAATTAAAAAAATTAAAACATACATGAGATACAATTTATAACATAAATAACATAAAGCACAAATGTTTTAAACTTAATTTCTGGAATATTTTGTCTATATATGCTCGACCAAATCATTCTTCAATTGTTGATGCATTCTTCATTCGGTTAGTTTGCTAAAGATATTTTCAGATATTTCGGTTATTTTTGAGTATTTTTGGATATTTTTCGGTTATGTTCGAGTATTTTTACTATTTTTATATATTTTTAAGTATTTTTGATTATTTAGTCTATAAATAACTAATTATTTTGAAATGTATTTCGGGTATTTTCGGTTATTCGAAAATATATCGGTTCGGTTTATTTATCCATGCCTAATTTAACTCATCAACCATTCATACACGGACATGTGGCCGTCTCTTAGCTTCAGTTTTGGCTCTTAGCTAAGAGACGTCTCTTAACTTTAAGCTTGATTTTTGAATTAAATTAAATCAATTAATGCCTAAGATCTACTTAAAAATTTGCTAAGAGCTTACCTTTAAAGATGCTCTTATTATTATAACTTATTTTTCCGTTATTTCCTTTCAAGAACCAAAAAATGTGTTTTACATATTTAAAGGACTTTATTATTTTTTGTCTCGGTCTTAATGACAGGTGACTAGGACCTCCGAGTACAAGTTACAAGTTACAAGTGGCGCTTTTGACTTTTTTTTATACTTCATATCCAATATTTTTATTTAGATTTTTGTATTTGTAATGCTATTTTTTTTTTCTTGACTCTTAAATCATGTACTAAAACTGTTATACCCTGCACACGTGGTTTTGCATATTATCGTGTATAGTGTATACAATGTGATCGTGTACAAACTTTTATGTTTTTTTTTTTTTTTTTTTTTTTTACAAACTTTTATGTTTGAAAGATAATATTAATAGCTAATTAGATACATAAATTAAGAAAATAATAGAGTGAAAGTTTTTTTTTTAAAAATAGCCATGGTCTCCGTTGTCAGAAAAAGTGAAATAACCAAACTATCTATCGTTTGTTGCGAATTCAACCGTAGACAAGATAGTTTTGTGAGATTTTGCAAAATAGCATGTAACATATTTAAATTTTGCATGTTACATTGAATTAAAAGACATGATATTCGAAAAAAAAGATAGTGACTTTTTAAAGAAAAAACATTGTTACGTATTATTTTTTTAAGAAAAAACATTGTTACATAGTATTTTTTTTTTAATGCTATGGAAAAATTTAATCTGAATATAATCTTTTTAAAAGAAATCACATGTGCTCTTAATAAAAACCGTGTATGACTACAAAATAAGAATCTTTTTTAAAAGAAATCACATGTGATTTTAATATAAAAAAATATGTATTACAACAAAATAACATGATAAAGAGAGATATTAAACTAAATAAAATGTTTTTTACAATAGATATCATGTGCTCTTTATAAATAACGTGCAATACGAAAAAATAACATGATAAAAAGAGATATATTATGCTAATACATGTAATTCGAGGAAAAAAGCATGTTACAAAGAAGTATTACACTTATGTAACTACATGTGCTCTCCGACAAATCTCTGAAAAATATTACTGTAGCATATAGTTAATTTATATATTTTTTGAATCTATGGTTATTTTGTATATATTCCTATGTTTTATGTTGAAAAAATAAAAGTGTATATCGCTAAAGATTTATAAGTCACATTAGGAAAACAAATATATAAAATACAATTATTTCTGGCCTACAAAAATGTACGGACAATTACCTATTTTGATAATACCGCCAAAAACCGTCAATCAGTAAATCTTTAAACATAGCATCACACTCAAATATGAATCATCTCAAAGAAGTTTTTTTTATTCAGTTTACTATAATTATAAACCTCTATTAATTAATAATCTTTGATTATAAATGCATCGTTTGCTTTTTTATTTGATTATATTTTATTTATTAACACTGGTAACTATGGACTTCCTGACTAGTACATGACGATGTCTTTCACTTTGGGTACCCATGGAGTACCATAGAACCGTGAACCTTTGGTAATAGATAATAACCTAATATTTATTTGCTTAAGTTTGGGTCAGTATTTTGAATACATCAAATCATTTAAAAAATAGATGAAAAGTACAGGGGAGTATATATATAGCTTAAATCAAGTATGCCAAGACTCCGTAGTTTATATATAGCTTAAATCATATATGCTAAGATATCCCGTAGTTTACAAAATCTAATCTAATTATTCTTACGAGTGCAACCAATTCCAAAAGCCACAACCACAGTTTCATTACGATATAAATAAATTAGCCTTGCAACATGAGAAAGAGTGTTATAACTAAGACTCATCCGATGGTGTTCATAAATTTCCGAGGAGTGGAAATACGCCATGCCTTTATTAGCCACCTTGTTGCCGCCTTTGAACAACACAGAATAAATTTCTTCATAGACAAAGATGAACAAAAGGGAAGAGACCTTAAACACCTCTTCAAAAGGATCAAAGAATCGCATATTGCGCTAGCAATCTTTTCGAGGAGATATGCGCAGTCCAAATGGTGCTTAAACGAGCTGGTGAAGATAAAGAAACTCGCAGACAATAAAAAACTCAAAGTGGTTCCGATTTTCTATAAGGTGAAGGTAGGTGATGTGAGACACCAGAAGGGAGAATTTGGTCGCAACTTTTGGAAGTTGGCAAAGGCTTCAACTGGCGAGGAGATCAAGAAATGGAAGGAAGCATTGGAATTCGTTTCATCAAAGATGGGTTTACCTTTAGGAAACAAGAGGTACTCTTCATGATCTTCCATTCTTTTTATGAAAGTTTTAAGTGAACAGAACCGCATTTGTGTATGTCTGTGTATGTGGGAAGTAATATTTTGTGCACACACATGGCATAGCCTTGAAAAATAAACAGTCGCCTCTCTTGTGTGCCGTCCTTACAATTTTCCATTGCTGCCTTGGTAATTTGCATTGCTATTTCGTGGAAATCATGTTTACAAAACGATGCACAATTTTTCTTCAATGATTTTTAATAATTATAATTAATTTGACGTGTGTTATGAATTATTCACTTGTTTTATTGAAAAATTGGATAAAACCCCTCACTTTTTCTAAAACAAATTTAAAACTCTGAATATTTTTTGGATTTTAAATACCCACCTTATAGTAACAGGTAAAATAATTCCTAATATCAATAAACCCAACATAAATTCAAATCGGTATATTAATAAATAGATATTAAACATTTTGGTTTAGGAGTTTTTCTTTCCTAAACTCTAGTTTACAATTTTTTTTTTCCAAATTTTGTTTCTGTTAGGATATAATTTTTTTTTTATGAAATCGTAATTCAACATCTACATAAATTTCCACACCCAGAATATTTTCATCCGACATAATAAACATGTATTCAAAATTAATATATCACTTAAAATACTTAACTTTAGAAAAAACTGTCCCTTTTGTTGTACACATTTTTAATAATGCTCCATTCAGCTGTAAATATTCAAAAATGTTCTTTCTTAAATCTTTTAAGGTTTATAGTGGTAACTAGTACACACAGGTCCGATCCAAATATTTATAAGATTTTATAAGATATATATATATATATATATATATATATATAAGCAGTGGCAGAGCTAGAAAAAAAATTTGTCGTGGTCAAAATATATTAAATTTTATATAAATAACAAGAAGGGAATTTTAAACAATTGACAATGGGGTCAAATCCATAAGAAATAACCAAATGCTCCACGTATATTTATATTTATATGGCTAATTTCCAAAAAATTTAAAAATCTATTGGGGTCAGCTGACCCCACTACTCTCTTACTACCTCCGCCCCTGTATATAAGGTATTTACAAGATATTTATAAGATCTTACGCACATATAAGAGTAGTTTTTGTATGATTTTATAAGGTTACACACGTATTTGGGTGAATTTCAGATTTATAAAGACATTTTGAAAATGTTTTAGGGAAAGGGCAATTAGAAAGAGGCATTTTTCTCAAAAATTCATGTTTTTTTAACAAAAATCGTAAACTCGAATTTAGAAAAAAAAAATCATAAACTAAATTATTTTAATTTATTTCTATTTTAATAAAATACTTTATTTGATTTCCTTAATTTGAGATTTTAATATTGAGGTTTACTTTAGGGTTTTCTGCAAAAAACCTTTTGAGTCGTCAACTTTTGCAACTTTATCCTCCATCTCTTAAAAATGCAGATTTATTTTATAATAATACGCAATATAACTTAAATTTTAACATATTGTTTATTAAAATTTTACAAACTTAACAGTAGCGAAAAAGGTTAGATTGCATATTATTTTTAACTTTGTAGTATTAATTTACATTTTCAAGAGATTGATGGTAAAGTTGCACAAATTCGCAAGTTGGAGGGATTTTTTTTTATATATAATAATACTTTATAGTCTTCACTTAAAAGTATGAGAGAGGAATAGAGATGTCATAGGTTTTTCTTAGAAGACCATGTGGCAATCGAAAATCTCCACATTTGTCGACTCAGCCTTCGTACTATGGAGCATCTTTGACTAATTTCGCCATGTCTTGGGTTAATCAGATGATTGACTCCAGATCATGACCAATTTGTACATGGATGAACTAACATGTTCTTCAAAATTTGATCCTCGGTTAGTGAAAGACTCTGTGCGATCTAGTTAGTCTGCTTAACGCCGAAAGGACTCTCCAACATGATTTTTGCACACCCCTCACTGAAGCACGACAACCTTTCCCAGTCGTAATTTCTCCACGGAAGCAACACGACTGTCAAGAACCGTCCCAATGAAACGGTATGTGACATTCTCCCCCACCCATCAATATGCTCGTCTTTGTACATGGGAAGAATCGTCAAGATCGTACGTTGTGTCATTGTGGGATAATTCTACTTCTATTCTATTCAATGACTCGGCACCTTGTCTTAGTCTTCAGGACACCTCTCCCTCGACTTTCTATTTCCAACAAATAAGGCTCCCCCATGTACCCATCTCGTTATGGGAGCTGGACGGAGACAATACACAACGCTCTTGACTCTAATACCACTTGTCAAAAGATGTTCTTCGAAAATCGTGCGCGCGACAATCGACATCTCCACAGTTGTCGACTCAACCTTCGTACCATGGACCAGCTTCGACCGGGTTTTCTCTGCCCTAGGTTCATTAGGTAATCGGCTCTGGATAAAAACTATGTTTTGCATGGATGGCCTAATCCGTTTTCCTAAGTCTGATACCCGGTCACCGCCAAACTCCGCGGGATCAAATTGTTCACTGAAAGGACTCTTCAACCTGAATCATTCACGTCCCTCACTAAAGCACGATAACCTTTTCCAGTCGTAATGGTCGCGGAAATAACGCGAGTGTCACAAACTGTCCGTGACATTCTACCCCTCCCCCTCCCCCTTTCATCAATGTGCACGTTCTCGTGCATAAAAAAAGTTTTCAAAATCGTTTGTTATTTCATTGTGGGATAAATCTTATTCCCACTCGATTTGCTGGCTTGACACCATGCTTTACACTATATTTAAAAAGCTGGGACTAGTCATGTCTCATTATTTGTTTAATCAAGGAGAGTTTAGAGTTTCTCGATTTGAGAAAACTGTGATTAGATTGCATGTTATCAGACTGATTTGCTATTAATATTTAAGCTTTAGATATATTTAACTAGAAAGCTGCCCACGCGATGCGTGGGTTACATATTAAATATTAATTCTGAATAAAAATAAAATTTGTATTAAAGTAATATGTTCGATTATTAATATAGTTTTTTGAAAAGAATTTTTTAAAATATTAACTTTTATGTTCCTTTTCGAAGTACTTTTGTGAATTGCTAAAAAATAAATTTTGTTCTTTTTTTTATTCATGGTGGTATGACATAAATATACGCCACTACTTTTTCTTAATTTACATAAAATATTTTATTCTGGAAATTTATATATCATACCTCATCATATAGTCTCTTGTTTGCTGATTCACGATCCTTGGATCGGAAAAACGGACAAAATCAACTCCAACTTTTTTTTGTGCAGCTTTTTTCAACCCAAACTCTGACCCCAGCACTTATCAACCCGAACTCAGACCATTTTTAAAAAACAAACCTAAACTATCTAACTGTTATCCAATTTCAACATAGTTTTTTTTTGTATTTGTTAATGTCGATTAGAATTGTAAAGTCGTAATTATCTGTTCTTTTGTATCTGAATCATTCCTTTTATTCAATTGGCTAAAGATTAAATAATTCAGGTTTGTTACATTATTTAATAACAGGTATATGTTAAAATTGGCTAACGATTACTTAGTTCAGGTTTGTTATTTAAAATTTATGTGAGTTCGAGTTGATAATTGGGGTTGATATCGGCCGTTTTCCCTCCTTGGATCTCATCAGAAGGTAGATCTTCCCAATCTCATGACTTTCCCTCGACAATAAGCTTTACATATTATATCCATATAATCCATAATAAAATTAGGAGATCAAAGGTAAAACATATTCATATTTATTAATTTTTTTGCTTAATTTTATCTATATATGTTAAAAAATTAAAGAGAAATTTAAATAATTTGTGATAATGATTAAATTTAATAAATAGCAAGGTGGTCCAAATGAGCAAAAACATATTTTATATATGTTAATCTGGGTTAAATGTGAGGTTAATTATCGGGTTACATGTGTACCATGACTTTGAATGTGAGTTAATTAGGAAAATTATTATAACTTGGTTACTTATACGTTTTAAACGTTTACCATTCAATTTGTGAATTATAGTCAATATAATCAAATATTTAATGTATTTTAGTGGGAGAATGAAAATTTTTTTTATAATTATTGGGTAATGGGTTGGAGTTATATTTTTGTTAAATGTGGAGTCATATAGTGGGATAATGAAGTTTTTTATAGTTATTGGGTAGGAGTTACACTGGGATTAAATGTAGGATTATACATGATTTTGAATGCGAGTTCATTAGAAATAAATATTAATTTGTGTTGGAACAAATAATTTGTGTCAATAACATTTTCTACACTTATATTTATTCAAATCATACAATATCAATATACATAACTTATTTAATATAATCATACATATAAGTCTCATGAATTTATTCGTTTATTGTTCAACTATGCTAATAATTTTATTTAGTATGTTTAAGCATTCAAGGTAAAATAAACATTATTAATGATAAAAATGAAAATTTACAATGTTTCAAATATTTAGTCTAAGTTGTTGATATAAACTAACATATAACTTGAAGTATTTTCCAGATTATTTTTGTAAATAAAAAATTAAATACATTTCCTTTAAAATCATATGAAGTTCAATGAAAAGCTTTAAAAAAATCCCAAAGACTACTTTCATTGTTCAATCTCTTTTTGTATTCTACTTAATTTAAGTTATATTGTTAAGTTTAATTATAATGATTTCATCTTTGTAGTACAAGCTAGATTGGAAATGGAATATCAAATTTGTTCTTATATATAGAAAAATCATTACACTACAAGATTTGAATTAAATAAAATTTTAATGATCTTTCTATAATTATATGTTGAATAAAAAAAAAAATATAATGATGAGTATACTCAAAACGTATTACAATTTTTTTGGAGGTAAGAGAGAGTGAAGGAAACCTAATTTGATAAATGTATTACAAAAACATATTTCGTTAAAACATTGCATACTATCAAAAATAAAATAAATATACATGACTATGTAAGAAACAAACATCCAAAGTTAAAAAAAATGGAGATAGTTTTTTATCTTGATTCCCTTATTGTGTCATGGTCGGAATTAATATTTTTGAATATGTATCAATAAGGTAATTTTATCATAGCCATCAAAATTATATTATACATATTTAATTTAAATTAAAAAATATTATAAAAAAACAAAGAAAGAAGGAAGAAGTACATAATAACAAAAAGGAAATAAAATTAAAAAGAATGTAAGATATACATTAAACAAAATATATAATCAAACTCTTACAATGATATCTTAACTGAGTTTTCAACCCATGCAAAAATATAAACAAAACAAATAAAATATTTAGGATTTGAGACATGGTGGAAGAGGATGTGAGAATGGTTATTTATAGGAAAAAAGTGATGGAAGTTACATTTTTAAAATAATTAGATTATAGGAGTTACAATTATAATTATTGTATGTTTAAATGATAATGAATAGAGAAAAAAATAGTCAATTCACAATTATGTAATTTCAGTTACAATTTAGTAGTAAAGGTGGATTTAAAGTATGAATTAATGTGTATGATTAAATGTGTTACATTTTAGGTTTAATTAAAAGATAAATATTATATTTTAAAAATAAATTACCACCAATAAGGAGAGAGTGAAACCTTACTTTTATATGTATGATTAGAAGCCACATGAAAAGCGTTACTGGAGAAGAAAACTCTTCACAAACATTTATTTTGAGAAAAGGCGTAACACATGGAGCAATACATTAATATAATGCATGTTACTATTAAAATTACATTGACTCTTACATAAGTTAGAATTTCATTTACTGAGACATTTATAAAACAATATATGGGATGACATATTAAATTTAATAATTCCTGTAAATTATATTATACTATATAAATACATTAAATGTATTGTGTAATAAAAATTGTAAATAAATACTCCAACTTGGAGTTGTAACATGTGAGAATAAATTGGTGTTATAAAAATTAAAACAAAAAAAAAGTGAAATTGGAAAAAAAAAAAAAAGAAGACAAATTAGAAAAGATTAGAAATGTATTTTATGGAGATATTAAAATATTATGTAAGATAGAAAAATGAGGAAAAAATTAAATTTAAAAATAGATGCCAAATGTACTAATATTATGAGAAGTTTTAAAAATGTACTATTCTACCAATAGGATAAGTGGTGATTTTGAGAATAAATTGGTGTTATAAAAATTAAAACAAAAAAAAAGAAGTGAAATTGGAAAGAAGAAAAAAAAGACAAATTAGAAAAGATTAGAAATGTATTTTATGGAGATATTAAAATATTATGTAAGATAGAAAAATGAGGAAAACAATTAAATTTAAAAATAGATGCCAAATGTACTAATATTATGAGAAGTTTTAAAAATGTACTATTGTACCAATAGGATAAGTGGTGATTTTGAGAATAAATTGGTGTTATAAAAATTAAAAAAAAAAAAAAAGTGAAATTGGAAAGAAGAAAAAAAGACAAATTAGAAAAGATTAGAAATGTATTTTATGGAGATATTAAAATATTATGTAAGATAGAAAAATGAGGAAAACAATTAAATTTAAAAATAGATGCCAAATGTACTAATATTATGAGAAGTTTTAAAAATGTACTATTGTACCAATAGGATAAGTGGTGATTTTGAGAATAAATTGGTGTTATAAAAATTAAAACAAAAAAAAAAAGTGAAATTGGAAAGAAGAAAAAAAAGACAAATTAGAAAAGATTAGAAATGTATTTTATGGAGATATTAAAATATTATGTAAGATAGAAAAATGAGGAAAACAATTAAATTTAAAAATAGATGCCAAATGTACTATTATTATGAGAAGTTTTAAAAATGTACTATTGTACCAATAGGATAAGTGGTGATTTTGAGAATAAATTGGTGTTATAAAAATTAAAACAAAAAAAAAAGTGAAATTGGAAAGAAGAAAAAAAAGACAAATTAGAAAAGATTAGAAATGTATTTTATGGAGATATTAAAATATTATGTAAGATAGAAAAATGAGGAAAACAATTAAATTTAAAAATAGATGTCAAATGTACTAATATTATGAGAAGTTTTAAAAATGTACTATTGTACCAATAGGATAAGTGGTGATTTTGAGAATAAATTGGTGTTATAAAAATTAAAACAAAAAAAGTGAAATTGGAAAGAAGAAAAAAAAGACAAATTTGAAAAGATTAGAAATGTATTTTATGGAGATATTAAAATATTATGTAAGATAGAAAAATGAGGAAAACAATTAAATTTAAAAATAGATGCCAAATGTACTAATATTATGAAAAGTTTTAAAAATGTACTATTGTACCAATAGGATAAGTGGTGATTTTAAGTAGATAATAATTTTGGTAAAATAAATTAGATACAATTTCAATTTAAATACATGTCAAATGTACCAATAGGATAAGAGAAATATATTTTTTGGAATTAAATTGTAGGCACAAACTTTCAAAATTAAAGATTTTAAATAAATTAAAACAAACATTGATGCATTGAAGGAGGACACATGTCACCAAAAGAGAGTGCCAAATGTCGCAATGGTAGGAAAAGTTAGAAGAAAACCTTCTCATATTATATAAGATAAGTAGGAAAATTTATATAGAGTTAGCATCAAATTTTTTTTTATTTCTAGTCAGAGCCGTGTTAATTTCCGACAAAAATATCTTGCCTATGTCTAGTAATGTAATTAGTCGGAGTCAACTAATAAGTCACTCCAAGTTTATGCCTAATTTTTGTTTGTCATTGCTTTCTCAGCTCAGAGGCGGATTTTGTCAAGGAAATTGTTAAGCAGCTGGCGAGAGTTTAAAGTAGAATCCTAATTGCAGAAGAAAAAAAAATGTAAATGGTAGAACTTCCCTAATGTAATTAACAAAAAAAAAATCTACTATAAAAAAGAAAAAGAAATCCAGCATAATTCTAATGAAAATGAATCCAAAAGAACCTAGTTTTTGAGGAAGCAATTATATATAGACAATATAGTTTAATTGGATATTAACCCCACATAAATATAATGAATAGGTTGCAAATGCATAACTATTCGTGTATAGTATTTAAGGATCGATCCGACAGGGAAAGAATGTTACTCTACGAATCTGTCCAAAAACAATAATGCTAGAAAATAAAAGGGTTGTTTTGAGGTATTCATAGACGGAAAATAATAAGTATGTAAATACAAAACTAAATCAATCAAGCAAAGCGTTAGGCATTAGGGGGGGAAACGGCCAAAATCAACCCCAACTATTTCCATGCGGCATTTTTCAATCCAAACTCTGATCTTCTGCACTTATCAACCCGAACCACATAAATTTAAAAAACAAACCTGAAATATGTAACCTCTAGCCAATTTCAACATAATTCTTTGTTATACCAAGTTCTATTAGTTGTCCAAAGTGTATAGATTATATTGTTGAATCCCCACGAGAGCTTGAATTTGTTGCTTCATGATATATCATGGATTTTACCGTTTTTAACCATGATATAGGTATTGTTTTTAGAGTCTTTTTGTTATTTCTAGAGTCTTTTCTAGTCTTTTCAGGTTTATGTATGTACGGGATCAATTTTGAGATTATGGATCATTCTGGAGCAAAACCAAGAAGTTATGCTACAAGAGCAATCCAGAGACCAAAATTCGTGCAAGTGTCAATCGACACCACCCCTGGTGTCGGTCGACACCAATATCTGACGGCAATTCAATTTGGCGTCTCTTTGAAGTTATGAAAATTTGCAGAATCGCCCAAGAACTTTTTTCTATTTTCAAAGATGTCCCTGCATGTTTTTAAGAACATATATATAGATTTTTAGAGTTTTGTTTTAGAGATATCTCTCAATCCCTTATTCTATTGTGTATTCTTTGGAGCTTGAACCCTTTGGGAGATAATTGGAGAGAGTTCCTCGAGAGAAGATCTTTCTAAACTTTAATCTCTAATCTCTTCTTAATTTCTCTTAATGCAATTCTTTTCAGTCATGTTGTTTGTTTCAATCTCCATGTCTTGTTGGTTTAAGCTTGAAAGAGGCTTAAACCGGAGGTTACTTAAACCGCAAGATGTCGGTTTATTGAAGAGATAAAGACTAATTCTTTAGGAGTTATCTAGAGAATATTATGTAATCCTAATTGAGTTATGATTAGGTTTAGAGGTTGTGGCTATATAAACATATATCGAGTTGTGATATAGCTTAAGAGATTAAGAGAGTTTTATGCGGTTTTAGAGTTTGAGAAGTAATTGAGAGAGACTTAGGTTTTGAGAGATTTTCCTAAGTAATAAAAGAGAGTTATTCTTTTGTTGTTGTGTTCTTGATTACTTTTACAAACTAGAATTGGTATCAGAGCTTTAAGGTTTTGATCTTGGAGTTTTGAAGAAGGAGACGTGAAGATCCTACGTACGTACAGCCGTCGAGACCGAGCCATGGCCGACGACAGAACACCACGCTCGAAGGAGATCTCACTACCGTCTATCCAATGTCCGATGCTCAACTACACGGTGTGGGCTAAGCGGATGAGAATCATGTTGAAGATATATCATGTATACGATGCAATCGAACCGGGATCGGAAGACGTTGACAAGAACAACATCGCGACAGGATTGTTGTTTCAAGCCATGCCGGAGACTCTTATATTGCATGTTGGTGATCATGAGACTCCTAAAGCGGTATGGGATGCGATCAAATCACGTCATCAAGGTGCTGATCGAGTCAAGGAAGCAAGGCTTCAAACCTTGATTTCGGAATTTGAAAGAATTAAGATGAAGGATATTGATAGCTTCTCGGGGAAGTTATCGGAGATAGCATCAAAATCTTCCTCACTTGGTGGAAAGATTGAGGAAACCAAACTCGTGAAAAAGTTCCTTAATAGCTTACCAAGAGGAAGATTTATTCAAATCATAGCCTCCCTTGAACAAGTTTTAGACTTGAACAAAACTGTTTTTGAAGATATTGTTGGGAGACTAAAAGCATACGAAGAAAGAATACTCGATGAAGAAGCTGGAGGAGAATCTCAAGGGAAGCTTCTATATGCCAACACATATCAACAAAACGGGATAAAGAGACATCTCACGGCACCATATACACCGCAACAAAACGGAGATGACTAGGAGCATACTCAAGGCTATGAAGGTACCAAATTATCTATGGGGAGAGGCAGTTCGTCACTCAACATATGTTATCAATCGGATACCAACAAGAGCCCTTGAAAATATGACTCCCTACGAAACCTTGCGAGAGAAGAAACCAAGCCTAGATCACCTAAGGGTTTTCGGGTGCTTAGCTTACACGAAGATTGAAGGAACTCACCTAAAGAAGCTAGATGACAGATCGCAAACTCTAGTACATCTTGGAATTAAGCCGGGAACCAAGGCTTATAGACTTTACAATCCAACGACAAGGAAAGTGGTTGTAAGTCGAGACGTGGTGTTTGATGAAAAGAAAGGTTGGTGCTGGGAAAAACAAGTAAACGGATCAAGGGAAGATCCGGGCATGTTTCACATGAGATGGGGTGAAGTCATAGATGTTGGAGAAGGACCCGTAATTGTCAATAACGATCTAAATGAAGATCTAGATGAAACCGGAAGTAACGGTAGTAACTTTGGTGACCATGATCAAGAACAAGAAGATGACAACAATACTGAGGAGACAACCACCAACACTAACAACAACTTGCCGCATCAACAAGTACAACATCAACAACCACAAGAGCAACAATTAAGACGATCGGGTCGTCAAACTGTTCTACCTAGGCACCTTGAAGATTATGTACTCCAAGCTAAGATAGAAGTAGAGAGACTTCTACTTTCAATAAATGATGAGCCGAGAAGCTACAAAGAAGCAAAGGGCTTATTAGAGTGGAGAAAAGCAAGCAAGGAAGAGATTGATTCTATCAACAAAAACAAGACATGGTTTTTGGTTGAAAAGCCGAGAGAAGCAAAAGTGATTGGTCTCAAGTGGATTTTTAAGATCAAGAAGAATGCGGATGATGCTATCAATAAATCCAAGGCTAGATGTAAGATGGGTGAGACGGAGCGAGAGACTGACAAGTCCGATGAGGAGAGGAAGGTTCTTGAAGCCATAGCTTTGAAAGCTTCGGAGTTAGAGACTAAAGTTGCACGGTTGCAGCATGAACTGATCAAGGCTACGGCGGAGGCAAAGAAGCTCAATTCTGAGTTTTCACAGAAAGGTCATGGAATTGAGGAAGTGGAGAAAGAGGTCGCTGGTTTAAGGACTGTTAAGGAGGAGAATGAGAAGAGAATGAAGGAATTGGAGACAAAGCTTGGTGCTTTGGAGGTGAAGGAGTTAGAGGAGAAGAACGAAAGGTTCCAAGCAGAGGAAGTAGATGAGGAGAAAGAAAAGGAGGAGAAGAAAAGAAAGAAGATTAATGGTTTGGTTCCTGAGAATGGTGTTGTTGTGAAACATATCAAGACAGGTGAAGAAATCGTTGTTTCGAGGAGAGTTGTTGGTGTTTTCCTGCTAATGACAATGGCGGAGTTTAGTGATCAGTTTTTTGGGCTCCAAGATGAGTTTTTCAACTATGGCTGGAGATTTGAGTTTAGAGGGAACAACGTGACTGCGTTGTGGCCTGGGAATGGGAAACCTGGACTGTGGTTGAATTCGAATTCAAGGATGGGAGCGATTTATAGTTTGATTGTGAGAGAAGAGGAGATTTTGATAGAGAATGAAGAGAAGGGACAACAAGGTGAAGCCAATGGTGGAGCATTTATTAGAGAGTCCATCTATGGTGTTGGGATTTATTTAACTGCTGCAAACTGCTCTTACTTCAGTGCTAGATATTGTGATGTTGACAAAAACAGAGCACGTTACATAGATTGTGATGGTGACAAAAACGGAGTTCGTTACATGGTTTTATGTCATGTAATAATGGGGAATATGGAGCTTCTTCGTGGTGGTAAAGCTCAATTCTTTTATGGTGGAGAAGAATATGACAATGGAGTAGTCGATGATATCGAGAGTCCAAAGAATTACATTGTCTGGAACATCAATATGAACACTCATATATTCCCCGAATTTGTTTTTAGGTTCAAGCTGTCTAATCTCTCCAATACTGAAGGTAATTTGATTGCTAAGCGTGAAGTTGCTGCGTTGCTTAGAAACAATGATGGTGATAAGAAGATTTCAAGCTTAAGGGGGAGATTGTTGGTTTAAGCTTGAAAGAGGCTTAAACCGGAGGTTACTTAAACCGCAAGATGTCGGTTTATTGAAGAGATAAAGACTAATTCTTTAGGAGTTATCTAGAGAATATTATGTAATCCTAATTGAGTTATGATTAGGTTTAGAGGTTGTGGCTATATAAACATATATCGAGTTGTGATATAGCTTAAGAGATTAAGAGAGTTTTATGCGGTTTTAGAGTTTGAGAAGTAATTGAGAGAGACTTAGGTTTTGAGAGATTTTCCTAAGTAATAAAAGAGAGTTATTCTTTTGTTGTTGTGTTCTTGATTACTTTTACAAACTAGATGTCTGAGTAATTGCTTGTTCGGTTTAGGGATTCTCATTAGGAATTTAGATGAATTAGTAGATCAATAACCTGTTAGGGTAAAATCTATAGAGTTCTTCACTTTTGATTGTTCTTAATGCTAATTCTAGCTTGATCACCTAGAATTTGATCATAGGATAATAGGTAGAATCAAGAGGTCACCTATTACTGGAACTATCTTAAGTGGGCAGAAATTACTAGATACATTTGAGAGGTGGTCTAGGAATATCTGTGAACATATCAAACCTGCTATTAATGCTAGTCTAATTCTAGGGGTTTATATTCCAGAGGTGGAACTTCCTGATATTAGGTTTAGTTAGTCAATACATTCGAGAGGTGGTTGACTATACATTAGTGATTTGAGTTCTAGAACGATTCGATAAATAATCCTAACTAATTTGCTAGATTTACTATTACTTTATTTCCTGAGAGTTTCCCTTAGCCTGACGTTTTCCTCATCTGAATTTACAACCGATTTTACTTGCTTTCTTTTAAGTTTAATATTCATATTTTCTGTTTAGCTTAATTCAAAACATGTTAGTCTATTGTGTGAATACGAGAGCTTTGTGGATTTCGACCCTAAAGTACTGCAATTAATCTCTTATTTGAGAGAGTAGTCTTACGTCTACTTTGACTCACATCACTTCATAATCCACTTATGGCATATTCTTCTTCAATGATTTTGTCTGGTTCTGTAGGATTCGATACAATTGAGTTTTTTTGTTCGAGCCACTACTCTCTTGCACAAACCTACAAACAAAATCAATCGATTAGATTATCACTTCTATTTAATCAATTAGATTAACACGTCCATTCAAACGATTCTATTAGCACTTCCTTTCCATCACTTCAGATTCTACACAAACAAAATCAACTAACGATTAATTATGGTATCCCTTATTTCAATCGATTTTATACAAAACCCAAAACGAAAACTTGATTTTAACTTACACAAAGACGTAGTTGTCCGTAGTTATACCAAGTTTGACGTCGAAAAAGTAGAAGAAAAATAAAACTGTCAAATGTCGAAGGATTTCTTTCAAAGGTTGAACGAACCCTGAAGAAAAAAAAAAAGAAAAAAAGAGATTTTAATTGGATTTGACCCAATAAATGTGAGTTTGGGTAATTGATGATCCGATTAGATTGGTTGGGTCGTAAATAGATGATGTTTTAAAGGGTTACAAAGTCTTTGTCTCATATTTCGATTTAAAATAAATTAAAAAGAAATTTCTTTTAAGAAGAGGAGCATTTGAGAAAAAATATTGAGCTTGGAGAGCCCGTGAGAATTCGATCCAACACAAACTCGGGAAATTCACGCAAGGTATTTGTAGTAATGCCATTCCCACTAGCGTTTTATAGGATAACACAAAGGAAATAAAGATTATGTCATTATCCACTAGAATTTCATGATAACCACAAAGATACTAAGATAATGTCTATTCATCCTATATTCCATTAACACACCTATGTGGCAAGAAATATTATGTCTATTCTTTCTCTCACGTTTTTGCATATATATGTATAAGATTGTTGGAGATCAAAGGAAGTTAAGGTGGAATGTGGTACCGACCTAAAGGTATAACACCCCAGTTTCAGGAATATAGTGGTGCATGCGGAGAGGTTTGAAAGAATTGATTTGGCCACCTATATCACCAAAGTGCATTTATCTTTTCGGTCAAACGTCCTGAGAGAACTCTACAGTTAAGCATGCTTGAGCTGAAGCAATTTCAGGATGGATGACCTTCTGGGAAGTGATTGTCGGAACTGTGTGAGTGAAGACAAAACACAGGGAAAGATCATGTGGTGATTTGTAGGGTCGGTAAACAAGTCTTTAAAGCCTCCTGGATGAAGCGGCCCAGCCGTTAGAAGATGGTGGGCCCACAGACCGAGAGAGGATGTGGAGCCCATTAAGAGTGGCGGTCGGGGCGTTAGAAGTGGTATCAGAGTCGAATTAGGCGAGTGTGGAGTCAAGAGGGCTCACACCGTCGGGGTGACGGTCTTGGTGGGCAACGAGGACGTTGCGATCTGTTAGTGGGGGTGAATTGTAACACTCCAGTTTCAGAAATATGGTAGTGTATGCGGAGACGTTTTAAAGAATTGATTTGGCCACCTATGTCACCAAAGTGCACTTATCTTTCGGTCAACTGTCCTAAGAGAACTCCACTGTTAAGGGTGCTTGAGCTGGAGCAATTTCAGGATGGGTGACCTTCCGGAAAGTGATTGTCAGAACTGTGTGAGTGTGGACAAAACAAAGGAAAAGATCATGTGGTGATTTGTAGGGTCGGTAAAGAAGTCTTTAACGCCTCCCAGACGTAGCAAACCGGCCGCCAGATACAAGTGGGCCCACAGGCCGAGAGAGGACGTTGTAGCGTTCCGTCCTGGACGTCTTGGCGTCCGGTGATCATGGACCTACATTCGTGCCTCTTCCCGACCGAACCTCTATATTTTTTTGCATTTTAACATAGAATTACCTTTACGAGGCTTAATTATATAATCCATTTCTTTTAACACAGCGGAAGTCTTTCTACCCTTGGTTTAATTCTAACGAACCCTTATACCGATTTTAACGTCTTTGTCCTTAAGACTTAGATCGAACCTTTAATCGGTCAAGACATGCAATTTGTTCGCTAACAATTCTAAGTCTAACGATTGCATATTCCGTTATCTTAATTATTCTGAATATTTTGAAAAAGGTTAGGTGAATTATGTGCATGGAAAAGAAGAACCAATTACGTTTCAGTATCTATATCTATAATATTGTGTTGACTACTAATTAAAAGATTATTTTTAAGAAATATAAAAGCACTTTGATGTGATTGCAAATCACGAAAAAATTGTTGAGATGATACTGAACATTACATGTAATATGAATACCATCTAAAAATTGAAGTAAAAAGAGAAGAAAAATACCAAAAGAGTTGTTATCGGTTAAGATTTTTGGAAGAAAGTCATAAAAAAAATATAGATAAATTGAACGGAGATGACAATATAGTTCTCTCTTTTGTGTGTGTGTATGTGTGTGTGTGTGGGGGGGGGGGGGGGGGGGGGGGGGGGTGGGTGTATTAATAATTTTATTATGATATTGTTGATATGATCTTATTATCTTTATAGTCAAACTCGATTACTGAGAATAATACATATCCAAAGTAAAAATTAAAGATTTTCTCTCTTAAAAGTGAAAATGGTATGTCGATGGTTGTGGTTAAAAGCTAAAGAATGTTTTATTCGGGTTGGAAAAGTTGAACCAAACCTAAGTTCATGAAGTTGCACGAACAAAAAAAATACCACTATTTGCCAATCAAAATAAGTACAGAAGACTTTTGTAAGGAAGCAGAGTGAATACTTTAATTTTGTATTGTGAGAAGATGTGCTAAAAATATAAAGGTTTTATGGTAATTTTAATATGTTTGGATTTTTAAGTTTTAGTTTTATCAATTAAGAGTCTCTAGAATTTACGGAAAGCACTAATTTGATTGAGAACCATATATCATGGCACAAAAGTAGATAATGAAACCATTTTACTTTATGCGATGTGTGTTCAAATGTCAAGTAAATACCAGTTAATGTTTTAGTCAATATTTTCTACATTTTATATTTAAAATAAAATTTTTGTTTCAATAGAAATTTTAAATTTTAAAAATCTATAAGTTCTTTTATATACTGGATGTATATTATTAACAACACTAATACATAAGAATAAAATTTTGACAACTATCATTAATCGATATAATTTACCAAAATATTAGAACAAACCCACGCTACGTGTCGATATCATTAATCGTTATATTTTACCAAAATATATAGAACAAACCCACGGGTAGCGTGGATTCAAAACCTAGTCTATACTATATAAAAGTCGAGGCCATAAGGTTATGAGGCCGTCCACCTAGGATTTAAAAAACGCGATGTTATTGGTCCACGTCGATGTTTAACATAAATTCTCAAGGTAACTTAACAAAAACAAAAAAAAAAAGTAAAAATCGATATATGCGCTCAAGGTAACTTAACAAAAATAAAAATAAAAGGAAAAATCGATATCTGCAGAAAACTTTGATATATGCAAAATAATAAAAACTACTCAACATAATGAAATTCTTATATAAGAAAATTATTCCTTAAGTATTATTAATGAATAATTAAAAAAATTATTTTGTTTTTCAGACATTCATATTTTTCAGATAGTAAACTAAAAATTATTTAATATTAAAGAAAAAAAAGTTGTTCTTTTAAAATAAAGGCAATTGGTCGCATAATAGTTTTGAATCTCTATTTAATCTTATATAGTATATTGTACATAGATGAATATTAAAAACAGAAAAGAATAAGTCCTAAAGAAAATCTTAGAAAACAAGGAAGAATAAGAACGATCAAACCCCCTATAGCCAAAAGCGTTTTATGGGACCAATTGTGATACAAGATTGGAATCACTCCAAACTTATGATCACTTGATGATCAAGAGATTCCAAGCTTTTCACGCGGAAGGGTGGAATTCACGAGCTGGCTCTAAAGCACTCTCTCGTGAATCAAGGGGTGGTACGACGGATAGATGTGGTGATTGACTCGCTCAATCAGTGGGATAATCGACTCACTCGATCAATGAACGAATAAAGGATGTTGAATCACTCAACAAACTCAATCCGCAGGTTTCTGACGTACTAAGTGACTCACTCACAAAGAACTACAGAACAAATGACAAAGACTTAAACTTTGACAAGAAGAAAACGTTTCTATTACTTTAATATGATCAAGGGTGATTTACAATGAGACTAATGATCAGCTTATATAGGCTGAGTACAAACGTTCTAAAAGCTAAACAAAGAAACAAATCGCAACATTAAAAGAAAATATGGTCGTTGGGCCAAAAATCGGTCCAAATAAGGCAAGTGAGATGTGCCTTGTATCTTGTCAACTTGGGGAGGAAGTTGTGACGTCTTGGAAGCTTCTGGAAGGTCTCAAGATTCTCACACAAGCGCACAAACAAAGAAGGAAAGAGCTGTTGCAAGTTGATCTCCTTCGGCTCCATATATGGCAAGTAATAACTCCGCGGGTTCTTGTGTGGTAAGGTGTACCAAAGTTCGTGTTGTACATGTCTTGTGTGGCCTAGATGTTCTCCTGGTTTCCATATATAGCTTTGAGGTGCGTCCAAGTGTAGAATAAGGAAGATTTCCTTGTTTGGCTTCATTTGGCACAATACTTCAAAAAGTAGTTCACGAGTAGTTCAGAAAGTAGTTCAGCCGGTCTGTCAGGAAGTACATCAGCTATATGTACTTGTAGCATCTTTGAATCAATTGCTTGGTAAATGATTCTTTGATGACTTGATGTTGCCTCGTTAAAAATCTTTCTAGGTAAACCCATTGGGACAAACCCTAGATAAGGGAAAAAGAGTGCAACGGTCAAATTTCCCCAACATGGTGATTCGGCTCGCTGGTCTTTGATTCCTCCTGAACTATCGTTAGTCTTCTTAGGATTAATTTGCTGGTGAATAATTAACCCTAGGCCTTGCGCTTGATTAGGACTCCATTTGGGCAAGAATCCTCCAAAATGCTCCATATCAACCGGTTTGATACATGTACCGGCTGGTTTGGTATACTCCCGGTTTGGTTTGATTTGGATGTCCGCATCAAATTGGATTTTAAAAACTCTAAAGGCCGTCCACATGGAAAGTTAAAAACGCGATGTTATTGGTCCACGTCGATGTTTAACATAAATTCTCAAGGTAATTTAAAAAAAAAAACAAAAAAAAAGGAAAAATCGATATCTGCCAAAAATTCAAAAGAAAAAGCATCGCCAAAACAGGCAACACAATTAATAACCCTTTTGCATACCCTTAACGAAATTGCCTATAGAAGTTTAAAGTGCTCACGTTAGCTCTCGGAATTATAAACTACTCTTTTGCCTACACTTAATGAAATTGCATAATATAATTTTTTTTTAATTTTTTTTCTTTCCGTTTCTTAATAAAAAAATCAGTTCGAAATTTTTTAAAAAAACGATACCTAATTATATTTAGTGGACTTATTGTCGAAAATTTTTTCTAGCCCGGTTAGTATACACCGTGTAAAACCCTAAAACCCTATGTTACAAACTGCTATAAATATAAGGAAGTCGGTTTCGTAATTGTCGGCAACAATCTCTTATAAATATGCTCTTTAACCTAATTCTAAATGACTGGAGAATGAGAAACAAAATCACCGTTGTTGCAAAAAATTGGTTTTTTCCTCCATAATAGAAGTGACACATAATCATAACCTCAAGACAAACTGATGTGATCCTTGAAAGCACCACAGACTTGGAATGTGGAAATGAGCTTGAACTTGTTGAGCAGCACGGAGCAAGGAAGCAGCTTGAACCAGAGGAGCAGCATGAACCTGAGGATGAGCTTGTAGCTGCGGATGTTCTATTGAAGAAGTTGATCAAACCACCTTGGCTTGGAGAAAGAGATAAGCCAATTGGATTCAACAATGGGAGAGTGATCCAATTGTACTCTTTTTCCCTTGTTGAGTTTTGTCCCAATGGGTTTTCTCAACAAGGTTTTTAATGAGGCAATTGTGTCACTCCATCATGGCCCATTTGTTGAATCAGAAGCCCATGGACTCTTTTGCAACAAAAGCCCACGTCCAAGAGAAGGAGAAGAGTCATTCTATCTTTTCAAATTCTGTCTTTAATTTCTTTGTCATTTCCGAGACAGCCTTGTGAGTCTGTTCCAGGCTTGTTCTCTTCATTCTCTATTTAAACTCTCTGTACTCTCTTGAGAAACCTTATCTATCTTTTCAATTAAAAACTCTTTAAGATTAGATCATCTCTTGCTGGTGTGTAATATCCATCAAGAAATCATGTTCCTCCTTTGGTGTGTCATATTCAGAGAAGGTCCAGTGGTATATCAGAGGCTTTCTGCAACCTCTGTGTGACCTTTCGATCCACAGTTCACTGACTCGACCCCTTGACTCGACCAAACACTCGAGTCAAGCCCGAACCACACTCGACCATCATTCGATCATCACTCGACTGTTCAATCCACTCGACCACTTGACTCGACTGCACACTCGAGTCAGACCCCATTCGATCCACCACTTGCCTTCTGTGCTTTGGCTCAGTTGCTGTAAGCCTATCCCAGTCACTCAACAGATTTTAGAGTTTACGATCCGTAGGAGATTCGTATCATGTGGTATCAGAGCAAACTCTGAAAGTTGAGTTTTTCGAATCCTTATTTGTCTGTTTATCTTCTTTCACTAGTTTTGATCTGTACTAATCTAGCTCGACTGCTTGGCTTGATTGATCACTAGAGTCAAGAAATATTTTTGTCTTTTCGCCTTCTATCGATCTAGGGTTTTGTCCTTGATTTGTTGATGAGTTTAGGGTTTCTATGATGCGATTTGATCGATAAAACGAATTCTAGGACTTGTTACTGGTGACTTGTGTTTTGTTTTTGTTTCAGGAATGATGTCTCATCATGGAGAAAAACCTAGCAGCAACAACAAGCTTTTGATGGAAGCTGTGACAGAGCTTATGGACACCAAACTGAATGCTTTCTTCAACGATCTTCATCAGGTGTCAATATCTCCAAGGAAAAACAAAGAGCAGCATAAGCAGATCTCGCATCCAAAAGAGGCAAAACCAAGGAGACCTGATGAAAAGCCTAATTGGAGAATCAGAACAGCCAGAGATGAATCAAAGCCTGAGTATTATGGCCGTGGTGAACAGAGACGTTTTGAGCAAGCTAGACAACAACATCATGACCTAAAAGAAGAAGAAGCTGTGAAGCAAAGGCCAAAGAAAGCTCCCAAGGAACAGAAGAACACTGTTAAAAGCAACCTTATAGCGGAAGAAAATTTTAAGGAAGAACTCTTGGAGATTCTCAACGCTTACAACAAACCCAAGCAGACTAAGCATCTTCAGGACAAGTTACAAAGACAAAGGCGTATTGAGGAATTGGAAGAGGAGATGCTTGAAACACTTAATGCCTTTACGAATGGCGAAAAGAAGAGTCCAGCCAATCGCCAACCTATTGGTACTGAAGAAACGAAGAAGAGACCAAGTTGTCCTGAGAAGGAACTAGCTATTCAAGGGCAAGAATTAAATCAACCCTTACCAATCTGCAAAGAAACCGAGGTGCTGCAAGAAAAAGCTGAGAACAACATTAGAGATGATGTGGAGACTGAACCAGACACATCAGTTCAAGAGCAACCTAAGAACGAAACTGTGAAGCATCTTACCTTTCCCAGGGAGTCATTGGAAGCTAACTTTGATTTTTCTTTTTTTCAATCGTCTCTTGTGTCTGAAAATAAACAGGCTTGTGAAAAACTAATGCAACTAGAACCGGTGCATCCGAGTAGTATTGATTCTTTTTCACAGGTCCTAGAAGCAAATTCATCAAGAGAAGTACAAAAGAGTTTACCATTGGCTAATAATATCGAGCAGCTGCCTAACTTTGTGCCAGAACCAGTCTTTGTGCCTTTTCCTTCTTACTACTCAAGAAAGCACTGTAAGGAAACTATTTTGGCTAGGACAGAGCCTAATTTGTTTGTGTTAGTGTCTGCTCAAGAAGAAAAACATTTTGGTTTAGAAAAAGTAAAAGAATTTAGAGTTTCAGATTCTGTTCTTAGCAGCATGCTCACTAGCTTTGAAAGATTCACACCTGAAACGTTTTTAATGTCAAAAGATCTTGTAACTAGTGAATTGCATGAAATTCATTCTTCTCTGAGTGTTTCCGAGTTTAGTCACCTATTTGAGCTAATTAGAGATAGAACTGAACCTATGTTGCATAAAACTTCCACTAAGCGTAGAAATCATTTGGAATCTGAATTAAACGTTTTAGGCTATGAAAATGTGTTTAAACATCATCCTAACGAGCTATATGATTCCTGATGCACATTTGATGTGTTTTCTTTAGTGTTTGTGAAAGCTCATGAAAAACAGGTGAAGGATGCTACTTCAAACACTAGGAGGAGTTATGCTTTTACTAATCCGTTTGATTATGGATCAAAGGAGTACTTGGATCCGCCTTTGTCAAAAATGAAAGAAAGCAAAGAGAGTGAAGCAAGAACTCATCTCTTTGGAGTTTGGAACTGGAAGTACCTAAGGAAAACAACTGCCACTGCAAAAGGATGCTCTACTCTAAAATATTACTTTGCTAATGCTTATTTTTGTTCTATCTTGTTATTTGTGTCTACACTATTTCCTTTTGATGTAGGAGACTTGGATTTGAGGTCAAATCCCTTTCAAGTGGAGGGGGATGATATGATCATGCACGAGCAAGGACCAGAAGAAGAACATGAAAATGAGCTCGACCACACACCATTCAAGTCGATCGAGCTTGCTGTTGAACATGAGCTCGACCATCCGCCATTCAGCTCGATCGAGCTTGGTACTACACATAGAATCAACTTGGAAAAGGAGATCGAGCTTGGACCGGATGAAGCATTGATCATACAAATAGATGTTATGACTTGGTCCAGAGCCAAGAAGATGATCTTTGAAGTTGGAGAAAGACTCCCGTGTTCTGTCCAAGTCAAGGAGAACCCACCAGACGCATTACTTGAGTAGAGGAGCATTCCCAAGGTAAGTGCTTATGTTCTCAAAAATGTTTTTAATCCAGATCACACAGATATGATTTGCTTGTCTTTGTCAAAAGAGCCAAATGTAGGTTTTAAAACAGCCTTGAAGCACATGAGAAGTATTGAAATGAGAGAGGAATACACTCGATTTAAGCCACCTGACCTACACCAAAGTACAGAAAGGAGAGAGGAAGACAATCGGTTTAAACCCCCTGATTTAGACCAAGATCAACATCAAGACATCAGCAGCTTCATACTGATCAACGAAGCACCGCCAAATGAAATATACAAGTCAAAGCTGAAGCCAACGATGCATAGACCTTTTAAAGCATTCAGACTTATCCAAAACCAAGATTATACAATTGATCTCCAAGGTAAGCAAAATTTGAGTTCAAGTTTTTAAGGTTCTGACTTGAACCTATCAAATGCAGAAAAATCGGATTTGAAGTCAAATCCCTTTCAAGTGGGAGAGGATGATGTGATCCTAGAAAGCACCACAGACTTGGAATGTGGAAATGAGCTTGAACCTGTTGAGCAGCATAGAGCAAGGAAGCAGTTTAAACCAGAGGAGCAGCATGAACCTGAGGATGAGCTTGTAGCTGCGGATGTTCTATTGAAGAAGTTGATCAAACCACCTTGGCTTGGAGAAAGAGATAAGCCAATTGGATTCAACAATGGGAGAGTGATCCAATTGTACTCTTTTTCCCTTGTTGAGTTTTGTCCCAATGGGTTTTCTCAACAAGGTTTTTAATGAGGCAATTGAGTCACTCCATCATGGCCCATTTGTTGAATCAGAAGCCCATGGACTCTTTTGCAACAAAAGCCCACGTCCAAAAGAAGGAGAAGAGTCATTCTATCTTTTCAAATTATGTCTTTAATTTCTTTGTGATTTCCGAGACAGCCTTGTGAGTCTGTTCGAGGCTTGTTCTCTTCATTCTCTATTTAAACTCTCTGTACTCTCTTGAGAAACCTTATCTATCTTTTCAATTAAAAACTCTTTAAGATTAGATCATCTCTTGCTGGTGTGTAATATCCATCAAGAAATCATGTTCCTCCTTTGGTGTGTCATATCCAGAGAAGGTCCAGTGGTATATCAGAGGCTTTCCGCAACCTCGGTGTGACATTTAGATCCACAGTTCACTGACTCGACCCCTTGACTTGACCGAACACTCGAGTCAAGCCCGAACCACACTCGACCATCGTTCGATCATCACTCGACTGTTCACTCCACTCGACCACTTGACTCGACTGCACACTTGAGTCAGACCCCATTCGATCCACCACTTGCCTTCTGTGCTTTGGCTCAGTTGCTGTAAGCCTATCCCAGTCATTCAACAGATTTTAGAGTTTACGATCCGTAGGAGATTCGTATCATGTGGTATCAGAGCAAACTCTGAAAGTTGAGTTTTTCAAAAGCTATTTGGGAATTCCTCAAAAGCTATTTGGGAATTCCTCAAAAGTCAAGGAAAGGTTAAAGTCTGGTATCATAATTTCGGCTAATGATTGTGTTAATTTATTGAGGGAGATTTTTGTGTAGGGGGTGCTGCATAAGTTCTCTAGAAGAACATGACTTCCAGTTTATCAGACTCATTGGTTTTTACTCGGTTAGTTTGAGAGTTTGTTGTAAGGCTTTCATCTTAGTCTTTTTTGTAGGGTTCAATTCTCAGATATTATATGTATGCTATATCATCTGTGTTATTGAAATAATAATAAAAGAAAGGAATTGTCCGGACAAAAAAACATCTCCACATAGGAGAACTGTCAAAAAGGGAGTGGAGCAGGTGACGGAAGGCAAGAACCCGAGGAACCAGGACATGGCGAAGGGTACAGTGGGTGGTGGCAAACCACCAAAACACAAGATTGATAAATGAAGGTTTTGAGTTGGAATTGTCAATGACTTGGGAACAAGGCAACTATCGGTTATCTTCGGGACATATGGAAATAACACCGACCAGATTTTTTATTTCTTTCGGAAACAAAACAATCTTCTTTGTTTATGGAAAAATTTATCGGTCATTTTGATTACAAAAATTTAAAAACGGTTGATCCTATCGGTTGTAGTGGCGGTTTAGCTCTTTATTACAATATTGATTTTAATGTATCCATTATTTTTGAAAGTAATCGTTTAATTGATGTTGAGGCTGTGGTAAAGGGGAAAAAAAATACACCTTACTTTTGTTTATGGTGATCCGGTTCCAAAAAATAGAGATCAAATTTGGGAACGGTTAACACGGATCGGTTTGACTAGGGACACACCCTAGTTTATAATAGGTGATTTTAATGAGTTAACCGGAAACCATGAGAAAAGAGGTGGTAATTTAA
This sequence comes from Arabidopsis arenosa, assembly GCA_905216605.1. Lineage (NCBI taxonomy): Eukaryota > Viridiplantae > Streptophyta > Magnoliopsida > Brassicales > Brassicaceae > Arabidopsis > Arabidopsis arenosa. Next base: position 5,557,125 of record LR999458.1, read on the forward strand.
GACATGCATCGTCTTTTTTTTTTTTTGGTATAAGACATGCATCGTCTTTTATCCCTTTTAATTTAATGATTCAAAATTGCGGTCTTTTGGAGTTCCCATACATCGGATATTGGTTATCTTGGCGGGGTTGGCGGGACAAGAAACCAATACGGTGTCGTTTGGATAGAGCTTTAGATAAAGAAGATTGGCATTAATTATTCTGCAATTCTTTCGTTGAATATTTAGAAATGGTAGCTTCCGACCATTCACCAGTGGTATCTACACTCATGGATAAGGTCCCACGTGGGAAAAGAGTTTAGAATAAATATTCTCTCTAACAAGGTATCGAAATCTCTGAAGGTAGCTATCTCCAATTATCTTCCAAAGGGTTCAAGCTCAGAGACTTACAGAAGCAAAAGACAAAAGTTGCAGGGTACAGAAACTGAAAAACCCTAAAAAACTATTTATAAAGTCTCCAAAAACGTGCAGGGACTAAAATTGCAAATAGGGAAGTCTTCTGGGTAAATTCTGCGGGCTTTAAAACTCTAAACCGTCGAGACTTCTTGCTGGGCCGTGTTTGGTGTCGAGCGACACCAAGGGTGTCGGTCGACACCAATGCCTTGGTTCGAACCGGATTCGTTTCTTCAGCTCCAAATCCTCGGTTTAGCTCCAGAATGATTCATTTTCTCCAATTTCGTCCCGAACATGGTAAAACCTGAAAAGACTCGAAAAGATACTAGAAACAACAAAAAGACTCTAAAACTAACACGTAAATCACGGTTAAAACCAGTAAAATCCGTGTTATATCAACTCCCCTAGACTTAGCTTTTGCTTGCCCTCAAGAAAAACAAAAAAACCGAACCCGTGGAAGAAGTTTGAAAACATAGAAACTCCCAAATTCTCTAGCCTATTACCTTGATCATTCAAACCAAATCCATATGCCTAGCAGATCGCATCAAATCCTAACCACCATGTAATTCTCCGCAAGCATTCTCAACATTCCAAATTCCAAACCAAATTTCACAACTATATCCTATAGCCCTCATCGCATAAATCTCATCAATAAAATCAGTACTCAAGAACCTTCTAGACTCATTCCCGTACTATACCATGATAAATCAACCATTTTACACACTTAGGTACTCTTTCTCTCCCCCAAACTTATTTTTTTTCGAACCATTTTTTTTTTTAGAATCAAAGGTGTAGGCGAATAATGGTATCATCGGAAATTTTCCTAACCTCGCTTCCAACCTTCGTGTGATCATCCCTCTTGAAGTAAAATAATGAGATCCAGGAAATTTTCCTATCTCTTTACTCCAAAAGAAAATCATCTCAATCTTTTTTTTTTTTTTTTTTTTTTTAAGACTAAGGGAGAGGAGCACCATTCTTTTTCACATTGGTCTCATTTATCAGGTATGAACAAGGAGTCAAGTTCTGAGAATACTAACCGTATTGACGAGGTGAAGAGCGTGAACTTTGCTCAGGCGTTAGCGGATTGTGTTGGAAATGTGGATGTCCTCTGGTCTATCGATTAGCTCTCTGGATTTTCCATTAGTCGGATTGATTTGAATCTGCAGCATTAAACTAACCAGGCAATAATCTAGAGAAAAAGATCATAATTTCCAACAAAATTTTGACTCAATAAAACGACTCAAAAGAAAGAGAAAAATAAGACTCAAAAAGAAAGAAAAACATAGTTAGTAACTGCCTCCCCCAGACTTAAACGACACTGTCCCCAGTGGCATTCAAACCGGAGTTAGCGAAAGAGAAAGAAAAATAAGATAAAAGAAAAGTAAAAGAAAAGAAAAGAAAAACATACCAGTGGGTTGCCTCCCACTAAGCGCTTATTTTCAATCATTAGCTTGACTATGTCGGGACTCAGGAGTGTGGTGGAGCAGGAGAAGTGTTTGAAGACTTCTCAGAAGCGCGACGCCTTGCTAGCCATGGTGGAGTGTAAGCGGTGGAGGTGTGCTCATGTCCAAGGAAACTTGTAGAAGCTGCAACATCTGTAGTTCCTTGTCCTGCATCATCAACATAAGAAACAAGCACGCGAGAATCTCGTGGCTCGTTTACCTGTGAAGCCTTCTTCGAAGATATGGAAGTATTAATTGAAGAAGGTAAAGTATGAGGAGGGGAAGGGCAATACCTTTGTTGATCAAGGCGTGGAAAGCGTGGGCGAGGTGCTCTGTATGGCTCAGGAACAGCTCTCGATCTTGAGGCAGTGTGTGCAGTCCCAAGAGCAACATTAGCTGAAGGCGGTGTCTCTGGTCGTCGAGGGTGTCGATCGACACAGACGGTGTCGGTCGACACCGGTGTCGGTCGACACCGGTCCGTCTGCAGAGGGCTGAATGGCGAGCTGAGCATTGTCGGGCTCTGATGGTGTATTACACTGCAATTCCTGAGCAGATTCCCTTGTAGACTCAACAGAGAAGGACTTATCACTGAGAATCGGAGGTGTACGTGGTCCTTTCATGTCGAAATCCATCTTCACATCACAAACATCCAACGAAATCTGTCCCTTCTTCATATCAATCTTCGCACCAGCTGTGGCCAAGAAAGCTCTACCCAAGATAAGAGGATCCTTGGGTTCAACATCGTAGTCCAGCACTACGAAATCAGCAGGGATGAGGCATTCACCAATCTTCACAGGAACATCCTCCAAGATTCCTTCGGGAATACGCTTAGAACGATCTGCGAGAAGCAAAGTGATTCTTGTCGGCCTGTAAGACGTCATACCTAGGCGGACAGCAACTGAGTATTACATCAGATTGATGCTAGAGCCAAGGTCACACAATGATTTCTTGAATCGGCTTGAAGAGATGGAACAATCAAGAACAAAGCTTCCTGGATCAGGTAGCTTCTCAGGCATACGACTCTGGATAGTCGAGCTAACGTGTTCAGACACAACCACTTTCTTCTTACGCTCTTTCTTAGCTTCCTGCAGCATAATCAAACTGATATCCTTGGTGAGCAAAGCATCTTCCTCAGCACAAACACCATTGTTCACCAAACGCTGGACATAGCGATCAAGTGTTGGAGAAGATGTCTCCGGATTGACTTTAGGAATAGAAGTCAAGATCTTCTCAATGATGGCCTTGCAGCGAGCATCTTGAATCTCCTGCTTAGAGCGACGCTTCCTAGAAAAAGGAACTGGAGGCGTGTAGACAGGCTTCGTAGGTGGGAAGACAAGAGCATAGGGAGCTGTTCTGACCCAGTGTCGATCGACACTAGATGAGTGTCGGTCGACACTGGTACTTGATGTCGAGGTGGGGGAGAGTGTGGCGGTTGACAACTCTCCGTCAAACGTCGAAACTGGCTCGATTGATGGTTGGTGTCGATCGACACCCTGATGGTGTCGGTCGACACCGAGGGCTTGTGTCGAAGCAAGAGGAGTGGTGTCGATCGACGAGTCTTCGTCGAACGTCGTTTTCCATGGGAAACGGACGGGTGTCAAGCGACACCAGCGTGTGGCGCTTGACACTGGCTCTGCAGCTGCGAGCTCAAGTTCGTCTTCAGTATCCAACTCTTCCCAAACATCATCTCCATCACGAACTAGGATCGCATTACATGTTCTCTTGGGATTAGCATCAGGCATACCAGGAAGAACACCATCTTGTCGCTTAACAGCGGCGGCAGTTTGAGCAACTTGAACATCGAGCTTCTTCATGTGAGTGTTCAAAGTGTCAATCTTGCCATTCAAATCAGAGTAGATGGCATCAAACTTCCCATTAAACTCCACAGTAAGCTTAGTCTGCCCCTCCAAAATCTGCTCAAGCATTGTCTCCATCTTACTCTCGGGAGTGGGCGCAGGTGGATTCTGGTAGGTCGTGTTCCCGTAGGTTCTCTGGAAGCTACTAGTCTGCGGATATGTCTTCTGAAACGCTGACCTGTTGTTGAAGCTGGAGTTGTTCTGATTCCCTGTGAAATGCTTACCATTGAAGTTGCTTTGAGGAGGCCCGAACTTTCTGTAACCTTGTCCATCAATGTAGAACACTCCTTCTTCAGAATCCTCCTCTAGCTCAATAGTCTCAACCTCTGCTGCAAAGTGAACAGCCTTCTTCCCCGTGAGGAGGTTGTGAACCGAATCCAACTTGGCATTAACCTCTGCGAACTGAGTACCAGTAATTGCGCCAGCAATCTTCTGCCTCTCGAAGTCCGCATTCTTCGTGCTGTTGCTACAGGCAAGGTTCTCAATGAGAGTTACATCATCTATGGGGTACCTGGTGTTGAAGTTACCATTGCTCGCAGCGTCAAGAGCCATCTGGTATCTCCAAGAGTCCCACGTGGGAAAAGAAATTTTAGGTTTGATAAAAGATGGATTGGGAAGGAAGGATTACTCGAGGCAATTTCAAATGGGTGGAATTCGGACTCTGAATTAGGTGAAGGAAAATTTGTTGAAAAATTGACTAATTGTAGGCGAGCTATTTCGCAGTGGAGGAAAGATTTAACTCCCTATGGGCGGCAAACAATTGAGGAACTAAAATCGGAATTACTCGTGGCACAAAGAGATGATAGGAGACCACGGGAGATTACTCAGACATGATTAATGAAACAGAAAACATGTTGAATAAAGTGCAATAAGAAATCAAAAGAAGAAAAGAGTTTAGAATAAATCTTTTCTCTAACAAGGTATCGAAATCTCCGAAGGTAGCTATCTCCAATTATCTTCCAAAGGGTTCAAGCTCAGAGACTTACAGAAGCAAAAGACAAAAGTTGCAGGGTACAGAAACTGAAAAACCCTAAAAACTATTTATAAAGTCTCCAAAAACGTGCAGGGACTAAAATTGCAAATAGGGAAGTCTTCTGGGTAAATTCTGCGGGCTTTAAAACTCTAAGCCGTCGAGACTTCTTGCTGGGCCGTGTTTGGTGTCGAGCGACACCAAGGGTGTCGGTCGACACCAATGCCTTGGTTCGAACCGGATTCGTTTCTTCAGCTCCAAATCCTCGGTTTAGCTCCAGAATGATTTCTTTTCTCCAATTTCGTCCCGAACATGTAAAAACCTAAAAAGACTCAAAAAGATACTAGAAACAACAAAAAGACTCTAAAACTAACACGTAAATCACGGTTAAAACCAGTAAAATCCGTGTTATATCAAGGAGTTGTATTGGCATCAAAAAAGTAGGAGCTTTTGGATGCAACTAGGGGATAATAATTCAAAGTATTTTCATGCACTAACAAAACAAAGACGGGCAAGGAATCGAATAACGGAGCTACATGATGAAAATAGGAATTGGTCTGCAGAGGATAAGGGTATTCAAAATATAGCGGTTTCTTATTTTAAGGAACTGTTTACTACAACTAAGCCTGAGGCTTTTGAGGAATCCTTGGCAGAAGTTCAAACTCTGATTACGGAACAGATTAATAATTTTTTAACGGCACCTGCTACAGAATGTGAGGTGAGAACGGCTTTGTTTATGATGCATCCGGAAAAAGCGCCAAGTCCTAATGGTATGACAGCTTTATTTTACCAAAAGGCTTGGGTTACCATTAAAACAGACCTTCTTTTTCTGGTCAACTCCTTTTTAGAGGATGAAATTTTTGATAAACGGTTAAATACGACTAACATTTGCTTGATTCCAAAAACTGAAAGACCGACACGGATGACGGAATTACGGCCTATCAGTCTTTGCAATGTTGGGTATAAAATTATATCGAAGATTCTTTGTCAATGACTAAAGACGGTGCTACCAAAACTGATTTTGGAAACACAATCGGCTTTTGTAGAAGGACGATTGATTTCGGATAATATTCTCATCGCACAAGAGATGTTCCATGGGTTGAGAACTAACCCTTCCTGTAAAGGAAAATTCATGGCAATTAAAACAGATATGAGTAAGGCCTATGATAGGGTGGAATGGATTTTCATAGAGAAGGTTTTAAGAAAATTGGGTTTCTGTGAAAAATGGATAAAATGGATAATGTGGTGTATTACAACGGTCCAATATAGAGTTCTCCTTAATGGACAACCTAGAGGACTAATAATACCAGAGAGGGGTTTACGACAAGGAGACCCCCTCTCACCTTATTTATTCATCATTTGCACAGAAGTGCTAATTGCGAATATTCGAAAAGCTGAACGGGAAAAATTAATTACGGGTATCAAAGTAGCAAATGCAAGCCCTTCGGTTTCACATCTGTTATTTGCAGATGATAGCTTATTTTTTTGCAAGGCCAACAAGGATCGGTGTGGGGTAATTTTGGGAATTTAAAAGAAATATGAAGCGGTCTCGGGACACCAGATTAATTTTTTAAAATCCTCGATTCAGTTTGGACATAAGGTAGATGATGATATCAAAGATGAAATCAAATCTACCTTAGGTATCACTAATATCGGTGGTATGAGTTCTTATCTTGGATTGCCGGAGAGCTTACGAGGATCCAAGACAAAAATCTTCTCTTTTGTCAGAGAGAGACTACAAACAAGGATTAACGGGTGGTCGGCAAAATTTTTATCAAAAGGGGGAAAGGAAGTGATGATTAAATCGGTAGTTGCGGCATTACCAACTTATGTTATGTCATGCTTCAGACTACCTAAAACAATCACTTCTAAACATACTAGCGCAGTTGCTAATTTTTGGTGGAGCTCAAATGGTGATTCCAGAGGTATGAAGTGGATGGCTTGGAATAAATTGTGCAATAGCAAATCGGAAGGGGGTTTAGGATTTCGGAATGTTGACGATTTTAATTCAGCTTTACTTGCAAAACAATTATGGCGGTTGATCACGGTTGCAGATTCTCTTTTCGCAAAGGTGTTTAAAGGACGATATTTTAGGAAATCCAATCCTTTGGAAAATATAAAATTGTATTCTCCATCATATGGATGGCGGAGTATATGTTCAGCTAGATCTCTGGTTAATAAAGGACTTACTAAAAGAGTCGGATCTGGGACAGCCATCTCGGTTTGGGAGGATCCCTGGATTCCAGCTCAATTCTCGAGACCAGCAAAAAGTAATGGTTCAGTTGCTGACCCATCTTTAAAAGTTAACGATCTTATAGATCGTCGGACGAACTTTTGGAATAATGATCTCTTAAAAGCGATCTTTGATGTCGCGCTAATAATGATGTCGCGCTAATAAGCACCATACACGTGGGTGCGCCAACAAAGGAAGATTCTTTGTGATATAAGATTGGAACCAATCCAACTTATGATCACTCAATGATCAAGAGATTCCAAACTTAATCCCGCGGAAGGATGGAAACGATGTGGAGATAGTATGATTGACTCGCTCAATCAATGGGTTAATCGACTCACTCGATCAATGAACGAAAGAAGGATGTTGAACTTATCAACAAACTTAATCCGCAGATTCAAACAGGCCTAAGAGACTCACTCACTTAAGACTAATGAATAAACGACAAAGACTCGAACTTTGACAAGAAGAAAATGTTTCTTATTACTTTAAAATTGATCAAGGGTGACTAAAAATGTTACAAGTGACTTGAGCTTTATAGGCTCGACCTCTAGGATTGGTACAACAGTCTAATGACTCAAAATAGGAAAGCAATACACGAAATAAATCAAAGAAATCAAGTGGAGATGTGCCTTGAAAGAATATAGCCGTTAGGCTTTGAATGCTTAGGCCAAAAGGAGTAATTCGTGGGCTCTTGTATCTTGAAAGCTTCTGGATGATTCCATGGCTTATTAATCTTCTAATAACTCCCTTAAGTCGCACCAAATCAGAAGATAGACGTTGGGGTTGGGCTTTGAATGCTCTCGGGTCCATATATGGTAACTCTTGGTGTATGATTAGGGAAGATTGAACCCACTTGATCCAAGGGCTAAGAATGAAGCTTGAGGTGATCTTAGGAGTCTCTAGTTGTAATAGAAACTCTCCTGGACGCCAAAGTTTGGTTTGCAAGTAATTAAACCCGTCAGCTTCCAAATAAAGCAAGCTGAGCATCATCTGGTTTAGAGAATTAATATCTTCTAAACCAAAATCGGTATTGACTTGATTCCAATTCGAAAAGCTCCTCTGATGAGTTAAGAGTGTCCGAAAATTCACTTTGTAGCTTAACTCCTTCTGGTTTGGTCGGAATCCTCCAATAACTGCACGTAGGTCCAAACCGAGTTCGTTGGGGATCATCCGGTTTGAAAATTGAATAACTCCTTCGTGTGAACTCCGTTTGGGCTGATTCTTCTTCGTGGTTGTCGGTAGTTGAGCTGAGAATGTATTCCAAGTGATCTCTGGGCATGAGGAATTGATCTTGGCCTTCGTCTGGACTGAAAAAGGCTGAGGGGTCTTCTCGGGTAGGCTGAATTGGCTTTGGCCCGAAGTTTTGGATAAAACTTGGTTAAAATTCCCACTTGGCTGCTCCTGGGTTGTTGTTTCTCGCCCATAATCTTCTCCATGGTTGGTTCTTGGGTTGATGACCGCATCACTTTGGGTTGGCATTTTACAAAATCCGGAAAATATACAGTCAAATCGGGATATCATACCACTCGGTTAGAAAAGTTGGAGACCAATTTAACCTTTTTTGGCCCTGATATCAACCCGTTAAAAGCATATTCTTGGTAAGTGCAGTGTCCACCTAAGATACGCCATTTCTTGTGGCAAATCTTAACAGGATGTGTACCGGTTACGGAAAATTTGCGGAGAAGAGGAATTGATTGTGACACGGGCTGTACCAGAGGTGGCGCACCTGAGGAAACGATCATTCATACCCTCTTTCAGTGCCATCTGGCACGGCAGATTTGGGCACTTTCACAGATTCCTACGGCTATGGGGATTTTTCCCACAGAACCTAATTTTGCGAATTTGGATCACTTATTTTGGAGAATACCTTCGGAATTTGATTCATCAGCCTTCCCATGGATTATTTGGTATATTTGGAAAGCAAGGAACGAAAAAATCTTTGAAAACATAGATACAGACCTAATAGAGGTATTACGATTAGCGGAAAAAGAAGCACAATTATGGCAATCAGCTCAAATTGAGCTCCATAATGAAAATCATGGTTCTGTGGACTTGGTAAATCGAATTCGAGTGAGGGATGTTTCACTTGAATCAAAATATTCCGGATACCGTTGTTTTGTGGATGGATCATGGAAAGGAAGTGACAAGTTTTCCGGTACAGGGTGGTTCTGTACATCGTCAAATAGAGAGCCGCCAACCATGGGAGCTGCGAACCTCCGTAGAAGTCTATCTCCACTACATGCCGAAGTCGAGGCCCTTCTCTGGGCGATGAAGTGTATGATTGGTGCAGATAATCAAGAGGTAGCGTTCTTTACAGACTGTTCCGACCTGGTGAAGATGGTGTCTTCTCCAACCGAATGGCCGGCGTTTTCAGTGTACTTGGAGGAATTTCAGAGCGACAAGGAGGAGTTTTCATCATTTTCTTTATCTTTAATTTCTCGTAGGGCTTATGTTAAAGCGGATAATCTGGCACGAAAAGTTCGTAAAGAACCACTTCATATCACCTATGTAAACAACATTCCTCAAGAATGGCTTTTTTGAGCTCTAATTAATTTCGGATGACAAAAAAAAAAAAAATAGAAGTGACACATCTTTGTAATCTGATTTGTGTTTGCCGTCGAAGGCGTGATTATGTTGGCGTAAAATATTGTTAAGTTTTGAAATTCCTAATTAATTCCTTCTAAAGTTATCGAAAGAGAAGTGAATCCTATGTCGACGTGTCATATCCATCGTGTACCCAAGCCATCGTCATTCTAATCATCTCCGTCGACGTTTCCACCTAACCAAAGGATAATAGGGAAGAAGAAGAAAAACCTCAATGAGGAGGGAATTGAAAGAAAGAAGAAAAAGAGAGAGAGAAAGCGAAGAAGAAGGAAACGTGGAAGCAAAGAGAAAGAGAGACCGTGGAATGACGAGAAGGCATATAAGAAAAAGAAAAATGTGAATGAAGAAGAAGAATGTAAAAGGCTCATATGATCCACACCAAAGATAGAGTTGTATGTGGTGAACTACAGATCGGAGGAAAAAACAGTTCTGACACAACATCTAGGAAAATGTGAAAAGCTCATGACCTTTCCTTTCATGAATACTTTTGATTTACATTTTCGTTATATATTAGTAGATGTTTTTTATCTTAGTCAACTTTGTAGCATTAAGGATTTTGGTTTGAAAAGTTTCTACACACTTGGATCTTAAATCGAGTATACATGTAAAAGTGAGAAAACAGTTATGACATGACCTCTTTATGCCAACGTTTAGTTCATATGTAGCGGAAACTTGATGGCAAGATTTTTTACTGTTTGGGGATGAGCCATTTTTGTATAAGAGATGTTATGATGGTCTTTTTAGGATGAATGGGGTCATTGTCAAAATATTTTTATAATTGTTTTACTAATAGCAAAATCATTAATAGTAGAAAACAAGTAAGAGATAATAACACATCATATTAGTAATATATTTTATACTAAATTTTATCCTATAAACTTTTTTTCTTATTAAAACAATTTTAAATAACGTAAATGATACTAAAACTATAAATAAAGAACATTTCTGTTAAAAATAAGAAATAATAAATATTATAGTATTTTTGTATTACTATTGTCAATGTATAACTACTTAAATAAATACTAAAACCAAAAATATATTAAATCAATCGATAATAACAAACCCCGGGTAGCGGGGGTTAATAACTTACTAGATCATGACCCGCACATACGTGCGGGGTTTCATATTTTTTAAAAAGTTCTAACAAATTTTAATTCAATATAGATTATTTCGTTGTTTCTATGATATATATTTTAGTGTATTAGATTTGGATTCACACGTACGTGTAGAGATATTTTTATAGAAATTATTATATAGATTTTAAAAATATAAAATATTTTGTTGTGTTAGTGAACTTTATAATAGTATAAATATTATAAAATTAGAGTAATAAACGAAATTCAGTTGCGTTAATGCATAGTTATATTTTAAGATCCGGACCTACACGTACGTGCGAAATTATATTTAAAAATAAAACTAAGATATAATTTAGTTGCAAAAGTTAAATGATGTTACTTTTTTTATTTTCTAAACTAATCAAAACATTTCTAATAGTTTGATTATATGTGTTAAATAGGATATAGATTCGGTTTGAGTTTGGTTATTTCATGTATATTAGCTAGGCGTAACTATTTTAGAATGGGAAACCTATCCCGTCCTAGATCTGTCATAAATTCTTGGTCCCGTAACCCATCTCGTATACGTGAAATAAAAATATGACGGTCCAGTATCCGGCATAAATAGAATATGTGTAACTGAAAACGTACGTACAGGGTTATGTATGTAAACAAATTTATTTTATATAGTGCTCATAACCTGAACTCATACTAATTGGGTATTTAGTTTGATTTTTAATTTATGTTCCCCTCTCATCCCGTCTCGTAATTCCTATTCTCATTTCATTCCATTAAAATCATGTTCCAAATTCTTATTTGCTTACTTTTAACTACCATACAATGCATACTGTGAGTTTTGCAGATTAATATATATGCTGCTAAAGTTACAAATATATTTTAACAAATTTATTAATGTTTCTTTCCTTAGCTAAATTTTGCATATTCTTCTTTTTATTGTTTAATCATAATTAATTTGATTTTTGGACTAAAAATAAAAATTTGATATACATCTCTAAAAGGGATATGCTATTGCTGCATAATTTGTTTTGAATTCAAAATATATAATTAGTTTACATTATTTGAAAACTGTGTGCAATATATTAGGGATTTATTTAAGGAAGATCTGGTTGAAAAACAAAAAATAAAACGCAAAATAATTTAGAAATTAATATATAAATCTATTGATAGATATTTATCAAACTTGCTCTAAACGAAGGCTATAATGATAATTATTTTAAATTTATTATTATTTGAGTTTATTTCATCATAAATATTAATAGTTGTTAATACCTAATATCGTATTTTAGAAATTATGAAATAAAATTTTGTTTTATATTTTAAAATTTGTGAAAATATTATAACAAAACTGAATCTTAAAATATTTGTATTTAATTTTCTTACGAAATTTTAAATTTAATCTTAAAGTCCTCCATTGATAAATCTTTTAAACGATAGTGTTTTTAATTTTGAATTAAAATGATATTATTTTTCTTTTTATTTTTGATATAGAATAGTCTATTACGATTGATTTAGATAAAATCTTAGTTGGATATCAAATCTTAGTTTTTCAATTCTTATTGGTTAACAATTTTTTAAAAATTAATTTCAAATTTTCGTTTATAATTAATAAGAGAGAGAAAATTAGGTTATTTTTTTGGAAATTAATAATTATTTTAAAGAATTAAACTATTTTTTATTTAAATATATTAATTTTGTGATTACTATTGTACCCTTAATGAAGTTATTTAAAAACACTAAAAACCAATGGCATTTTTTGTAATATTTTACTCTTCATAAGGTTATTTAATATTTAGTGATTCCCAATTAATAATATAGATATATAAAAATTATTATGACACCACAAAAATATTAGATATTTAATATTTTACTATTTAATTAATTTGAATCACTTTTAGATAAATTCTATGTGTGGGTAGCACCTAGTTTTTACTTAGCACATATCCATTTTTCCCTTAAGTAATCGAAAATCCGCCCAAATGGAAAGATGGGTTTTATTTGGTACGTTTCGTCCTTGTATAGGAAATTTATCTACAACGATATTATAAAGTACTTATTTAGTAAGAAAAAAAAAATACTTATTTTGTATAAAGTTCGAATGTTGATATAAAATTAATTGTATATCTAAATTAAATTAGTACATTACCAGCAAAAGGATTGTTTGCTTTGAGCTTTGCATAGATGCAAAAAGAAAATAAAGCCTTTGTCCCGCATTTGTTCGACCTGTAACCATTTGCAGCTTTATACTTTTCCTCTCTAAATTCATCTTCCATAAAAAAAAAAAAGAGAGAATCCTACAAAAACTTGTAGTTCAATGAGAGACAAAAGCAGCTTCTTCATAATCACATTCTTTACTTCAACTTATAAACAAGCTTCTTTCGTGCTTAGTTTAATCAGAATAAATACCTTTCTTCCACAATTAGGTTTCTCTCCTCAAGATTCTTTCCCTTTTAAATCTCCCTTGCACTCCAAGAAACCAAGAAAAACCCACAATGAGAAACACCACCAAACTGGTCGTGCACGTGGTTGATGCTCAATATCTTATGCCCAGAGATGGCCAAGGATCAGCAAGTCCTTTTGTAGAAGTTGATTTTCTAAACCAGTTAAGCAAAACAAGAACCGTACCTAAAAGCCTTAACCCTGTCTGGAACCAGAAACTCTTCTTTGATTACGACAAGAGTTTGATAAGCCATCACAACCAACACATTGAAGTCTCTGTTTACCACGAAAGAAGACCGATCCCCGGTAGAAGTTTCCTCGGTAGAGTCAAGATTCCTCTCTCTAATATTGTTTACAAGGACGACCAAGTATACCAACGCTTCACGTTGGAGAAGAAATGGCTTCTTTCTTCTGTTAAAGGTGAGATTGGTCTCAAATTCTACATTTCATCATCCGAACAAGAGCAAACCTTTCCTCCTCCTCTTCCTTTTAAACCTTACACCAGTCCAACACAAGCCTCTGGAACTGAAGAAGACACTGCTGATTCTGAAACAGAAGATTCTCTAAAGAGTTTTGCATCAGCAGAGCAAGAAGATCTTCCTGATTCTGCCAGCGAGTGTGTCGAAGGCAAAAAGACTGAAGAAGTTGAAGAACCAGTTCAGAAACTACATAGACAAGAAGTTTTCGCTCGGCCAGCACCAATGCATTCCATTCGCCTGCGGTCTCGTGAAAACCCGCATGAAGCCAAGAAACCGCAGTATCGTGGAGCTAACCAGCTTCACACTCAAAACCCCAACCACCTGCAATCATATGGTGACACTGACCCAGAGGACTTCAAAGTGAAAGACATGAACTTGGATCTTGGAGAGAGATGGCCAAATCCAAATGCTGGGGAGAGATTTACGGGCACATACGATCTTGTGGAACAGATGTTTTATCTGTATGTTCGAGTTGTTAAAGCAAAAGAGCTACCACCTGGTTCAATCACTGGCGGATGTGATCCTTACGTGGAGGTCAAGCTAGGAAACTACAAGGGAAGAACAAAACATTTTGATAGGAAGACAACACTTCCTGAATGGAACCAAGTTTTTGCATTTACCAAAGAACGTATTCAATCATCAGTTCTTGAAGTTTTCGTGAAGGACAAGGAAACGCTAGGTCGAGATGATATTCTTGGAAAGGTAATGTTTGATCTAAACGAAATCCCAACAAGGGTTCCACCAAACAGCCCTTTGGCTCCACAGTGGTACAAATTAGAGGATTGGAGAGGAGAAGGGAAAGTAGTACGAGGAGAGATAATGCTTGCTGTCTGGATGGGAACACAAGCCGATGAAGCTTTTCCTGAAGCATGGCACGCCGACTCTGCTTCTGTTCATGGAGAAGGCGTGTTCAACATCAGATCCAAGGTATATGTATCTCCGAAGCTATGGTACTTAAGAGTCAATGTTATCGAAGCTCAAGACATGATCCCAAGTGACAGAAACCGGCTTCCTGATGTTTTCGTTAAAGCAAATGTCGGAATGCAAACCCTAAAGACAAGTATCTGTCCCATGAAGACCACAAATCCACTCTGGAATGAAGATCTTGTCTTTGTAGTTGCTGAGCCATTTGAAGAGCAGCTAGTGATCTCAGTAGAAGACCGCGTTCACACGTCGAAAGACGAAGTAATTGGAAAGATCACCCTACCGATGAACGTGTTCGAGAAGCGGTTAGACCACCGTCCAGTCCATTCCCGTTGGTTCAATCTTGATAAGTACGGTACCGGAGTTCTTGAGCCAGACTCAAGAAGAAAGGAACATAAGTTCTCGAGCCGGATTCACTTACGAATCTGTCTTGAAGGAGGCTACCATGTGATGGACGAGTCAACAATGTACATTAGCGACACAAGACCCACAGCTAGACAGCTGTGGAAGCAGCCTGTGGGAATGTTAGAGATTGGGATTCTTGGAGCAAACGGGTTGGTGCCAATGAAGTTGAAAGACGGTAGAGGAAGCACAAACGCTTATTGTGTGGCTAAGTACGGGCAAAAATGGGTAAGAACCAGAACCATTCTTGACACATTAAGTCCAAGATGGAACGAGCAGTACACATGGGAAGTATATGATCCTTGTACTGTCATTACTCTCGGAGTTTTCGACAATAGTCATTTGGGTTCTGCACAATCCGGAACTGCAGATTCTAAAGATTCAAGAATCGGAAAGGTGATCTCTTTCTGTCTATATAATCTTAGGGTGACCATTAGCTTTTAGAACCATTTGGTTCTGTTTTTACTTTTTACCACTTGCTTCTTCTGAAACTAGGACTGATTTTGTCTTGGTTGGTTTGGTTTAAAAATATTCTCAGTTCATATGATTTTGAGCAAAACCTTAACAAAAATCAAAATAAGTAAAAACAAAATTAATATTATATAATTTAGAATAATTGTATGGCTTTTTAAGTATATAAATTGTTACAATTTTATTATTGTAAAATTAATTTATTCAATTTCGATTTAGTTGTATAAATTTAAATTTGGTTTTCTTTTTGTTTAAAAGAGCATTTTAGCTCGGTTTGGTTATTATGGCCACCCCTACCATATTCATATACGTAAAGATACATTATGTTTCACTTCTAACTTTGTTGATTTGAAACCCTTGGAACAGGTTCGCATTAGGCTGTCTACACTAGAGGCTCACAAGATCTACACACATTCATTTCCTCTTCTTGTTCTTCAACCGCACGGTCTCAAAAAAACAGGCGACCTACAAATATCTGTTCGTTTTACGACTCTCTCTTTAACCAACATCATCTACAATTACGGTCACCCGCTTCTCCCCAAAATGCACTATCTTTTCCCTTTCACGGTCAACCAAGTAGACGGTTTGAGGTACCAAGCCATGAACATTGTTGCAACCCGCCTTGGCCGAGCTGAGCCACCACTTAGGAAAGAGGTCGTCGAGTACATGTTGGATGTAGATTCTCACCTATGGAGCATGAGAAGAAGCAAAGCCAACTTTTTTCGCATAATGTCGCTTCTTTCAGGTTATTTCTTGGTCGGGAAGTGGCTAGAAGATGTTTGCAACTGGAGATACCCGGTTACTTCGGTTCTGGTCAATGTCTTGTTCTTCATTTTGGTCATGTACCCTGAACTGATTTTGCCTACCATGTTTCTCTACATGTTCTTCATCGGATTGTGGAACTTCAGGTCCAGGCCGAGACACCCTCCTCACATGGATATGAAACTATCATGGGCCGAGGCTGTTGGTCCTGATGAGCTCGATGAAGAGTTTGACACATTCCCCACGTCTCGGTCACAAGAGTTGGTCCGGCTGAGGTATGACCGGCTCAGAAGCGTGGCAGGTAGGATCCAGACTGTTGTTGGAGATATTGCAGCTCAGGGAGAGAGAATTCAGTCACTTTTAAGCTGGCGAGACCCCAGGGCTACAAGCCTCTTCATTTTGTTCTGCTTGGCTGCGTCGGTGGTCCTTTACGCAATGCCGTTCAAAGCAATAGCCCTAGCTAGTGGGCTATACTATCTAAGGCACCCAAAGTTTAGAAGCAAGTTACCTTCTCTGCCAAGTAACTTCTTCAAGAGATTGCCGTCTCGTACAGATAGCCTTCTTTGACCTAAACTCTTTCTTTTGCAAGATTTACAATAAAATGACTTTGTTATAACTTTTTCTTCTGTTTCTAATATGAAATAATATTACGAACATGTCATAAGGTTTTTAAATGTTAACAAAAGATAATTAAAAAAAACCAAGTTTGTAGCCATATACATTTCTTTGTAGTCAATTAACGAGAAATAAGTTTTTTCAAACCCCCACTATTGCATTATGTTAAATTTATACTTAAACGATATCTTTGTGCTAGAACATACTTGCACTTCATATTTTGTGCAAAATTTCTCGATTATGTGGAATCCACGTGTCCACCTTTGTAGATTTGTTTTATGCGAGTTTGTGCAGAAATTGGCTTTTTTCATACTTCCACAACAGCAATTTGTTAAATTCATACATGAACTTTATTATTATGCTAAAACATATCCTAAATAATTAAAAATTTAATTTCATACATATACTTCATGTTTCGGGTTAAAACGAACACTCGAAATCACTAGCTAAAACGATGTCGTACTGTATTACTAGATTGAATCTGAAATCATTTTACTTTTATATATGCTTTTCTATATTCTTCTTTCTCTCGAGTGGGGAATAGGCTTGGAAAAAAAACCAAACCCAAAACCCGAATTGGAACCGACCCAAAAAACTGGTTCAGGTCACCAAATTAATTACCCTATGCGAGTCAATTTCCCCACAAACTCGTATAAAACAATTCCACGTAGGTGCACACGTAGATTCCATGTACTCGAGATTTAGGACGTACGCATGATTTTTTTTATAAAACATGAAGTTCATGTATGAATTTCAAATATTTCATTACTCGAAGTATGTTCTAACAACAATATAATTAAGCCTGAATGGGGTCAATCAACCAGAGTTTTGAATTGAAGCATGAGGCCCAAACTGAGCCCGCTAATGAGTTAAACCTGAGAGAAACTCTAAATCTAGCTCCCACCTGTGTATAAAAGAAAAACACAAGCCCAAAAAGAGTTTGAGAAACCCTTGGCCGCCAAATCTCTAGGTAAGCCTCGACCTCAATTCGAGTCCTCTGTTTTCGTGTTGTCTGGCTCAGCCCTAACTCGATCCTTCTTTGTGAACCGTTGCAGCACCACTGGAGTCATCAGAGACCCTCGTCGTGCTCAGCCTTTGCCTCCATGTGAACCACCTTCGTCGGAAAGGTAAAACCCCTGAGCCATATATGAGAATTATGTCTCTGTTTTGATTGATGGTTGGAACCAGTCTAACCACTGTGATTTGAACCATCGCAAATTTGTGCCATTGAGCCCTCCAATTCGTCGCTCAGTCCGTCGAGAAAACTTGCCGAGAAAGGTAATCAGGTAAATCTATGTCTCGTGTCTGATAAGTTTAGAGGAAATCATATTAATAGAATAGTTTCTTTCAATTTATTCATTAGTTAATAGACTTATTTATACAAGGATCATAACTTGATTAGCAAGTTCTTTACATATCTATACTAGTATTTTTGCAACACTTTGGTGACGGGTGGGTAACAATACTTCTGGGTTAATCGGATATCCGACCCGTTTTTTAAATTCCTTCACAAAAAAATTTGTTGGGTCGGGTTATATTTAACTCAACTCATACACCGGATATTTTATATTTAATAATTTAGATATTTAGAAGATTTGATTAAGATTTAGAATTATGATTCTCCTATCATCTTTGTTTGATTTGTTTTTAACTGTTTTGAATCATCATATAATACATAAAGAAAAAAAAAATCAATTTTTTTTCTCCATATACTGTGATTCGAAATTTAAAAAACGGACATATATTATCCAATTAACGAAAATGTATGTTCAACGTTCTACATCGATTAAAATATTTAGACAATGATTCAGAATCATATCATAAATAAGATCAACATTAATAAAATAAATGAGTTTTTTGGCCGGACGGGTTTGGCGTGACGGGTTTTTGAATCAACAATAATAAAAAGATTAAAATATCATTAATCCGCCGCTTCAATACGGATTAAATCCTTATTTTTTTAATACCACCAATATTAGACATATTAAATCAGTCTCATTTAGGAAAGATTGTATGAAACCAAAAATTGTCCCGTGGTATAATGTTACTTAATAAAAATATTTATAAAATTTTAAAATATCATTAACATGCCGCTTTAATACATATTAAATCTTCAGTTTATTAAAATATAAATGTCTTAGAGAATGATATGATTTGTAAACTTTTATATATAATAAATAATCATTAAATTTTAAAATAAAAAAAATCACGGGACGGGTTAAGAAATTACGGAACGAGTTATATTTCGGAAAGGATTTATATGGCGGACGAATTTGAATCAATATTTATATACCGCTTTAATACGGGTTAAATCCTCAATTTATTAATAATTGTCTCGTGGACTCGTGTATACCATTACTTAATAACAATTGTAAACTATAATATAAATAAATATGTTATAACGAGATACAATTTACAAAATATTTTTATACTAACTTTAAAATTAAATCATCCCGCGGTGTACCGCGGGTTAAAATCTAGTATGATAATAGGAAATTTACCTATTTATCAATAAGAATATATTATACAAATGTTAACTTTCCTTTTAAGTCGATCCCTTAATCCCCGAGATCTCCTAACAGTGTATGTTGTTGCTTTCTGATGTTGTAATTATTAAACTGTGAAACTAAACCAGCCTAAACTAAGAGGTCCCTTGTGTGAGTAAAGTCCAACACCAAAACTTGTAATCGTGAGTTGACTGACTTGATGTGGGTTGGTGATTCGTACGATTCGTTAGTTTGGGTTTTGGAATTTGATTATTAAACCGGAGCTGTGGAGTTGGGTTAAAGTCACGTGGTTGTGAAGTTGTAAGATTATTAAATTGGGTTGGTTTAATCGTATTAATCGTGGGATAGTTTATTGAATTGAAATCATAAGTTGAATTGTGATATTATTAAATTATTAATATCAGGACTTTGATCTTCCGGGATGTTGTGGAACAAAAGATTACAACAGAATTTAAAGAAAAAAATATCAAACGAAAAATAACCACTTAAAAAAAATATATACTATATAAATAACAAAGTATATACATGAATATTAGATAGCAAAAGAATACAACTTTATATGAAAAGTATAAAAAAAATAGTAATTATTAACAAACACAACTTTTCTATAAATATATATATAGAGTTAAAAAAACATGAAAGTTTAAATAGACAAAATTTTTTGTAAAAAACACAATTATTGGAACGAAAAGTTTGTGATGAAAAAGCACAAATAATACATGGTGACAAGATATGATTATAAATGAACAGTTATAACTTTTGTTAATGATCTCAAAAATCTTTTATAAATGGTTGCAATAGTTCATTAAATATACCCAAAGTTGTAATATTTCATCGAAAGTTGTAAATAATTTAAATTTATAACGATTTATAAAATAAATCAAAATTTGCATTTGTTCGTGAAAAAAAAAAAAAAAACTAAATATTAAAATGATTTGACTAAGCATTTGCAACAGATTATGAAGAGTTATGATAAAAAGACGTAACCGTAGAACACATTTATTCAGACAGAAACTTTTTTAAAAATATAACCATAAAATATAACTTTTAGTTTAAATAAATAAATTTTATAATGATTTATAAAATAAACTAAAAGTTGCAATTGTTCGTGAAATAAACTAAATGTTACAATGATTCAACTAAACGGTTGCAATCGTTTATGAAGAGTTACGATTAAAAGACGCAACCGTAGAAGATATTTCTTCCGATTGAAACTTTCTAAAAAATATAACTGTAAAATATACTTTTTAGTTTAGATAAATAAATTTTATAATGATTTATAAAATAAACCAAAAGTTACAATTGTTCGTGTAATAAACTAAATGTTGCAATGGTTCAACTAAACGGCTATTTATAAAGAGATACGATAAAAATCGCAACCGTAGAAGATAGTTATTCGGATTGCAACTTTATAAAAATACACAACTAAAAAATATATTTTTTAGTTTAACAAAAAAGAATAAACGAAAGGTTACGATAAAAAAACGCAACCATTCAAAAGTGCAAAATGCATTTATTGAGATTCTTATTATTATTAGATTTGGTTTAATTTAATTATTAAACCAAAGCTAATTAATTTAATTAGAAAACAAACAACAAATCAAGCTTAACCCACTTGTCAAGGTTTAGAATTTGGTTTGGTTAATATAATAAAATCAAGGATTATTAATTGGGGATAATCTTTGATCGGTTATCTAAACCATTATAGATTGAGAAGTCTAGTTGAACCAGTCTCCCGTTGTTGCTAGTTTAAACAAAAAAAATCCAACCGAATTTGCTAATAAAGTGAGGACAAGTTGGCGTTTTCTTCGTATTCAAATATGTTTAGTTGATTACTTAATCTAGGGTTAAGCCAAGTATACATGAGAGTTACATATGTATATTTGGCTTAACCCTAAACGAAGTAATCAACTAAACATATTTGAATACAAAGAAAACACCAACTTTTCCTCACCTTAGCAAATTTGGTTGGATTTCTCACTTCTCCATCTGCAGCAGTTTAATTAACCGATCAAATATTATATCCAGTTATTAATTTGTGATTTACTATATTAACCAAACCAAATTCTAAACCTTGACTAAGTGAGTTAACGTTGATCTGGTGTTTTTCCCAACTAAATTTTGGTAAAATAATCGTGACATGCCTTGTCTGTGATACCAAAATTGTGACAACCCGGTTTTAGAAAATATGGTGGTGCATGCAGAGAGGTTAAAATAGAATTGATTTGGCCACCTATATCATAAAAGTGCACTTATCTTTTCTGTAACGCCCGTGTCTTAAAAAAATGGAAGATTTGAGTTTATGGCGGGATTGGTTTAATTCCAGTTGGTTTAATAAGCTGGTCGGTTTATTATTAAACTAAGGAAAAAATGGATTAATTTTAATAATTCTAATTTCCGGTTTAATTTAAGTGAACCGAAATTAAACTTAAGTCGATTTATATCCTAAAAATCGCAGAAGCCCTAGTTCTTTCTCATAATTTCCGTGGCCACCTTCAAGGAAGAAAAGAGAGATGATGATTGTGGCTGGAAGAGAGAACGAAGCTTGCTCAAGAAAGAGTTGTAGACAGATCAGACACGTCGTGGTAGAGCAAATGTTTGATATGTCAAATCGCCTTCTTTGGTAAGAAACTTTAATGGAGTTGTAGCAAAGTCGTTGACCTAGATGTACCACTGCGGATTTCGATTTGAGTTAATATTTTAAGAGTTATCCGCTTTTTCGTGAGGTGCTATATTTCAGATGCGATTTGGACCAACTTGGATTCAAAAAGAGATCGCGAGTTCATCTACGGTCGGATCATCACGAAACTTTGAAGGTAACTTCAGGACATCTAGGAGTTGAGTTTCAAAGGTGCAGATTGAAAGTGGACAGTTAGATTTAGATTCGTGACTCAATCATTGTGGCTGTTCATTTCTGTTATTTTTCCATATTTTTCCAGTTTAGGTTAAATGATGTTTTATTGTTGTGGTTAGCTGTAGATTAAGTAATAGAGGTCGAAGGTTTCTTAAAAAGTAAAGTACATTCAAGGAATCATTGTGAACAAAGTGAGTGTGTGACCATGAGCTTATTTAAGCGATTGAGATTGATTGAGTTGTTTTCATGATGTATAGGCTGGATTTTTTATGGATATAGAATCGAGTTCATGAGGTGATTGTTTGTTTATTGGTTTTGTTTTCCTTGGTTTAATGAGTTGTTTGTGTTCTTAATTTGCTTGTGTGTATAGCTCGTAGATGGAATGACTGCCAACTAAGTATTTATTGAATACTTATGCATCTCTTTCTTGGTGCAGGTAAAGATAAAGTCTTACGTGGAATCATGCGAGGAAGAGAGGATGATCTAGGGTCTCGTTTCCGTGATGTTGGTGTTATTTTATTATTTTGAGTATTATGGAACCATGGATGTGAAGCTTGTTAGGTTTGTTGGCTAATTTGCTTGTTTATGTTAGTTAAGCCATAGTAAATTGAATTGGATTTTTGATGCTAGTTTGGGTTGGTTTTGCCTTAATTAATATTTATGTTGGGGATATTATTTAATTTCCCCGATTAAAATCAAGCCAAAACCAACACAAACTAGCATCAAAAATATAATTCAAATTATTATGAGTTAACCAGCATAAACCAGCAAATTATCCAACAAACCTAACAAGCTTCTAATCTAAGGTTCTACAATACTCAAAATAATAAAATAAAACCAACATCACTGAAACGAAACCTTATATCATCCTCTCTTCCTCGCCATAATTCCAAGTCACACTTTATCTTTACTTGCACCAAGAAAAGAGATGCATAAGTATTCGATAAATACTTAGTAGTCGGTCTTCCTATCTACGAGCTACACACACAAGCAAATTAAGAACACAAACAACACATTCAACCAAGGAAAAACCAAACCAATAAACAACGACCATATGAACTCGATTCTGGATCCATCGAAAATCCAACCTACACATCATGAAAAAGAACTCAATCAATCTCAATCAATTAAATAAGCTTATGGTCACGCATTCACCTTACTCACAATGATAGTATTTTACTTTTTAAGAAACCTCCGACCTCTCTTACTTATTCTACAACCAACCACAACAATCTTCAACCTAAACTAGAAAAATCTAGAAAAATAACAGAAATGAACAGCCTCACAGATTGAGCCATGAATCTAAATCTAACAGTCTACTTTCAATCTGCATTGTACTCAACCCCTGGATGACTTTATTTTAATCGGTAGAATTAATTAATATTTATGGTGATATTAGTTAATTAATAAAAAAGGGGTTGGGTTGTTTCATTTACAGTGAAACATCATAAGAGAACTCTACAGTTAACCGTGCTTGGACTGGAGCAATTTAAGGATGAATGACTTTGCAGGAAGTGATTTTTGGAACCGTGTGAGTGAGGACTGTTGGGGTCGGATTCCATCCACCTAAGACCGAGCCAAACATAAAACATCCTGAACAAACGTGCACGCCAGCTCGGGGGATCCTCTCAAAACAGCTCGGAACGATCTCTCCACCAGCTCGGGTTCTACGCTGATCGGCTCGGGCACTTTGCCATATGGTTCGGGATTCTGCTAAGCCAACTAGACACCCGAGCCCGATGTCCGAGCCCGATTTGACGACCGAGCCCTTCCTTGGTTTGAACACCCGAGCTCGTTCTACGTCCGAGCGACCGAGCCCATCTGCGGTTCGGGTACCTAAGCCGGTTCCCTCGCCGATACCCGAGCCCGGTGAATATTTCGGTTCGGGAACAACGTCACATTGCCTCCCGAGCCGAGCACTAGGAAGTCTCCAAGGTGCCCGAGGAGAAATCATCGAGACACCCGAGGCAAGTACTTAGTAAATATTTGCCTTCAGAAGTATCATTTATAAGCAAGACATCATTTCCGATATACCCGGAAATGATAGGAGAGAATCTAGAAGGATCGACTCAAATCAGGAAATCTTCCAAAGACCCCGAAGAATAAGGAAATTATCCTAATCCGCGATATTCTAGCCGACTTCAAGATAAATGGAAATCTTCCGAGAATATCGCTGGAGAGGCGGCTTATCATCCCTATATAAAGAGACTCAAGGCTCTCACTAAAGAACAAGTAATATCGCTCTAGAATTTACACTACACAAAGCTCTTACAGCACAAACACCTTTTTCTTTTACGATCAAACTCTTGTACGATCAAAACTATTCTTTTCATCAATAAGATCAAGAACACCATCTTTGGTTACAATTGTTTCTGTTGTTCTTTGAGAATTCACGTTCATCGTATCCCTAAAATAAAACCCTAGACAAATCTTGATTGTGTTAGTTTCGGCTTCCACAGTTTGGCGCCGTCTGTGGGGATTACTTTAGAATTCTCTTACCCTAAGAACGCAGAACTCGATCACCGAAGAAGACGATGAACGAGGATGATCGTTAGATACCACCAGCCGGAGGAGGCAATCCTAACCCTCCGAACCCTCAAGCCGATCCAGCAATCTCAGCGACCCTAGCCGAACTGAAGGATATGATGGTTAAATTCCAGAAGAAAGCTGACGATCAAGAGAAAGCTAACAAGACCTTGGCGCAGCAAATCGATGAAATCGCATCTCGTGGGCAGCACAAAACCACGCGTTTCCAGACTCGACCGCCACGAGCCCGGAGGGACTTGCCTGGTCTCAACCCAACAAGACTCACGTTCGCGACGCCAACCGATAACACCAGAGTTGCAACCCGAGCCGATCCTGCTAGACGCGAAGATCAGGATGATCCCACCGAGCCAGACGCAGTGGACCCGACAAACGAGCCGGACGATCCACAAAACGAGCGTACCCGAGCTGGAGCTAATTCTGTCAAACGAACCGACCTCACTGATGACGAAGAGACTGAGGAAAACATAAGATGGGCCAAAGAATCCGAAAGAGAAGACGAGCTCAGCAAGATCCGAGCCTCCCTAGCCAAGGCGGAAGCCGATATGAAGCTCGTCAAAACCTAGATACACAGCGTTTCATCCTCTGCACCTAACATCGACCGAATTTTGGAAGAATCTCAGAATACGCCTTTCACCAAAAGAATTTCCGAAACGACGATGTCCAATCTGGGGAAGTTCAAAATCGACTCTTACAACGGATCAACCGACCCGAAAGGTCACATTAAATCATTCGTGATATCCGTGGCCCGAGCCAGGTTCAAGCCCGGGGAAAAGGACGCCGGTCTATGCTTACTATTCGTGGAACACCTCAAGGGACCCGCATTAGAGTGGTTTTCAAGATTGGAACAAAACTCGATTGACAGTTTCGACGAGCTGTCGACACTTTTCCTCAAGCAATACTCCGTGCTTATCGACCCCGGAACCTCCGACGCAGATCTGTGGTCTCTGTCTCAACAGTCCACCGAGCCGTTAAGAGATTTCCTCACGACCTTCAAATCAACGCTAGCCAAGGTTGAAGGAATCACAGACGTAGCCGCCCTTTCGGCCTTGAAGAAAGCTCTCTGGTACAAGTCAGAATTCAGAAAAGAGCTGAACCTATCCAAACCCACGACAATTCGCGATGCGCTGCACCGAGCCTCGGACTTTGTCGCCCATGAAGAAGAGATGGCACTGCTAGCAAAGAGGCACGAGCCGACGAAGCAAACGTCCCGAGCCGAGAAAGCCCAAACGACACCTCCGGTCCAGAAGAAAGCTCGCGAGAGCGGGACGTATACACATCATGAAGGACGCAATTTTAGGGGAGCTCACAACTACCAGATCGACACTCCTCGAGGCCGAGGTCGCGGCAGAGGCCGAGGTCGTGGGCGAGGAAGAGAGACCTACACTTGGACAAGAGATCAACCACCAAGCAATGATCAAGAATACTGCGAACACCACAAAATCTTCGGCCACCACACCTCGAGATGCCGAAGCCTCGGCGCTAAGTTAGCAGCCAAATTCTTAGCAGGAGAGCTCGGGACGAACGTCACACTCAAGGACCTGGAGCCAGAGCCGGACCAGTCCGAGCAGGCCAACACCGCAGGGGACCCCGAGCCAAGGAACACGGACGCCCCGAAGAGAACCCGAGAAAATCAAGACGAAGACCGAGATAATACACGGCAAAAAGTCTTCACCATAATGGGTGGATCACCATACTGTCTTGATACCGTAGCCGCAATCAAAGCGTATCAACGCCGAGCCGAGGCGCCTAGCAACTGGACGAGACCTTTCGACCGACCTAACGATGTGGTCACATTCGAAGAAAGTGAAACGAACGGGCTCGACATGCCTCACAACGATCCTCTCGTCATCACATTAGCAATAGGAGACCACGACGTATGCCGAGTACTGATCGACACCGGAAGCACCATCGACGTGATCTTCCGCGAAGCACTCCGGCAAATGAACATCGATATGTCACAGGTAACTCCGACCCCGAGGCCTGTCCTCGGATTTTCAGGGGGAAACTTTGATGACGCTTGGAACCATCCAATTACCAGTCCGAGCCGGCGGGGTGACAAAGATAGTCAACTTCTCAGTCACCGATCAACCTACCATCTACAACGTCATAATGGGAACGCCGTGGCTAAATCTAATGCGAGCTGTCGCATCAACATATCATCTCTGTGTCAAATTCCCGACCCCCAATGGCATGAAAACGATCTGGGGTAGTCAGAAAAATTCACGGATGTGTTACATGGCAGCGCACAAACTCCGAAACCCTGTCACTGAGGCGAAGACCGAAACTGATCACAAGAAATCGAAACTCGGCCGGAGTGAAGAGAAGGCTATATCTAAACAGTTATAGCAATTACAGATCGAGGAGGCACGCGAGGAGAAGAAGCCTGCCTCGGATCCAGTAATCTCCATCAGCCTCGATGACGAACGACCTGAACGATGCGTGGAAATCGGTAGCGACTTAACCAAGGAGATCAAGACCGAGCTCATCTCATTTCTCAAGGAGAATATCAACACTTTCGCCTGGTCGGCTGAAGACCTACCTGGAGTAAGCATCGACGTGATCTGCCACGAGCTGAATGTCGACCCGTCTTTCAAGCCCATCAAGCAGAAGCAAAGAAAATTGGGTCGGGATCGCGCAGATGCCGTAAATGCAGAAGTAGAAAAGCTCCTGAAGATCGGTTCAATCTTCGAAGCCAGATATCCAGACTGGTTAGCGAATCCCGTCGTGGTTAAAAAGAAGAACGACAAGTGGAGAGTTTGCGTCGACTTCACCGATCTGAACAAAGCTTCTCCTAAAGATAGTTTTCCGCTCCCACATATCGATCGTTTAGTAGAAGCAACCGCGGGAAATAAGTTGCTATCGTTCATGGATGCTTTTGCGGGATACAACCAGATTCTCATGCACCCCGACGATCGCGAGAAGACAGCATTTATCACAGACCGAGGTATCTACTGTTACAAAGTCATGCCCTTCGGACTCAAAAACGCTGGCGCAACGTATCAACGGCTCATCAACAGGATGTTCTCCGAGCAGCTCGGGAAAACGATGGAAGTCTACATCGATGACATGCTAGTCAAATCCCTCGAAGAAAACGACCACATAGCCCATCTACGCGACTGTTTCCACCAACTTAACCAGCACAATATGAAGCTCAACCCGGCGAAATGTCGTTTCGCGGTAAAGTCAGGAGAATTCCTGGGATATCTAGTAACTCACCGAGGCATCGAGGCGAATCCAAAACAAATCGATGCTCTACTGAACATGCCCTCGCCGCAGAACAAGCGAGAAGTTCAGCGCCTCACCGGGAGAGTCGCAGCCCTGAACCGGTTCATCTCCCGTTCAACTGATAAATGCCTGCCTTTCTATGATACTCTGCGCGGAAACAAGAAATTCGAATGGACCGATCGTTGCGAAGAAGCCTTCCAGAAACTGAAGAAGTATCTAGCTAATCCGCCGGTGTTAGCGAAACCAGTCCCAGGCGAGCCGTTATTTCTGTACATCGCCGTCTCAGATACAGCAATAAGCGGAGTCATCGTTAGAGAAGACAGAGGAGAACAGAAGCCAATATTCTATGTTTCGCAAACTTTCACCGACGTAGAAACACGCTACCCGCAAACTGAAAAGCTCGCTCTCGCCGTAGTAATGTCAGCTCGGAAACTACGGCCGTATTTCCAATCTCACTCAATTGTCGTCATGGCGCCTTTATCACTCCGAACTATCTTGCATAGTCCGAGCCAATCGGGACGCCTGGCCAAATGGGCAATAGAACTCAGTGAATACGACATCGAATACAGAAACAAAACGTGCGCAAAATCCCAGGTTTTGGCGGACTTTATCATCGAGCTGCAGCCAGAAAACACTCGAGAAGACTCGCCCAACGCCGTTTGGACCCTCCATGTGGATGGCTCGTCCTCAAAGCAAGGCTCAGGCGTCGGAATCCGCTTAGCATCACCGGAAGGTGAAATCCTCGAGCAATCTTTTCGGTTAAACTTCGACGCGACTAACAACGTGGCAGAATACGAAGCACTGATAGCAGGGCTGAAGCTGGCCCGGGGACTAAAGATCAACAAGCTGCGAGCTTTCTGCGACTCCCAGCTCGTGGCCAATCAATTCAACGGAGAATACGCGGCTCGCGATGAACGAATGGAAGCGTATCTGGCTCTCACGCAAGACCTGGCAAAACAGTTCGGAGAATTCGAGTTGACCAGAATCCCGCGAGGCGAGAACACATCGGCCGACGCTTTAGCGGCTCTAGCTTCAACCTCCGATCCAAATCTGAAGAGAATCATACCGGTTGAGTTCATCGAAAAGCCGAGTATCGAAGACAGCAGCAAAGATCAAATACTAACAGCTCGGGAGACGGAAGAGCCGGAAGAAATGGACACCGAACTGCTAGACCAACCAACTACAGACACAACCGAGCCCGAATACGGAAGCGATGCCAAATGGATCGGAGACATCCGAAGTTACATAGCCGATGGAGAAGTTCCTACCGAGAAATGGACAGCTCGGAAGCTTAAAGCAAAAGCAGCTCGGTATACTCTGATCGACGGAGAACTCTTTAAGTGGCGGTTCTCCGGACCCCTGCTAATCTGTGTTGAAGGAAACGAAGCTCGGAGAGTCATGGAAGAAGTACACGGCGGATCTTGTGGAAATCACTCTGGCGGGAGAGCCCTAGCCATAAAGATCAAACGCCACGGATATTTTTGGCCGACGATGGTCAAAGATTACGAGAAGTTTTCTCAACGGTGCGACAAATGCCAGAGGCACGCACCAACTATTCATCAACCCGCCGAGCTCCTCTCTTCCATCACCTCGCCTTACCCCTTCATGCGCTGGTCCATGGACATTATCGGACCTCTACACAACTCCAAGCAGAAGAAACTCGTCCTCGTACTAACAGACTACTTCTCAAAATGGATCGAGGCGGACTCCTATGCCAGCATCAAAGACGCACAGGTCGAGAACTTCGTCTGGAAAAACATCATATGCCGCCACGGGATACCTTACGAAATCGTTACAGACAACGGATCGCAGTTCATCTCGGCTCGATTCGAAGGATTCTGTGAGAAATGGGGAATTCGCCTCAGCAAGTCTACGCCTCAGTATCCTCAGGGAAACGGACAGGCGGAAGCAGCAAACAAGACGATTCTCGACGGAATAAAGAAGCGCCTCGACGCGAAGAAAGGCCGCTGGGCCGACAAATTGGAAGGAGTACTATGGTCGCACAGAACCACGCCGCGGCGAGCCACGGGAGAAACACCTTTCGCCCTTGTTTACGGTACGGAGTGTGTGATTCCCACCGAAGCCGAAATCCCAGGAATAAGAAGAAGTCTGCTCCCCGAGCAGGAAAATTCCAACACTCAGATGATGCTGGACGAACTGGACTTAATTGACGAAAGAAGAGATTCGGCTTTGGTCCGTATGCAGAACTATCAGAATGCTACAGCTCGGTACTACAATTCTCACGTTAAGCATCGCCGCTTCCACGAAGGAGATCTCGTACTACGCAAAGTTTTCCAGAATACTGCCGAACAGAACGCCATGATCGCAAATTGGGAAGGACCTTACACGATCGCAAAGGTGATCCGTCCTGGCGTCTACGAACTCACCGATATGAACGGCAAAGCGGTACCTAGATCCTGGAACGCAATGCATCTAAGGAAATATTATCGCTAAGAACCTAAGGTACGCATGTACTTGAACTACGGGGTGGCTTGATCCCTGAAAAGGGTACGTAGGCAGCTCGTCCTCGGACGAGTTCAGCTACCCCCCCTAATTAAAAAAGGGGGGGGAGTGGGTCCGTATACACATACTCCCACTGGAACTTTTTAACAAATTTTCTTAAGTTTAATCCTTCGGATTAAACATTTGATCCTCCTCGACATCTATCGTCATATAAAGCTAACAGTTCGTTCGGACGATGGCCACGTCCACGAACAGAGAGCTCATTTCACCGCCTCGGTTACAGCGCGCTATATAAGCATCCAAGACAATTAGGTCGGAGATATCTTGCCAAACATAAATTGTCTTCAGGAAACCCAGTTGACTTCGACACTGGTGCCCCAGTTCGCTTCTAAGCACTGGCTATTGACTATATCAGATCGGGTCGCAACCGAAAAGGATTGTAGTCCTACTTACGAAAACCCAGTTACCTTAACACTGGTACGCTATTTGTTTTAACGGTTTGGAAGTTAAAATAATCCCGAAAACTAACTTCTACTTAACGAAAGTCATTTTTATCGAAACCCAATCACCCTAGCATTGGTGCGTAATCCGCTTTCTCGGCTCGGAAGTTAAAACGATTCGAAAGAATTAACTTCTCAACGAACAAATCAGATTTACGAAAACCCAGTTACTTAACACTGGTATCGAATTTAATTCATAAACATTCCAGGATAAACGAAACAATTCAAATACTTAAAAAGAACGTGTTCAAACGGATAAAGCCATCCATGCATAAGTTTTACAAAAGAGATATTTAAAACGGAAAACAAAAAGAGGAGACACCTCGGGCTCATTCATCCTGCTCTCCGTCAGGAACATCTCCGGCCTCGGAATTCAAGTTCGTGCCCGCTTGATCGAGCACTCCAGCGTCGGCTGCTTCGCTTTCTACCGACCTGTTCCCAAGGCCGTCATGAGTAGAGTCGGGAGACACCGGAGGGATCTTCAGATATCCAAGGAGCTCGGCCCCCAGCCTGGCGTACTCAGCCTCGGCATCTCCAAACTCTTCTTTCCACTTGGCGACCTCGAGCTTCTCTTCTTCGATCTTTCCCCCGGTTTCAAGCGCTTCGATCAGCTCGGCGTTAGCTTTCGCCTGAGAGAAGTAGACGTACCGCTCGGAGACTTTGTCGAATTCAGCCAATTTCGCCTCGGTCATTCTGACCTTCTCGACGAATTCTCCGGCAATTTTCCGCTCACCAGCCTTGATATAAGATCGGGAATCACTCCACAATCTTATGAACAAACGGTGATCAAGAACTGATCAACAAAGCTTTGGCGGAAGATGGAAACGTAGGTAAAGGCGGTGATGGTGCTTGTGATTGACTCTCTCAATCCGTGGGGCGATTGACTCTCTCAATCCGTGGAGAACTAGACTTGTTTGAATCACACAAACAATCCTAATCCTATAATCTCAAGAATCAAATGAATCTCTCAAATGAAACTTAAAGACAAACTTTAAACAAAGACACTCTTTGAATAAAAACAAACTTGTATATTTCTTAGATGATTGAAAGGTGATCTTTACAATAGAACAATATGAGCTTATATAGGCTTTTTTCTAACGTCTATAAGACTAGAAGAAGAAAGAAAGTGCACGAAATAAAGATGCCTAAGATATTATAGCCGTTAGGCTTAATTGCTTGAATCTTGGCCGAGTAAGGAAATATGATTGACTCCTCTTTATATCTCGAAATCTTCTTGATATTTCCATGTGAGAGAAGCCTCTGGTCCATGTAGAAGCTCCTACAAGACGTGGCCTTGATTGCGCTAAAGGAATCTAGTTGTTGGAATGCATTGAAGGCTTTCGGGTCTAGATATGGAAAGTCTTGGTGTTTGAGTGGGCAAGATTGAATCCACCTGATCCAATGGCTGGAAATGAAGCTTGAGATGTTCTTAAGATACTCTAGTAGTATGAGATTCTTCTGGACGCCAAAGTCTGGTTTGCAAGTAATTTAACCCGTCAGCTTCCAAATAAGGCATGCTGAGAATCATTTGGTTTAGACAATTAATATCTCCTAAACCAAAATCGTTTTGGGCTTGATTCCAATTCGACGAGATCCTCTGATGAGTCAAGAATGTAGTAAAATTCACTTCGTAGCTTAAATCCTTCTGGTCTGGTCGGAATCCTCCAATAAGTAGCTGTTGGTCTCCATCGGGTTCATTGGAAGTCTGCTGACTTGTAACTTGAATATCTTTCTCATGTGGAAAGCTTTTGAACCAATTCCACCTCTCCGTGATTCCTTGATCCTGGGCTGATGATGACTTGATGTCCTCATCATACTCTCCCTCTTGACGAAGTTTCGACCTCGAAACTAGATCCCCTGCACCAAGTGAAAGCAAGTTAGCTTTCATTCGTTTTTGTGAGCTTAGGGTCTTACCTTGATAAGATTGGTGTTTGGTGATGGATGGGACGTCTGGGGGTTCTCCTTTGAGTAGGTATGATAGTATCAGTCCTATGTTCTGGTATGGGGCGTGGTTTCTCCTCTTGAGTTCAAGATTCGTTTCATCTTTCACTTCTTTGGTGGCCTTTGGGATAATCTTCTTTGGGGTTGAGTCTTCTAGCAACAAAGGCTTGTCTGGTGGAACTTCTTTGCGCTTTATCTCCTTAGTACCTGAAATAATCTCAACACTTTGGACAAGAAACAAGTGCATTATATCTGAGTTTAAAATCATATAGATAGGCCTTGAAATACTTAAACTCACATTGATGCTATTAGCTAGTTGAAGTATGGTTTGCTCTTTGTCTCGATATGATCTGATTGCTCCATAGCTTTGCTCTTCAGTGTGTTTGGTTACGCCAAATTCAAGATCTCTAGGATCCTTAGTGCATCCTGTAACAACATCCTTTGGCAAAGACAAGTGCATTAATCTTGAATTGGAAGAGTTAAAACTTGATTCAACTAGATTAGTGCTCATCTCTCCTAAAGCCGGTTTTGGTTCTTGTGAAGTTGATTTGATTACTACTCTATCAGGGCAAGTTGCAGCAAAATGTCCTCTCTTATGACATCTATAACAAGTAGGTTCTTTTAACTTAACAGAGTTAGAGTTAGAGGACTTACCTTGAAGTGATTTTCCTTGAAGTTCAAGTGAGGGTATAAAAATAGAACTTTGTTGAACCTCCTTCACCTGAATTGGTTTCTTAGCCTCTCTTGTTATTTTCTGACACATAAGCCTCTTAGGGATGTAGCCCTGGTTGTGGAACCTCAGTACAAACTCCTTGTACATTCTCTGCTTGAGATCTCCCCAAGTTAGAATTGGCTTAATGTAGTGGGACATAAGTTCTTCACTTGTCCACCATGAATGAGCTTCTCCAACAAGTGAGTTAACAGCATGGGCTAGTCTCTCCTCCTTTGGGATGTTGTGGAACCGAAACCAATACTCAATTTCCCTCTCCCAATTTATATAAGCTTCTGGTCCTTGTTTATGACCTGAAAAGGTTAGGAGTTGAAAATCAAATTGTTCACAACTATTACCTTGGTTGCTTTGGGTTTGGTGGGTGTAACCATGTGAAGTATGGCCACGTGCTGCTTGCTCCATGTCACCATGTCCTGGCTCATCATCTTCCCATCTCTCAACCTTATTGATTTCCTCACCCTCATGAGCATATTCCTCTTGATATCCTAATTCTTCACCATTATGCTCAGTTTCTTCTAAACTGATTAGTGAATCAGTTTCTTCTTCATATGTGTAAGGCTCCACGAACTGGTCTTCATGATTGAGTTCTCCATGTGCAGCTTCAATTTCATGGTCTCCATCTCCTATACTGAATTGAGATTCAGTCTCTTCATGCCATGAGCCCCTTTCATGGTTTTTTTCTAATTCACCTTCATGGCTATAGTCTGGTGGTACAGAGTCAGGTTCTCCAAAACGTGGCTCATCTCCAAAGTCAGAGACTGAGTAATCATTTTCATGCCACGCTTCTTCTCCTCCATAACTGACTTCAGAATCAGTTTCTCCACCCCATGAACCATCTTCTTCCTCCACCGAGTGTTGGCTTGTTTCTTCTCCCCAATCAATTTCTGAGGTGTTGACTTCACTCCTTTCATCTTCTTCTTCACTTGAATCCATGGTGGCTTCTCTTTTAGGATTATTCCTCGCAAGAAAACAAAGAGAAGTGTATCAGAGTCGTAATAAGCAAAAGAAGGAAAGAACAACAAAAAAGGCAAAAACAAATAAATGGCAAGATTCTTTTTTTTTTTTTTTGACAGAGATAATTTCGAAAATTCAGCTAATAAAAGAACAAAATGTTAATTTTCTTTTCTTTTTATGGTATAGGACGAAAAAAAAAAAAATTCAGAAACAACTAAAAATAATTTTTTTTTTTTTTTTTTTGATTTTTGAATTTATAAAGATAAAACAAAGCAAAAAGAACAATTACTTGGATTTGATGGTTTTCTTTGGATTAAATAGAAATAAGCTGCAAAATAATTTCTTTTTTTTTATTAATGAGGTTATATATTAATAAGTAAACAAGGAAAAACTTTTTTTTTTTAATGGTTTTTTTTTTATTTTAAGAAATTAAAATAAAGAAAAGAAAAACAAAAAGACAATTTTTATGATTTTCGGTTTAGTGAATAAAAAATGCAAAACAAAATTGAAAAGGATAAAGGTTGGATGAACACAACCTGAGGATAGGAGCTTTTAGCTCTGATACCAGATGATATAAGATCGGGAATCACTCCACAATCTTATGAACAAACGGTGATCAAGAACTGATCAACAAAGCTTTGGCGGAAGATGGAAACGTAGGTAAAGGCGGTGATGGTGCTTGTGATTGACTCTCTCAATCCGTGGGGCGATTGACTCTCTCAATCCGTGGAGAACTAGACTTGTTTGAATCACACAAACAATCCTAATCCTATAATCTCAAGAATCAAATGAATCTCTCAAATGAAACTTAAATAAACTTTAAACAAAGACACTCTTTGAATAAAAACAAACTTGTATATTTCTTAGATGATTGAAAGGTGATCTTTACAATAGAACAATATGAGCTTATATAGGCTTTTTTCTAACGTCTATAACACTAGAAGAAGAAAGAAAGTGCACGAAATAAAGATGCCTAAGATATTATAGCCGTTAGGCTTAATTGCTTGAATCTTGGCCGAGTAAGGAAATATGATTGACTCCTCTTTATATCTCGAAATCTTCTTGATATTTCCATGTGAGAGAAGCCTCTGGTCCATGTAGAAGCTCCTACAAGACGTGGCCTTGATTGCGCTAAAGGAATCTAGTTGTTGGAATGCATTGAAGGCTTTCGGGTCTAGATATGGAAAGTCTTGGTGTTTGAGTGGGCAAGATTGAATCCACCTGATCCAATGGCTGGAAATGAAGCTTGAGATGTTCTTAAGATACTCTAGTAGTATGAGATTCTTCTGGACGCCAAAGTCTGGTTTGCAAGTAATTTAACCCGTCAGCTTCCAAATAAGGCATGCTGAGAATCATTTGGTTTAGACAATTAATATCTCCTAAACCAAAATCGTTTTGGGCTTGATTCCAATTCGACGAGATCCTCTGATGAGTCAAGAATGTAGTAAAATTCACTTCGTAGCTTAAATCCTTCTGGTCTGGTCGGAATCCTCCAATAAGTAGCTGTTGGTCTCCATCGGGTTCATTGGAAGTCTGCTGACTTGTAACTTGAATATCTTTCTCATGTGGAAAGCTTTTGAACCAATTCCACCTCTCCGTGATTCCTTGATCCTGGGCTGATGATGACTTGATGTCCTCATCATACTCTCCCTCTTGACGAAGTTTCGACCTCGAAACTAGATCCCCTGCACCAAGTGAAAGCAAGTTAGCTTTCATTCGTTTTTGTGAGCTTAGGGTCTTACCTTGATAAGATTGGTGTTTGGTGATGGATGGGACGTCTGGGGGTTCTCCTTTGAGTAGGTATGATAGTATCAGTCCTATGTTCTGGTATGGGGCGTGGTTTCTCCTCTTGAGTTCAAGATTCGTTTCATCTTTCACTTCTTTGGTGGCCTTTGGGATAATCTTCTTTGGGGTTGAGTCTTCTAGCAACAAAGGCTTGTCTGGTGGAACTTCTTTGCGCTTTATCTCCTTAGTACCTGAAATAATCTCAACACTTTGGACAAGAAACAAGTGCATTATATCTGAGTTTAAAATCATATAGATAGGCCTTGAAATACTTAAACTCACATTGATGCTATTAGCTAGTTGAAGTATGGTTTGCTCTTTGTCTCGATATGATCTGATTGCTCCATAGCTTTGCTCTTCAGTGTGTTTGGTTACGCCAAATTCAAGATCTCTAGGATCCTTAGTGCATCCTGTAACAACATCCTTTGGCAAAGACAAGTGCATTAATCTTGAATTGGAAGAGTTAAAACTTGATTCAACTAGATTAGTGCTCATCTCTCCTAAAGCCGGTTTTGGTTCTTGTGAAGTTGATTTGATTACTACTCTATCAGGGCAAGTTGCAGCAAAATGTCCTCTCTTATGACATCTATAACAAGTAGGTTCTTTTAACTTAACAGAGTTAGAGTTAGAGGACTTACCTTGAAGTGATTTTCCTTGAAGTTCAAGTGAGGGTATAAAAATAGAACTTTGTTGAACCTCCTTCACCTGAATTGGTTTCTTAGCCTCTCTTGTTATTTTCTGACACATAAGCCTCTTAGGGATGTAGCCCTGGTTGTGGAACCTCAGTACAAACTCCTTGTACATTCTCTGCTTGAGATCTCCCCAAGTTAGAATTGGCTTAATGTAGTGGGACATAAGTTCTTCACTTGTCCACCATGAATGAGCTTCTCCAACAAGTGAGTTAACAGCATGGGCTAGTCTCTCCTCCTTTGGGATGTTGTGGAACCGAAACCAATACTCAATTTCCCTCTCCCAATTTATATAAGCTTCTGGTCCTTGTTTATGACCTGAAAAGGTTAGGAGTTGAAAATCAAATTGTTCACAACTATTACCTTGGTTGCTTTGGGTTTGGTGGGTGTAACCATGTGAAGTATGGCCACGTGCTGCTTGCTCCATGTCACCATGTCCTGGCTCATCATCTTCCCATCTCTCAACCTTATTGATTTCCTCACCCTCATGAGCATATTCCTCTTGATATCCTAATTCTTCACCATTATGCTCAGTTTCTTCTAAACTGATTAGTGAATCAGTTTCTTCTTCATATGTGTAAGGCTCCACGAACTGGTCTTCATGATTGAGTTCTCCATGTGCAGCTTCAATTTCATGGTCTCCATCTCCTATACTGAATTGAGATTCAGTCTCTTCATGCCATGAGCCCCTTTCATGGTTTTTTTCTAATTCACCTTCATGGCTATAGTCTGGTGGTACAGAGTCAGGTTCTCCAAAACGTGGCTCATCTCCAAAGTCAGAGACTGAGTAATCATTTTCATGCCACGCTTCTTCTCCTCCATAACTGACTTCAGAATCAGTTTCTCCACCCCATGAACCATCTTCTTCCTCCACCGAGTGTTGGCTTGTTTCTTCTCCCCAATCAATTTCTGAGGTGTTGACTTCACTCCTTTCATCTTCTTCTTCACTTGAATCCATGGTGGCTTCTCTTTTAGGATTATTCCTCGCAAGAAAACAAAGAGAAGTGTATCAGAGTCGTAATAAGCAAAAGAAGGAAAGAACAACAAAAAAGGCAAAAACAAATAAATGGCAAGATTCTTTTTTTTTTTTTTGACAGAGATAATTTCGAAAATTCAGCTAATAAAAGAACAAAATGTTAATTTTCTTTTCTTTTTATGGTATAGGACGAAAAAAAAAAAAAATTCAGAAACAACTAAAAATAATTTTTTTTTTTTTTTTTTTTGATTTTTGAATTTATAAAGATAAAACAAAGCAAAAAGAACAATTACTTGGATTTGATGGTTTTCTTTGGATTAAATAGAAATAAGCTGCAAAATAATTTCTTTTTTTTTATTAATGAGGTTATATATTAATAAGTAAACAAGGAAAAACTTTTTTTTTTTAATGGTTTTTTTTTTATTTTAAGAAATTAAAATAAAGAAAAGAAAAACAAAAAGACAATTTTTATGATTTTCGGTTTAGTGAATAAAAAATGCAAAACAAAATTGAAAAGGATAAAGGTTGGATGAACACAACCTGAGGATAGGAGCTTTTAGCTCTGATACCAGATGATATAAGATCGGGAATCACTCCACAATCTTATGAACAAACGGTGATCAAGAACTGATCAACAAAGCTTTGGCGGAAGATGGAAACGTAGGTAAAGGCGGTGATGGTGCTTGTGATTGACTCTCTCAATCCGTGGGGCGATTGACTCTCTCAATCCGTGGAGAACTAGACTTGTTTGAATCACACAAACAATCCTAATCCTATAATCTCAAGAATCAAATGAATCTCTCAAATGAAACTTAAAGACAAACTTTAAACAAAGACACTCTTTGAATAAAAACAAACTTGTATATTTCTTAGATGATTGAAAGGTGATCTTTACAATAGAACAATATGAGCTTATATAGGCTTTTTTCTAACGTCTATAAGACTAGAAGAAGAAAGAAAGTGCACGAAATAAAGATGCCTAAGATATTATAGCCGTTAGGCTTAATTGCTTGAATCTTGGCCGAGTAAGGAAATATGATTGACTCCTCTTTATATCTCGAAATCTTCTTGATATTTCCATGTGAGAGAAGCCTCTGGTCCATGTAGAAGCTCCTACAAGACGTGGCCTTGATTGCGCTAAAGGAATCTAGTTGTTGGAATGCATTGAAGGCTTTCGGGTCTAGATATGGAAAGTCTTGGTGTTTGAGTGGGCAAGATTGAATCCACCTGATCCAATGGCTGGAAATGAAGCTTGAGATGTTCTTAAGATACTCTAGTAGTATGAGATTCTTCTGGACGCCAAAGTCTGGTTTGCAAGTAATTTAACCCGTCAGCTTCCAAATAAGGCATGCTGAGAATCATTTGGTTTAGACAATTAATATCTCCTAAACCAAAATCGTTTTGGGCTTGATTCCAATTCGACGAGATCCTCTGATGAGTCAAGAATGTAGTAAAATTCACTTCGTAGCTTAAATCCTTCTGGTCTGGTCGGAATCCTCCAATAAGTAGCTGTTGGTCTCCATCGGGTTCATTGGAAGTCTGCTGACTTGTAACTTGAATATCTTTCTCATGTGGAAAGCTTTTGAACCAATTCCACCTCTCCGTGATTCCTTGATCCTGGGCTCGAGCCACCTCGGTCTCACGAAGAGCCTTCTCCTCGACAAGCAGGCGCTTAAGTCGCTCGATCTCCGCTTCGGCCTTCCGACGAATACGAACGCTCTCCTTGGCTTCTTTTCGCCGCGCCTCCTGCTCGGCGACAACTTGCGCCTCGGCGGTCTCTATGGCTATTACCGCCTCGGCAACCTTCTTCTCAGCTTCGGCCCGAGCAGCATCGAATTGCTCCCTGGCCACAGCATGCTCGCGAGCCGCGGAGTCATAGGAATGAACCATGGTGTTCATCGAGGAAAAGGCCTAGAAAACGGAGACATGTTAAATACGAAACAAGGCAGGCTCATCCCAAAACAAGAGAATAGTCGTTACCTTCAAGAAATTGGCCGAGGTCTCGCCGTATCGCTCCGCCTCGACTAAACCTTCTGGGGCAGGAAGCAGCGGCCAGGCACAAGAGGCGATAAGGTTGGCAGAAGCAACCTTGTCCTGGTAAATTGGCCGAGAGGAGCTATGAGCTCTCTTCGACTTCTTGCGCTTGTCCCCGGAATGTTCTCCTCGGGGACGCTTTCCTTTAGACTTTGTCTGCCCACCAGCAGGCAGACCAACAACCAGTGCATTTCCCGCCTCGGGAACCTGGTCAGTGACATCTCCAGTACGGGTGTCCTCAAGCACCTCGGGAGAAGCCACAACAGCAGCCAAGTCAACCCCCGATCCCACGGGATCGACAGTCACCTCAGGATCAATGGTCGCCTCAGTCGCCCCTGCCGCCTCGGGCGGAGTCAGAGGCCCGAAAGCCGCCTCGATTGCTCTCGCCTCCTCGCGAGCCTTTTTCTCAGCAGCTTTCCTTTCCCGCCGTGAAGTACCCTTAGCGCTTTTTCTACCCTTTCTTGAGAAAAATGTTTTATCCAGTGACACTTCCTTGCAGCCAACTCCTCGTGCGCACTAAAAAGGTCCTCGGGGATACGATCAAGGAAGCTCGGGCCTCGGTCTGCAAAAAATCGAAAAACGAACAATCAGTTGAAGGTGAGTTAAAACACATAGCAAGCAGAAACTTCAGATAAGCTACCAATCTTTCTCCATTTCCCGATCATTTTCCCAAGACAGCCTTCAGGGACACAGTCTTCGTCAAGGGCAATATAGAAGAAGTGATCGGTATACTTCTCGTCCTTGCTCGGGAAGCCACCGATAACTCTTCGCCTCGTGCGAGGAGAAATATAATATCTCTCCATTGCACAGCCCGGAACCCGTCGAATCTCCAGCAGATTCCTCAGATGATCAAGGCCGATGTTGTTATACGTTTCGATCCCACGTATCAAAATCCCAATCAAATGTCTTAGGCCTCGGGTCGTGATCTGGGCTAGAGCAAGTTTATACGACCACATATATTCGATTATTGGCCTCAGGATCAGAAACCAAAGGAAACAGAAATAGAAGAACCCCTCGTATAAAGTGAAGAATCCCTCGGGAGGATCATCAGCCCTCTCGCTCGGGGTTGGCAGTCGCAGAGTGATCCCCTCGCTGAAGTTGAAACGCGCCTTTAGATCCCGAAGCGAGTCTGAAGTCGACAAAGTGGAACCAGGGGGATCAGGCTTTTTCACTTTCTTGGCTCGGGTTTTCTTCCTTTGAGCCATTGCACCTTGGATTGCCAACTGAAGGAGCCTGGCACCCTCCGCGGGATCATAAGCTACCATTTCACCCTTCACCTCGGGTAAAATCGGCAGCTTGGGCACATCTTGCCAACAAGAAACACCAGCCTCGTCCGGAGCCGGAGGACGCGTCCTCCTATTCAAAACCGCCTCGGGGTCATCAGGGAGATCCTCATCCCGAGCTATATCAGCAATCGCATCTTCCCGAACCACAAATTGGCTCGGATCTTCTCGTTGCTCAGACGACGACTCCGCTCCGCTGTCCGGCTCGGGTCGACCTAGTGAACTGGCTTCGGACCCATCCGAGCTGCTCCAAACCATCTTGCGTTTATGAACAGGAATACTTCTGCCTCGGGTTGAATCACTTGAATCTGAAAGCGACATTTTCTGGCTCGGGAAAATCAGAGGATGATCGGGAAAACAAGATCTAGGAGATCGGCAAAATCAACCTAAATCTAGCAACGGTGACGCAACGACGGAAATAAATCGAAAAAGAAGAAACGTAAAGGAAATCAAGATCAGAGCGAAAGAAACAAACATTTAGATTTTTGCTCGAGAATTGCAGAACTGAAGAAATGAATCACGAGAGGAGTATTTATAAAACGCTTCGGCGCGTCGGGCGCGCGTGGATTCAAAGATAGTTTCACGTCCGCCGAAATTCTTGGGAATAAGCGAAAAACTTTTCCACTTCTCGAGAGGGAAATTCAATCGTCACACGCAAGAAGAAGATGAAGCGTCGAAGGGGATTCGAATCGTCGGAAGAATATAAATCGCCAAAGGATACGAATCATCTTCGAAACATGGATAGCCCCGGCGTATAAGGATAGGCTCGGAACAAAGTTTAAACTGCTCGGACTGACAATCGTGAAGCTCGTCACTTGCTCCTCAAGACAACGAGCTGGGGGGCTAACTGTTGGGGTCGGATTCCATCCACCTAAGACCGAGCCAAACATAAAACATCCTGAACAAACGTGCACGCCAGCTCGGGGGATCCTCTCAAAACAGCTCGGAACGATCTCTCCACCAGCTCGGGTTCTACGCTGATCGGCTCGGGCACTTTGCCATCTGGTTCGGGATTCTGCTAAGCCAACTAGACACCCGAGCCCGATGTCCGAGCCCGATTTGACGACCGAGCCCTTCCTTGGTTTGAACACCCGAGCTCGTTCTACGTCCGAGCGACCGAGCCCATCTGCGGTTCGGGTACCTAAGCCGGTTCCCTCGCCGATACCCGAGCCCGGTGAATATTTTGGTTCGAGAACAACGTCACATTGCCTCCCGAGCCGACCACTAGGAAGTCTCCAAGGTGCCCGAGGAGAAATCATCGAGACACCCGAGGCAAGTACTTAGTAAATATTTGCCTTCAAAAGTATCATTTCTAAGCAAGACATCATTTCCGATATACCCGGAAATGATAGGAGAGAATCTAGAAGGATCGACTCAAATCAGGAAATCTTCCAAAGACTCCGAAGA
Source organism: Arabidopsis arenosa (assembly GCA_905216605.1). Lineage (NCBI taxonomy): Eukaryota > Viridiplantae > Streptophyta > Magnoliopsida > Brassicales > Brassicaceae > Arabidopsis > Arabidopsis arenosa. The sequence continues at coordinate 5,599,683 of LR999458.1, forward strand.
ATGAGGAAATTATCCTAATCCGCGATATTCTAGCCGACTTCAAGATAAATGGAAATCTTCCGAGAATATCGCTGGAGAGGCGGCTTATCATCCCTATATAAAGAGACTCAAGGCTCTCACTAAAGAACAAGTAATATCGCTCTAGAATTTACACTACACAAAGCTCTTACAGCACAAACACCTTTTTCTTTTACGATCAAACTCTTGTACGATCAAAACTATTCTTTTCATCAATAAGATCAAGAACACCATCTTTGGTTACAATTGTTTCTGTTGTTCTTTGAGAATTCACGTTCATCGTATCCCTAAAATAAAACCCTAGACAAATCTTGATTGTGTTAGTTTCGGCTTCCACAAGGACAAAACACGAGGAAAGATCATGTGGTGATTTGTAGGTTCGGTAAACAAATCTTTAAAGCCTCTCAGACGTAATAGATCGGCCGCCGGGACACGGGTGGGCCCATGTGTCGAAAGAGAACATAGGGCCCATTAAGGGTGGCGGTCGGAACATTACATGAGGAATGAAAAAACTTATTTCCAATTCCCAATTTTCTTTTTACCACATTAGTCCAAAATCATTTCAACCCCTCTAAAAAATGACCCTAGCTACAAACGGTTCTGTTAAATTTCCAAGGGACTAATATATCAAAGTTTATATGCGGAAGCGAATAAAATATGTAAAAGCGATAAATGGGATGACACAAAGATTTAATAAGGTCTCATTCGGTTCTCTCTAACCGGCCACTAATCCTCGGCTGCAAATACGGTTGATTAGATTTCTTGAGTAGAACGAATACAAGCTAGAATTTAGCTTCTACACAAGTCTAAATTCTACAAGATCATGATCTAAGGAACACAAGAGTAAAGCAAACTCCCCGTTAATCACGTCTGTCTTCTCTTGCGAAAGTCTTCGATCCGTGCTCCTCACCCCGGGAACAATCTCTTCGCAAGGAAACCTCTCCCAACGCAGCGACCACACAAACGATTTACGCACAACCTCTTTGTTTTAAGATCTGTTTTTAACAAGACAATTTTCTATCTTTGCTCTCTGTCTCGTCACCTCTTTTAGTCTTTGACATTCTCCTTTTATACTCAAAAGACACCAACGGCTCCTCTAAAACAGAGCCAAAACAATCAAATAGTTTCATAAATCCTTAATATTATACCCATTGAACAACGCAAAAATATATTCTTTCCAAAAAGGAATCATATATATGAAAGGAGCACAACTCTCTCCAGGAGAGGCGGCTTATCATCCCTATATAAAGAGACTCAAGGCTCTCACTAAAGAACAAGTAATATCGCTCTAGAATTTACACTACACAAAGCTCTTACAGCACAAACACCTTTTTCTTTTACGATCAAACTCTTGTACGATCAAAACTATTCTTTTCATCAATAAGATCAAGAACACCATCTTTGGTTACAATTGTTTCTGTTGTTCTTTGAGAATTCACGTTCATCGTATCCCTAAAATAAAACCCTAGACAAATCTTGATTGTGTTAGTTTCGGCTTCCACAAGGACAAAACACGAGGAAAGATCATGTGGTGATTTGTAGGTTCGGTAAACAAGTCTTTAAAGCCTCTCAGACGTAATAGATCGGCCACCGGGACACGGGTGGGCCCATGTGTCGAAAGAGAACATAGGGCCCATTAAGGGTGGCGGTCGGAACATTACATGAGGAATGAAAAAACTTATTTCCAATTCCCAATTTTCTTTTTACCACATTAGTCCAAAATCATTTCAACCCCTCTAAAAAATGACCCTAGCTACAAACGGTTCTGTTAAATTTCCAAGGGACTAATATATCAAAGTTTATATGCGGAAGCGAATAAAATATGTAAAAGCGATAAATGGGACGACACAAAGATTTAACAAGGTCTCATCCGGTCCTCTCTAACCGGCCACTAATCCTCGGCTGCAAATATGGTTGATTAGATTTCTTTAGTAGAATGAATACAAGCTAGAATTTAGCTTCTACACAAGTCTAAATTCTACAAGATCATGATCTAAGGAACACAAGAGTAAAGCAAACTCCCCGTTAATCACGTCTGTCTTCTCTTGCGAAAGTCTTCGATCCGTGCTCCTCACCCCGGGAACAATCTCTTCCCAAGGAAACCTCTCCCAACGCAACAACCACACAAACGATTTACGCACAACCTCTTTGTTTTAAGATCTGTTTTTAACAAGACAATTTTCTATCTTTGCTCTCTGTCTCATCACCTTTTTTAGTCTTTGACATTCTCCTTTTATACTCAAAAGACACCAACGGCTCCTCTAAAACAGAGCAAAAACAATCAAATAATTTCATAAATCCTTAATATTATACCCATTGAACAACGCAAAAATATATTCTTTCCAAAAAGAAATCATATATATGAAAGGAGCACAACTCTCTCCAGGAGAGTGACACATCAGCACAGGAGAGTGTGACACGTGTCCTTTCAAAAAAAAAATTCATATGCTTTTCGCCTTCTCTTACGTTTTAGAAGCCGACGACACTCATCAGTCATCACCTCTTATGATTTTCGCCTCCTCTTACGTTTCTGAAGATGATATAACTGTTCCAATGTCAATTCTCAGATTCTCTGTCATCGTCATACAATTTCTCGACTTTCCGGAGAAGAACGCGTGATGGAAGAGCGACCACTCGAAAATAGCATTGACTTTGGCATATACACATGCGGTTGAAAACATAGTTCTTGTCAAATAACTTTCAGTAGTGTATTTGTTATTTCTTAGCCTTCAAGTTACAACTCTCATGCCTTATATATAGGTCATGAGCTCTGTTCGACCTAGTTCTTTGTTAAACCGACAATACAAGTTTAAGGGCTAAGCCCATCTAGCCCATTACCCCTCCTCAAGGTGGAGTGTGGAGGTTACAAACACCCAACTTGACCAAGAATTCTTCAAATTGTTGACGGCCCAAAGCTTTAGTCATAATATCCGCAAGTTGACTCGTAGTAGAAACATGCTTTGTTGCTATGACTCCACGAATGATCTCGTCGCGAACGAAGTGAACATCGCGACCAACGTGTTTTGTTCTAGCGTGAAACACTGGATTTGCAGCTAACATAATGGCGGATAGACTATCAGAATGAAGTGTGATAGGGGTCGTAACCTCAATACCAAGCGTTGGTAACAACTGACATAGCCAAAGTAGCTCACTAACGGTGTCTGCCATTGCACGGTATTCAGCTTCGGCGGAAGAACGAGATACAACGTCATGTTTCTTTGTCTTCCAAGACAAAGGAGAACCACCGAGTTGAATGAACCAACCAGTAAGAGACCGTAGAGTCAAAGGACAGCCACTATGATCTGAATCGCACCAAGCCGTTAGTGTTAAAGGTGTATTGGCGCGAAGAAGAATACCTTGACCAGGACTATTCTTTAAGTAACGTACAACGCGAAGCGCAGCATTCCAATGAGCATGTTGTGGAGTGTTCATGAACTGCGATAAAATATGAATAGCATAGGAGAGTTCTGGTCGTGTATTACCCAAGTAGATTAGGCGGCCCACAAGTCGGCGATAGCGTGTTGGATCCGGAAAATCACCATCTTTAGCAAGTGCAAGCTTGTGGTTCTGTTCTAAAGGAAATGAAACGGGTTTGACTCCCATTAGGCCGGTTTCCATGATAATGTCAAGAGCATATTTTCGTTGGCATAGATAGATCCCGGATGGACTCCGAGCCACTTCGATACCTAAGAAGTAACGCAAGATCCCTAGATTTTTCATGTGAAAGCAGGAGCTCAAGTAGTGTTTGAATTCATTGACAATATGAATAGAGCTTCCCGTGATTATCAAATCATCCACATAAACTAAAACGTGAAGCCGAGTTTCACCCCTTGCCAATGTAAACAAAGAGTAATCAGAAGTGTCTTGCGCAAACCCATAATTTTTCATAGCTGACCCGAGCTTTGCAAACCAACAACGAGGTGCCTGTTTAAGTCCATAAAGCGATTTACGAAGACGACAGACTTTGGTATTATCATCTGTACGAAATCCAGGCGGGAATTTCATGTAAACTTCCTCATCGAGATCACCATGAAGGAAAGCGTTGTAAACGTCCATCTGGTGGACTTCCCAATCCAATGAAGCAGCTTGCTGAAGAAACGTTCTGACAGTGATCATTTTTGCGACAGGAGCAAAAGTCTCGGAGTAATCAATGCCTTCTTGTTGATTATTTCCAAGAACAACAAGACGAGCTTTATGTCTCTCAAGAGATCCATCGGCATTGAATTTTAGACGAAAAACCCACTTACATCCAATGGCCTTCTTCCCTGATGGAAGATCTTCTACTGTCCACGTTCCATTTTCTTCTAAAGCTTCAATTTCATTTTTAACCGCAAACCTCCAGTTTTCATCAAGTATGGCCTCTTTGTAGTGTTGAGGCTCAACTCCAGAAGTGATAGCAAACAAATAGGCTTGATATTTGTCAGAAAATTGGGAACTAGAGATGAAGTTATCAATCGGGTATGGCGTTACCGAAGGTGAAGGCGTGTAAAGTAGCGAGGTGACGTAGTCAGCAAGTCGTACCGGTGGAGTTTTCTTTCGATAGCCAAAACCCAGTTTCTCTGGTTCGGGTTCTGTTTCACCATTCGATGTAGATAACTCAGCTTGATCAACATTTGTGGACTGCTCATGTAATTCATTCCCGTTTTTGGTAGTGACGGAGGAAGAATCACGTTCTGGTTCTATTTCTCTTTCTTGAGTTTTTGAATTTTCTGAGACATGCTCTGTTTGGTTTGGAGTGACTGCAATTTCGGAAGTGTAAGTTGGAGTCACTGCCATTTTAGTTGAATTTAATAATGGAGAGACACACGTGTTTGGTATGACGTGAGTTTCTTCGGAGAATTCATGACTAGAGTCATTGAACTGGTCGTAAATTTGGAGCAGCTCATTATCGACCAGAGTAGACGGAGAGGAGCTAGACTGAACTGTTGCGAATGGAAAAGATGATTCTTGAAAAATCACGTCGCGAGAGACCGAGACAATGCCAGTTTCAAGGTTAAAAACCCGCCAGCCCTTTTTTCCAAAAGGATAGCCAATGAAAACTGACTTGATACTTCTTGTGGCGAATTTATCACCTCCGTGTTTTTGATTATGAACATAACATAATGAACCAAATACGCGGAGATGATTCATTGGCGGTGGTCGATTGTAGATGAGTTCAAATGGAGTTTTGCCGTCGAGGATTTGTGTGGGAGTGCGGTTAATAAGATATCCGGCTGTTAACGCACAATATCCCCAAAACTCAATAGGTAGATTAGCGTGGAATCGAAGAGCTCTAGCGACATTCAAGATGTGGCGATGCTTTCGTTCTACCCGACCATTTTGCTGCGGAGTTCCAACACAAGATGTTTCATGTATTATACCTTGTTGAGCGAAGAAGTCTCTTAAGCAAATGAATTCGGATCCATTGTCACTGCGTATAGTCTTTACTTGAGCTGAAAATTGGCGTGCAACAAGAGCCAAAAAATTTTTAAGATGTGTTGGAGCCTCTTGTTTCGAAGGTAGCAAATAAATCCAGACCGCTCGTGAGTAGTCATCAAGTATTGTAAGAAAATATCGTGAACCACAAATAGAAGAAACTCGGTATGGACCCCAAAGATCACAATGAATCAATTCAAAAGCAACACTCGTCTTATTATAGCTTAAAGGAAAAGTTTCTCGTGTTTGTTTTGCACGAATACAAACGTCACACGCCTTAGAATCAAATTTAGTACTAGAATCCAAAAACTGCAACATTTCTAGAGCTTTAGAAGAAGGATGTCCCAAGCGAGAATGCCAAATTTCCATAGATGATGAATCCACAAGATTTGCAGCTGCTGTTACCTCCACTCCTCTAAAGAAATAAAGTCCATTTTGTTGCTCACCCGCGCCAATCAGGATGCGTGTGATGCGATCCTGAACAATACAAAGCCTATCAGTAATCTGAATCACACAACCCCGCTGTCTAGTCAACTGCGAAACTGATATAAGATGACACTTCAATCCATCCACAAAAAATACGTCTTGAAGACACAAAGAAGAACCAAGTGATACACGACCCTGTTTGGTAGCCGTAGTGAAGCGACCATCGGGCAGTTTTATAAGAACAGGTGCCATATCCCGTATATCCATTAAAAAATCAAGAGTTCCCGTCATGTGATTAGATGCACCTGTATCAATAATCCAAGATTCGATGAAATACATACCAGATTGATGATCAGCTGTGGTCGATTTTCTCTCTTCAAGTATTTTGACTAACATGTTCCATTGGTCATTGTTCAGTCCGCTTATACCAACTCGATCACTGGACGTCAAAGGAGAGCTATTTGAAGCAACCGTGTTCACTTGAGCTGAATTTGTGAAGACATTGTTCAGCTGAGCAGAATGTGGACTCTTTCCCATCATGGAACCCGCAGACGTTGTTGTAGTGCCACGTCCGGCTCCACCATAGTTAGAGTTACTTTTGCTCGAGTTGCTCCCTTGTTTGCTTCTAGAATTGGAGCTAGATTTTGAATTCTCTCCCCACCATTCAGGATACCCAATTTTCCGAAAACAATTTTCGGCGATATGACCCGTACGGCCACATATAGTGCACACGCCATATGCTGCTTTGTTGTCAAACGGCTTCCGAGAAGGATTTGCTTGAATCACGAAACTGACTCCATCAACTCTCACATCATTGTCACGGCTGAGGTGTTTAGCTTCTTCATCTAGAGTTAAAGCATTGTATGCTTCTTCGAGACTTGGTAGAGGAACTCGAGAAAGCAAGTTTGATTTAACAGCTCCGTATAATGTATCGTCAAGGCCCATGAGGAACTGATGCAGTTTGTCTTCCTCACGTTCCTTTCTCACTTCTTCCATGGTCTTGGCCCTTTGGTAGTCGGCCAAGCTTCCCCAGAGCTGCGTTAATTTTCCATAATAAGCTTCAATAGCTAAGCCTTTCTGTCGACAATTTGCGAGTTCCATCTTGAGACGTTGAACGCGTTGTCCATTTTTCACACCAAAACGCTTCTGAATATGGATCCACAACTCGTTGGAGTTGTTGATATGAGACAGCGATGAGGAGAGACCTTCGTCAATGGTGAGTCGAATCCAAGAGATCACAAGAGCATTATTGGCAGTCCAATCCTCATAGTCTGCATCGTCCTCCATCGGCTGTGGTATGGTGCCATCTACAAATCCAAATTTCTTCCGTGCCTTGAGAGCAAGTCGAAGATTGTTTGCCCATTCATCATAATTAGGGCCACGCAACAAAGGTTTTGAAATCAAAGTACCCGGATTGTCACTGGAAGTCAGATCATACGGCGATATCGTTCGTCGTGTTTTGATACGAGGCTGTGCCACAACTTCTGTCAAGGCTGATGAGGTAGATGACGAAGAAGATGATGCAGTTGCCATCGTTTTAGAAGATTTCCAACAGAAATAGAATCGCTGAAAATTAGGTCAATGAATAGAGATTTTTAAGAAGATAAAACAGAGTAATCTTTTGCGGAATTAGATCACAAGATCGAGCAACAACCTTTTTGTAGTTAGGTTAATGCTCTGATACCATGTCAAATAACTTTCAGTAGTGTATTTGTTATTTCTTAGCCTTCAAGTTACAACTCTCATGCCTTATATATAGGTCATGAGCTCTGTTCGACCTAGTTCTTTGTTAAACCGACAATACAAGTTTAAGGGCTAAGCCCATCTAGCCCATTAGTTCTCTATTTCCAATTGATATCCGTATGATTTTAAGGTAGAAACGTATGGTTTTAGGGTTTTTAGTCCTCAGATCCATTGGAATATTGGATGGTATCTGTTTCTTTTGGTTGTTGTGAATCTTGTGCCGATCACCGTCGATTCTTTTTTTTTCTAACTCTCAAGTCTCAATTTTTGTTGTTTTGGACACTGTCCCGGTTTCTGATTGGTCATACCTTCAATTTCCCTTACGCTTTTGTGGTCACTTCTAAAACCGAAAGCGGCAGATTAGATGTGAGCTGTTGTGTTGGGAACGTGATGATATATCGTGGATTTTCTCATTTTGTAAATTGAAAGAATGGAGTTTCACACGAAGCCAAGGCTGGCCCAAGATCGATCCTTGGATTTGCGAAAGAAAACTCTTTGTGACTTCACGAGAACTCGTGATAACATAATTTATGGCTGATGATGCTCTGTTGTTACTGACCTTTTAAGGTTATATATGATTGTTACCTTTGGTATTTTGTTTTTTTTTTTGTTTTTATTTTTATTTGTCTAAGGTTTATGATTCTGTTTTGTTACTGGACTTGTTTGGTACGATGAGCAATAAGAGTTTAATGTTCAAGGTTTTGTCTGTCTTTTTAGTTTTAAGATTTTTTTGTTAAGAGATTAGGTATGAGACAGTTTCTTATTTCAGTTTTCATGGTTTGGGTTAAATAGTAGGGCATGCAGAACCTGTTCTTTGTGTTTCATTTGTTTATGATGGCAAGCAATTAGCAAGTGGTTCAGATAACACCACTGTCATGCTTCGGATCTTAAGACTGAAACTCCATTGTTTACTTGCAAACGTTAGAAACTTCCCTCGCCATCATTCTTCATTTTACTTCCTTCAGTAGATTCCTACTAATAGTTATAAACTTTGTCTAAATGAGTGAAAAAAGCAATTTAGAACTCGTTCACAAAATACATAATATAGAAATCACACTTGGAAAGGGTGGACAATTAGCTAGAGCAGCGTTAGTTCCTTTTGTGTTAAATTATTTGTTTTAGCTCTATGTGTATATATGTTCAGGCGTGGGAAAAAGTTGCATCTTACGACGTTTCTCGGATGGTACTTTAATTAACTACAAGTTTCATTAATACCATTTGGTATGTCTTCTTCATGCAAAGGTGGTTTACTTAAAGGTTGTCTAATTATTGAATTGTTGTGTCTAAGTTTGTGCATTACTACTTTTTTTTCTTTGGTTCGGAACTGACTTCAAGATAAGAACTATTGAACTTGATGGGAAGCGTATCAAATTGCAGAGATGGACACAGCTGGTCAAGATCGTTTTAAAACTATAACTACAGGTAATCATACGGCTTCAATGTTGTTTCTTGCAAGTAAACGATCTTTAGAAGGCATGTAGATTCTTATATTTGACTAATGCTTTTACATGTAATGGTTGACTAATTCGTAAATCTTGTCTCAATAACTGATAAGTTGAATGTTTCCATACTTTCAAGAAGTAACAGACAATTCATTTGGTTCTGCCGGTATTTTAAGTTTTGAACTATTTCTTTTGTTAGTGTTCAAAAAAAAAAAAAAAAAAAAGAACTATTTCTTTTGTCTACACAATGTAACAGATGAGTCATCCTTCAACAGTATACCTTTGGTTTCTTCATGTATGTCTTGTTATTATTTTATCTGATAAAGTCAATTTTGCAATGCCATCGAGGAAATAGGATTGTCAGAGTGAAACTTTGACAATAGAACACGATTGTTTCATATGATTACTATTTTAAAAAAGGAAAACAATTTGGTAAATTTAATTTAAAAATTTGATTTTAAAATTTTGAATAGTTTAGGTAATTCAAAATAAATTATAATATAAATCTGAATACTTTAATCCAAAAAGCATTAATAAAAGTTTCACTTGAAAAAATATTTTAAATTTATTTAAGTGTGAATAGTAATACTAGTATTAAATAAAGTCATAACATATATATTTTTTTGTCAACAGCTATATTAGATTAGATTAGTTCAAATAAGCCAATTCTGAGGAAAATTGTTTACATAGGTGATAGGATGCGGTTGGGTACGTGCAGAACCGCATCATATCACTTTTGTAAACAACATTCCTCAGAAATGGTTTTTTTAATTTTTAATTAATATCGGATGACAAAAAAAAAGTTGCGGTTGGGTACGAACATTTCGTGCCAATTTATCCGCTTTCACATTTGCATTTCTAGAAACTAAAGATAAAGAAAAGAACTCAAACTCTTCCTTGTCATAACATATTTTTAAAGTGAAACTTATGATGAAAGTATTTTTGATTTAAATATATAATAAAAATATGAAATTATTTATATATACAATACAACTGTAAATATTATCATTAAAACTAATTTAAAATTATTAAAAATTAAAAACAAAGTTTAACTTTTGTTCCTCATCATTCCTATACAATTTTTAAGGATAACATTTTAGTTCTATCATTCTTAATTTTTTTTACGGGAAATGAAGAAGAATTGTCTTATATATCTGAAAATTAGAAAAATGAAATCTTGTAAATAGTAAAACAAATTGAGAAACACATGTAGAGAAACAAGACATTCCTCATTATTTTACTTAAAAATTGGTCACCAATTGGACACTAAGCACATTTACAAAACAAAGAAAAACATATAAAATCTGAATTAAAAAATGCAAATAATGCTTTTGGCTATACTTTGATATAAAACATAGTAAATATAATATGACAAAAAAAACATAGTAAATATAATGTTAAAAACAGTTAAACATATAAACCCTCACATAGTGCGGGTATTCACCTAGTATTAATTAACTATTGATCAGCAACTAGACCAATCAATTCACACTTATTTATATAACACTAAAGCTCTGAATGGAGAAAGTGTATCAGAAAGAGCGGATAAAGGGTATCACGCAGAACAAAAACGGATTAAACGGATCTGATTGTACAAATGTGGATCAAGCGGTTCGAACGCTTTAAATATGTGTTGAATGGTGAAAGCAGATTAGATAATGCAGGTGAAAGATTTATGTTATAAAAAACGTTAATTTTAAATAAAATACTTTTTATAAAGTATACATACTAAAAACAGTTATATAGAAATAATATATATATATATATATATATATATATATATATCATTGTAACGCACAAAAATAGATAAGATAATTAAAATAAATATATAATATTTGTAATTTAAATATTTTAAATCACTACTCGAAATGTAGAGTAACATTTGGGTTAATATATGTTCTCATAATATATAAAGATAAGGATATGTTTGCTTAGAAAAAAAAAATACCAAATCCTCTCACTATGAGTAAAAAATAAAAAAATTTAAATCCTTCAAGTAACTGAAATAATTTAGAAACAAATAATATCGATAGAATCAATTATTATGTCTATTATTTTTTAATAAAAAATAATTAAATTAAAGAAATGAGTGCAGAAGAAACGCTAGAAACACATAAATTGTTGAGGTATTACTGTACGCAGCAGATCCTGCTTTTTGCTCATGTATTTGAACCACAAGTGGTTCACTAATATTTTATTCTTTTTTCTAAAAGAACGGTTTTGTAATTAAATTAAAATAGTGAATGTCAACATAAAAGCAGTTTTTCCTTTCAAGTGTACTGTTTGCCTTCCTTCCGTCTCTCCATTCACAGCCTAAGACCTTGAATAGAAGATGTAAAAATGGTGATTCTACTTTGGTTCGGGTGAACCACATATTTATCTTCCATTCAGCATTTTGATTTATGTAAGGAACATTTTTTTAATAATAAAAAATTAGTCAACTTCTAGTGGTTCATTTTTATGAAAAAAACTTGAGTAAGCTTCAAATGATGATTTGTTGAGGTTTGTTATATAAACACTTTGGTTACTCTAAAGATATATTAGTATCGAGTAAGTTTCAAATGATGGTTTGTTGATTGGTATCAAGAGAAATTGCTAAAAGTGGGTCACATATATCAGCAGAATCTTAAAGGTTCAAGATTAGTTCTTCCATTGTTAGCCAATATAGCCTAACCATGAAACTACCAAGACTCTGCTGTTTTTTGCGTTTTTTTTTCATACTTGGTTTAAAGCAATGAATTTTCACTTGTAGTTTTACTTCAATTCTTTTGTAATATATATAATGTAGTTTGCTCAATATAGTTTTTTGTTTATTAGTTTATATAAATTTAGATTCTTGCAAAATTTACACCCATGCAATTGATTATTGTTGAGTCTTTTGAACATTAAAGTCATATTTTGAGATTCAAAATTTGTAAAGAAAAAGACATGTAGTATTGATTAATTTGTGTCCTAACCTAATTTATTATATAAGATAGAGATGAGTGGGCTTGGGCCTATATGGATCCATGTCTAAAAGGCTTAAACCGTAGAAGAAAAGAAATTAACTTTTTACGCTTGTTCTTCTTCCTTCACCCTCATCTCGTTGCGGCTTCAATTTTCCAAACGTGAAGAAACGAAAATCTGATGAGGTTGAAGAGGTTAACGATCGATTGAATACTATTTTTTATGACATTGAAAACTGTTTGCCTCCTGCTTATGTTATTTATTCAGAGATACCTAAGGTAATCCACCAGAAGCTAGCTGATTCCAGATTCACCGGAGACATGAAGATCTATGCTGTTTCTACAAATTCGTGGCAAATCCATGAAGATATCTAAAAGACCTTTGAAAATATTTCATGTGCAATGAATTTCTACCATCAAGTGGATGAAAGTAAATAATTTCTTAAATTTGTTTGCTTTTAATTTTTGCTGAATTATTTGCTTAACTTTTAATGATTTTTTTTGATAAATTTTATTAAATGTAAAACATAGTAGTATAGACTACTATGCTGAATTCTATCAAATGTAAAAACACTGTAACGTGATTATGCTGAATTTTTTTGCTGATTTTTTTTTTATGAATCTTACCAAATTTAAAAATACTGTAGCCTGACTCTGCTGAATTATTTACTGAATTTTTTTGCCGAATTTTATTAAATGTAAAAAACAGTAGCGTTAATATGATGAATTTTTTTCACTGAATTTTATGAAATGTAAAACACGGTAACGTGAATAGTAGATACACCTCAATTATCCAGCGTTTCTTTTGTTAAAAGGTGGTTTTCTTTTTTTGTAATATATATATTTCTTTTCTATAATATCAAATAATAAACCGTTTAAGTTATAACATATCATTTAAATAGAATAGTTTAGTCTTACAATTAAAATTAATCTCTAACATCATTAAGGGACTGATTTAATATTTTTTTCTAAAAGTAAATTTTATAGATTATTAAAATAAAAATATAATAATAAAATAAGAGAAATTACACTGAATAATTATTAGAAATTTAATAATTCATCAAGTAACCATATAATGCTTATGGCTATGATATTTTGTGTGTCACCTATAATATATACCATTTTGTCTTTTGCTACCATGTCACTATGTCAGCTTCTTTTTTCTATATCATTTAATTTATCTTCATCTAGTCTCTTTCATGACGTCTCATTTTCTCTTTATTACATCAGTTAATTATAAAAACTCTCTCTTGTATTCATTTGTTTTTTTTACTAGTAATTACTATTAGAAAAAGAAATCAAAATTCTATTGTAAAAACATAAATTTTAGAGCTTGAGTTTATTTATAATCTAAATTTTAGTTGGTTAAAAGGACAATTCAATATTGGAACATATTTATTATTTTAATCTATATGTCTACATAGAATAGTGTGTTAGTTATTGTTGATACTATTTTTTTTTTTTTAAATACTTATTCGTTTTTCAAAATTTAAATCTTGTTTTATGCAGAAAAATATCAAGGTTTTTTTTCCTGTTACAAGTTTTAATTCAACATTAGTTTGAGTTAATGTTGCAAACAAAATTATTTAGGGTAATCATTTTCTGAAAAAAAAAAAAAACCCAGAAGTACTTATGAATATCTCTCCCCAGCCAACACGATTGCTCTCTTCTCTCTCTATACGTTATTCTCCCTAAGTTTTCAGACACTTTGGTAATTTCACAAGTCATTTTAGTTACTTTCTTAATATATGAAATCAGGGTGCTATATTCATTATTTTAATGTAAATTTTGGTTATTCAGCAAATTCGCCCATAAAATAATGTAACTTTATTATTGATAATTTTTTGTTGGAATTGTAGATTATAACTAAGATGTTGTAATATTTACATTGCATGTTATTATTTGTACATAAAACATTAGATAATTTTTTTGTATTAATAATAAAGTTTCTAAATTTAGTATGCTTTATATATAATAATATATGATATACTTTAAAAATTATTTTATTTAACATTCGATTTCTAAATTATTTTTATATATTTTTACTATTCAAATATTTGTTTCGCTATATTTATTTTCCGTTTTTACCATTTAAAATTGACATTTTTACTATATAAAATTTTGTTCCATATTTCGTAAAATTAACGTTTTTATAATTTAAATATTTTATTTGTATCGCATGATCCGCTTTCACCATTCAACAAATATTTTAAACCGTTCGAACCGCCTGATCTGCACTTGTACCACCATATCTGCTTGATCCGCTTTTGTTCTGCTTGATACGCCTGATCCGCACTGCTTGATACTCGTTCTCCATTCAGAGCCTAAATTCTTTAGATGCACTAAAATATAGAGTAATCTCCAAAGAAACTTTCAATTTTGTAAAAAACAATAACAAAAAATATTTTGATGATTTATTTTTTGTTACATTTTTATATTTATTGATTTTATTAATATACGAACATACAAGAATCATTGTTGAGATTTTTCTCTTAACAAAAAACGAATCACAAGGTGCACCACATAAACGCCTCGTAAAAAATTATTTCGGAGTCCACGATCGCCATATCATCTTTTCAGAAACTTCCACACCTTAAAAAATTGGTGTATTTTAAATTTTATAATTTTCATCATGCTTTATTATACATACGTAACAGTCTAATTTAAACAGCACCCTTCTCCCGTTAACATGGCCAGTTTGTTGGCCAAAAATAAGTATCGTGGACCTTTTTTTCGGCGGGAAGCCGTTGATATTTTCTCTAAGATGGTTTGGACTAGTTTGGCGTATATGCTCTGTGGCGAGTTCCATGACTTCAACGAGGTCCATATTGCGTAAAACTGGTCGTCAGAAGATTTTTTGGAACAAGGTAAGAATATGAAATTTTATTGAGATATATTCTCGATATCTCTCGTATCTTTAGTTTCCTTAAATATAAAGTTTGTTTGTAATTTACTTTCTCTGCAAGTTCCTTTTGTATTAGGGTTACGACCTCATGACATGTATAAATTCAAGGCCAATTGGTCAAGTAAATACGAGAGAACATATTCATTGATTCCTAGTTTATCATGGTATCAGAGCACGAAACAATTTTTGCTTAATTCTCTGTTTTTTTTTCGATCCTTCTTTGACCTAAACCACGCCTCTCTCTCTCACAGCTTGATTCTCTAGGGTTTTTGGATGCCTCTGTTTTTCATTCACGAAAACAGAGCCGCCGTTTCTCTCTGTTTTCAATCACGAAAACAGAGCTACCTCTTTTCTTCTCTTGTGTGATTGTTAACACTCACGAGCACTATGGTACCCGTACTATTGAAACACAAAACTATAACACCTTTTGATCTAACATCCAGTGACAATCCAGGTGCGTTGATCTCGTCTCCGTTACTTAACGGATCGAACTATGATGAGTGGGAGATTAATCTCCGGATGTCGCTTACTTCCCGCAAAAAATTTGGCTTCATTGATGGCAGCATCGCCAAACCTGCGGACACTGATGCTACCTTTGCAGATTGGACAGCCAATAATCATCTTTTGGTTGGTTGGATCAAACAGACGATCGAGCCAAAGATACGATCCTCTCTTTCAACTCGTGAAGTTTCTAAGCATCTATGGGATATTTTCAAGAGGAGGTTCTCTATCAAGAGTTGTGCCAGGCTTCAACAACTCCGGAATTCTTTGGCTTCGTGTAAACAGAACGGTTCCACGGTTGATGACTACTTCGGGCGTCTCTCCAAAATTTGGGATGTCATTGCAGAATGTATGAATACCAAGAGGTGCTCATGTGGCAAGTGTACTTGTGATCTTCAAACAGCTCACGAGCAAGAACGTGATATGCTCCACGTTCATGACTTTCTCTTTGGTCTCGATTGTGGACGTCGGATTCACACACTCGAATATTTGTTTATTTAGTGGGAATGGTAATTCTTGAGGACAAAAATATGATATGAAAAAGGTATGAATTGCAATGAAAATGATTATGGTATAATTGCTCAAAAATTGCGTATATCCTTACATGGTTCTTTGGCCTTATTATTTATACTAACAAACGACATTTAACTCTCAATTAAATACAATTATTCTCTCTTAAATGTGTCCGTTTTGGTCTTCGAGTTTAATGCTCAACGTTTGAATTTGAATCGACTCTGATCTTCATGGGCCTTGCCTTTTGGCCCAAATTACTTTGAACCGTCCTGACTTTGACCCCGGGTCACATCCCGAAATGGGACCACTTCGAGCTTCCTTCATGATGATGCCCACTTCGATTATATCCTGTAAACCATGGGTTTAATGGGCCTTATCCTTTGCGGCTTCATCCTGATTACGTGGCAATCTTTGGTTGGTCCCGGTCTACTGGTGCGGGATCCGACACCAACAATTAGCCCCCCAAGTCTTTCGAAGTGCTTATTCCAATTCGGAAGGCTTAATCGTTTTAATGACCAAAGATTGCGCTCATGGGATCTTCTGGTTTTCCCGCCAAGATCTTGTCAGTCCTTTAATTTCGGTATTACCCATATTTGATCGCGTGACATCTGTCACCATCATGACCGTATCTTAATTATTTACTATTAAAACGGGGAAAACCTTTCCACTTCCCCCACGACTCCCGAGGCGGTTCCATCATTGCCACTTAGTTTGCGTGAGGTAACCTTCTTTTTATTTTTATCTTTTGGTAAAAATTTTCTTTGCTTTTTTTCTGCCAAGTCTCTCTGTCTCTTTCGCCAAACTTTCTCTTCCGGAACTTGAACTTCCCATTTCCTTCGATGTCTTCCGATTCCGACAGACCTGAGTCTCCGTCTTATGACGAGAAACGTTCTAGCCTTGATGATTGCACCCGTCCTAACGATATCGCCGGTCCTCACTACAGATCTACTTGTACTATTCAATCCCTTCAACGATTGAAAGAACTCTGCCGACTCCCACCTGAAGTGATGGCGGGATCGAAGTTGGCCGATCCTACGGAGTCCCCGGAGGATCACCGTGATGGTTATTTCTGTGTATATGAGGTTTACTTCAAGGGTTGTGGGCTAACATTCCCTCTCCCTGAAGCCTTAGTCCGATACTTGGCGGCTCTTGAAATCGCTTTACCTCAGCTAACCCCCAATCTCCTCCGAACCATCCTCGGGATCATAACCGTTGCGGCGGAAGCTGGATATATTATCGGAGTCCCCGAGCTGAACGAATCTCTAAGCGTGAGAAGTTCATCGAAGAAAGCAGGGTACTTTTCGGCGTATCCGAACGCCAACAGGAACATCATCTCGCATCTCCCGAACAAGGATGAAAACTGGCACCATCCTTGGTTCCTGATTAAGAAAACTCCTGCTTCGATCGGAAATCTTTCTGATGTACTTCCATCGAAGTGGTCTGCGAAGCCTGGTAGAAATTAGGTCACAGACACTTTCTCAATCACCCTATTATTTTGCTAATTAAACTTGTTGTTTCATTTTTGCAGCCTTCATTGCTCCAACTCTTCCAACTGAGGAATTCGTTAGATTCTTCAAAATCATCCTCGAAGGGGAAACCCTTTGGAATTCTTTCACCCTTGATCGATTCATAGAAGCCAATCGAAAACTCAGGATGAGCCCTCCCGGTCAATTCCAACGTCTTCCGCCTCCTCCCTCGACTCAGGGTATGTCGGCTCGGGCCCTTGCTGCCCAACGCAAGAAGCTTTCCACTCTGATCACAGAGGCTTGCGATGAAAACAAGGCATTGCTTGCGGCCGCCGTTGACAAAAAAGATTACAGTAGGACATTGTTAGTCGACGATGGTACCGCTGAAGGGGCCAGATCTACAGGTGCCTTCAGGTCGACACCTCACCGTGAGCGCCGTGGTGACCGTTCTCCTCGGAGAGCCCGGTCTCCTCGTCGTGATTCTCCTCGACCTCCCCGAGATGACTTTAGCAGCGAACCGCTTAAGAATTTGATTCGCAAGAAGAGAGACAAGTCATCTCGCAGTGACTCCTCTCCGCAAAGAGAGAAGTCGAGGGCCCGGACTAACTGTTCTCCCCGATCGTCCCCTCCTACTGAACCGATGGGTCCTCCTCCTCCTGTTGACATGTCTTCCCAACATAGTGGCGAGAAGACTGCTCGGAGTGCGTCTCCCTTGAAGGAAAGTTCTGGGTCTCGAGATGCTCCACCGAAGTCAAAACCCGTTCTTGTCCCCCAGGTTAAATCGCTTTCAGGTCCGGTGATGATTTATGCATTCTTTAAAAGTTTTCATCCTGTTCAAATTCCGAAATTTTTATTTTTTATTTTTCTTCTTTTGCCTTCGCAGCTATGGAGAAAGAGGGTAGTGTCTTCCGATGCTTCAAAACTCGCACGAGTGCGACCCTGCCAGATTTTGACAGGTGGCGTCCTGCAATTCGCGAACGCTATTTACTTCATGCGCATCATTCATCTCGGGTTAGTTTCACTTCATTTTTCTGATTTTTATGTTACCCTTCCAACTGATTCACCATCTCGAGTTTATACAAAATGCCAGGCGAACAGCGAACTCAACGACATGGTTGAACACTACGAAGGATTGTTGCTTAGCCAGCAACAGGAGATTGACTCGTGGAGAAGCAAGCTTACTACTCTTGAGACTGACCTCCACTCATCTTCGGGCTCTAAGCAACAACTGGAAGATCAAGTAGACGGCCTCAAATCTGAGCTTGAGAAGATAAAAGGGGAGCTGAAGGACCAGTACGACCAGAATTACCAACTACAGAACGAGCTTTCTGGTGTTCAGGGTAGACTTCATGAATCCGAATCAGCTGCCGACACCCTGAATAACCAACTCACTGAACTTCACGCGAAGTACAACGCGATTACCAACTTACGTGATTCTGAGTTGGCAAGGTCGGCATCGAAGGCCAGAAAAGAGGTCATGGGACGAGGGATGGAGTTGATTCAAGGAGCCATCCGCTTCATTCAAACTGAGAAGGTAAAGTCGGATCTGGAGTCGGACATCAAAGAGCACGAGAGCAACCTAATCTTGCTGGATCAAATCCACGAAAAAGATTTCTCCGAAGTGAAAGAGAGGTCCGAGCTGTCGTCTAATTTATCCGAAAAGCGAAGTCGTCTGGCAGCTCTTCCCGCTTCATCCTTCAACCCTCAGGACTTCGAGGAGTTTTTCACTGAATCACCTCCCATAAGTGAATCGGGTTTAGACTGGGCAGGTATGTGCTAGCTCTTGATGTTTACTACCTTCTTCTTGCCCTTTGTTTGACCTGAACTGTCCTTTATAGGTTCAAGTGGGACGGAAGGCGTCGTCCCGTCCGAAGTTCCTGCTGCAACGGAGGTCACCCCGGGAGATGATTGTACCGCAGGGAATGAACAAGGAACTTCCTCTGATCAAGCCCCAGCCAAGGAGGCGGGTGAAACCCTGACAACCGAAATGGAGTCCGAAGTGATTGTTGACCCGTAGTGGCTGAGTCCACTTTTAAATTGGGGCCTGTCCTATTTATTAGAAACTCATTTTTTGTTGTTATGAACAAGATATTTGCCTGAGGAGGCTTTTAAACCTTTTTTCTTTAAGGTTATGATCCCGAGGGGGTTTGGTTAAAATTATATGCGGATTTGCAAAGTCCGCTTTTAACACTTCTTGGCCTTATGGCTATGTTTTTTGAGATTTTTAGGCTGATCAGGCCTTTCTTTTGGAATGCGAGAACTGAGCTCGGCTTAAAACGAGTTCCCCACTTCGGGTTTAATCAACTCGGTGAATTCGTTGGGCTTGAGCCTTTAAAAACTTTTGTGCTTAATGGGCTTCTTGCCTTAAATGCGACGGTTGCTCTTTCCCTTTCTTGGGAAATAGGAAAAGCCGCACGTCTTTAAGGCAATAACTGCCTTTTCTCTATTTCCAAAAAACAGTTTTAACCACTCGGGTACGCTACCATCATTAAATTTACGGTTTCAAGATAAACCCTAGACCTATTATAAATAGAGGTAATTTTGCCTCTAACTTTTTCCAAAGAACTCCAAAATTTCCTTGGTAATTTTCACAATAATGGAGAACGAAAATGTGACCCCCATCAATCCTGGCAGCCCCCTGTTCTTGTCCGGCGATGGCTTCGAGCCGGCCGGCGTTCTTTTTCCTCATGCCGTGTTCCACTTTCCTTCGAGGGAGAAGAAAGAGGCTTACGACTTCATGGACAAGGTCAGAATTCGCCTCTCTCAACCAAACTCCTATGCTTTTTTTCTTTTGATTCACTTATTTTGCGACAGGTCGTTGACAAACATCGCCGTCTGTGCGACGAGAGGCAACAACTGGGACTCAAGAGGCAAATACTCGAGGCTCGTATTGTTCGAGTGGAGAGGAAAGTGAGAGCCTTGGAAAGTGATCCCTTCCAATGGGAGTAGAGGAACTTCGATTCTGTCGCAGAGATCCCAAGAATGCTCCGGATGTATCTTCGTGCTAAAGGTCAGGTCCAGGGACCGGTGAATGCCCCGACCGAAGTTGCTCCTCTTGTCAGCGAAGAGGAAGACGAGGAAGATGACGACAAACCTTGCAAACGTGTTCGGAATGAACTCGGAGTGGAAGGCAAGGACGATGCTTCCACTTCGAATTCCAAATCGGTGATGAAGGAGCCTGTTCCTGAGCCTCTTCCATAAATGTCTCAAACTCCGTTCTTTTTTTTTTTTTTTTTTGAACTCGTAATGGGCCTCGGCCCTTTTTATTTATGGAAACATTTGCTACTCTTTTAATTCTCGTATCATTCTTGGAGATACGTCTTTTAATGCAGGATCGGTTTAAAGGCGTAAATCTCTCCGCGAATCACCCTATTTCCAGGCTGAATCCGCAGCTTGCTAGGGATACGGCATCCCTATAAATTACAGCTTCAACTTCCCTTCACTCCTCACTATTCTTCTTACTTCTGCAGATATGGATTTTAACCTTCGATGTTCAGAGTCTATGCCGGACTTCTCCAGGATCGGAATGATAGATGAAGATGTTCCAGATGTTCCAAGTAGACGATCTTCTCCACTTCGCGGCTTTTTCAGATCTCAGATCCGAGCTCCATGCGCTTTGATCAAGGACCTTCCAGATAGAGATCGGGAGATCGCGATGGCTTTTATCAAAGCGCTCGCAATTCAACACAGGAAGCTATCGCTGGAAAAGAAAAAACTTCGGAAGAAGATTCATCGAATGCAACGCAGGGTCACTGCGATATCAAGGGATCTTCACATCCTTAGTTCTCACCCCGGAGAGTGGATTGAGCTCGGAATCTCCGATTTTGCTCGTATCCCGGATTGTATGATGCCAGTTCTTGACCTCGCAGGTCAAGGAGTTCAAGTGTTCTGCTCTCCGGGAGGGTTTTCCTAACTCGAAGTGTGCGAAGATCGACACTTTGTCTTGTTCGTTTGAATAAATGTTTTGCTTCCAGTTTTTGTGCATTCGCCTAGTCGAATCTTATTTGCCTTGTACGTTCGCATAGTCGAATTTTTTCTCTTTAAGAAATAAAAACAAATTTTCATTAATAGCTGAACTCGTTTTCGAGCTGCCTACGTACCCATTTCGGGATCAAGCCACACCGTAGTTCATGTACATAATAAAATGCGTATTATTAAACATAAAACTTCTTTAGATTGATCACGTTCCAAGGTCGCTGGACTGGACTGCCTTCTAAGTCTTTCAACCTATAAACTCCATTTCGAACCACTTCGGTAACAATATAAGGTCCTTCCCAATTAATGCCGAGTTTGCCTGCGCCTTCTTCCTTTTTATTGTCGAAAACTCGCCTTAGCACATAGTCTCCTACAAAGAATGGCCTACTTTTGACTTTGGAATTGTAGTATCGAGCTGCCTCTTGCTGGTAATTTTGTATCCGAATTAAGGCTTGATCTCGTCTTTCATTAATGGTATCCAGCGAGTCGTCGAGCATTGCTGAATTCTCCTCCTCATTCAATGGTGCTTCTGTTCGGCGAAGGCCGGGCACGTTGAGTTCAGCCGGTACTACTGCTTCCATGCCATAAACTAGAGAGAACGGGGTTTCTCCAGTAGGTCGCCTAGGGGTTGTTTGATAAGCCCATAGGACGGGTTGGAGTTCATCATACCACCCTCCCTTTAGGTGACTCAAACGTTTTTTGAGATTGCTCAAAATTGTTTTGTTCGCAGCTTCGGCTTGGCCATTTCCTTGTGGATACCGTGGAGTAGAATAACTGACCTTGATTCCCCATTCCGAGCAAAAAGCTTCAAATTCGTGCGAAATGAATTGTGGCCCATTATCAGTAACTATCTCATATGGAACCCCATGTCGGCATATGATATTCTTCCAAATGAAAGTGTTCACCGCCGAATCTTTGATGCTAGCGTATGCTTCAGCTTCAATCCACTTTGAAAAATAATCCGTTAAGACCAACATGTATTGTACTCCTCGAGTTGATCTGTGCAATGGTCCAATGATATCCATCGACCACCTCATAAATGGGTACGGGGCAGAGATGGAGGAGAATAACTCCGAAGGTTGATGGATCAACGGTGCATGGAGTTGACAACGTTTACACCTTTGAGCGAACTTGACACAATCCGTGATCATAGTGGGCCAATAATAGCCCATCCTTTTTATTTTAAAAGCCATGGCCCTTCCAGACGCATGACTCCCACACAGACCTTCGTGTACTTCTCTCACGACGATTTCGACTTCGGGCCCAAAAATGCATAATAGGTAGGGGTCGCTGACACCTCGCTTATACAACGCATCCTTCGATAGACAAAATTTCGCGCTAACGATTCTCATTTTCCTAGCTTGCCACTTATTTTTCGGGAGCTCACCTGTCATGATGTAGTGCTTTATTGGCTCCCTCCAATCAGCCCCCCAATCTTTAGCCGAAATTTGGTCAATCTCATGAAATACTCGTGGTTCCGGTTCGGGATGTTCATTTAGTTCAAGGTCTGGTTCGGGATGGTCGTCTTCGATTACCGGTTCCGTCTCTATAACAGTTTCTGGAAGTATATCTGGCTCCTTGTTGTGCTTTTTCGACTTCCTCCGTTTAACAGGTGGCAGCTCGACCTCGGACTCGCCACGTTCACGCGCTGCTGCTCGAGACCTTGTAACAACGAGAACTTCTTTGTCAGTTTTAATGCTTCGTTCCGCGATACATTCAACCGGGATGATTCTTTTTAGTTCAGGATCTGAAGTTGACGCTAATGCGGCAAGTGCATCTGCGGTTGTGTTTTCTCCTCGAGGTATGCGAATTAGTTCAAATTTCTTGAAGTCTTTGGAAAGATCTTTCACTACTTCGAGGTATGCTTCCATTCTCAGGTCTTTCGCTTCATAATCGCCATTGAACTGATTAACTACTAACTGTGAATCACAATAAGCAACCACTTCTTCAGCTCCAACCCCTTGTGCCAGTCGAAGTCCGGCAATTAGTGCCTCATATTCTGCCTCATTGTTAGAAGCATTAAACAATAAACGGAATGATTGTTCAAGAATTTCCGACGTTGGAGATTCCAACTTGATTCCTACCCCAGATCCTTGTTTTGACGAAGATCCGTCTACATACAGTTTCCAAGTCTGATTCTCTGGTTGCTCCGGTGTGCCCAGCACTGGTAGTTCGGTTAGGAAATCTGCCAAAACCTGAGCCTTCATGCTGACCCGGCTTTTATATTCTATACCATATTCACTCAGTTCCACTGCCCACTTTGCCAATCGTCCGGATTGATTTGGACTATGAAGTATTGTTCGGAGTGGCTGGTTGGTTAATACTTCGATTGGATGAGATTGGAAGTATTGACGTAGCTTCCGGGCCGAAGTTACTACTGCAAGTGCGAGTTTTTCCATCATTGTGTACCTTGTTTCTGGATCTGTCATTGACTTACTTATGTAGTAAATCGGCTTTTGCTCTCCGCGGTCCTCCCGGACCAAGACTCCACTAACTGCATGTTTTGACACTGAAACATACAAATAGAGCTTCTCGTCCACTTCGGGTTTAGACAACACTGGTGGAGTGGTGAGGTATGCTTTAAGTTGTCCGAAAGCTTCTTCACACTTCTCATCCCAAAGGAACCCTTTGTTTCCCTTAAGAATTTGATAAAAAGGTAAAGATTTGTCCGTTGATCTTGAAATAAATCGGTTTAGGGCTGCAATTCGACCAGTCAAACGCTGTACTTCCTTGAAGTTCTTCGGAGATGGCATGTTTAGAAAGGCATTGATTTGGTTTGGATTAGCTTCAATTCCTCTTTTTGTCACAATATAACCAAGGAATTCTCCGGATGGAACTCCGAAAGTGCACTTCGCCGGGTTCAGCTTCATTTGATATTGGTTGAGAATTTCGAAACACTCCTCCAAATGCTTAATGTGATCCTCTTTTTTCAAAGACTTAACCAACATATCATCTATGTAGACTTCCATTGTCTTCCCGAGATGCTCATGGAACATTTTATTGACCAACCGTTGATAAGTTGCACCTGCGTTTTTTTAAACCAAAAGGCATCACTTTATAACAATAAGTACCTCTGTCCGTGATAAATGACGTCTTTTCTTGGTCTTCGGGATCCATCATTATTTGATTATAACCCGAGAAGGCGTCCATGAAGGTTAATAATTCATTCCCAGCGGTAGATTCCACGAGCCGGTCTATATGCGGGAGCGGGAAACTATCTTTCGGACATGCTTTATTGAGATCGGTGAAGTCGATACACACCCTGTCTTTTCCATTTTTCTTTTTGACCACGACAGTGTTTGCTACCCACTCCGGGTACTGTACTTCCCTTATAGATCCTATTTTTAATAGTTTGTCCACTTCATCATTTACTGCCTTTGCTCGCTCTACTCCGAGTTTTCTTCTTTTTTGTTTTACAGGCTTGAAACTTGGATCCACGTTTAGTTTGTGGCAAATTATGTCTGGATTTATACCGGGCATATCCGCCGCTGACCATGCAAATGACGTTTTGTTTTTCCTTAGAAGTTCGATCAAAGCTTCTTTTATTTCGCCAGTCAAAGTAGCTCCAATTCGGACTTTCCGATCTGGTTTGTCTTCTTCTAATACTACTTTGATTACTACATCATCCTCTTTCTGCCCACTAGGAAATCTTGGAATTATTCCCTTCTTCGCAGGTTTCGTTAATTGCTATTGGATCTTCAGTCGATGACTGGTCAGATAACACGTTCGTGAAGCTTCTTGACTTCCTAGAATTGTTTCCACTCCACTAGGAGTTGGAAATTTGATGCATTGATGATATGTCGAGGGGACTGCCTTCATTTGATAAATCCACGGAGTCCCAAGGATGATGTTGTAGGCTGCCGGTTTATCAAAAACAACAAAATCTACTATCTTTGACACATTTTTGGCAAGAACTGGCAGCTTGATCGTCCCGAGAGACATGGCCGACTCGCTTGTGAATGCCACCAAAGGAGACGGAGGTCCCACTATGTCTGCCCGACTGATTCCCATCCTTTCCAGAGTACCTAAAAAGATTAAGTCGACCGAACTGCCCGTATCAATGAGGATTCTCGATACTTCGAAGTTGGCAACGTCTAGGGTAATGACTAGGGCGTCATCATGAGGCCTTTCGAGGTGACATGTTTCTTCTTCGTCAAATGATATTGACGCGCCTTGGAAGTCAATTTCTTCGCCCAAATTCGCTTTAAGTAAAACATTTCGCCTATGCTTCTTTATGGCACTGATCGTATCTCGGCAAAGTTTGGAACCTCCAAGGATCACATTGATTTTTCCCTTCGAACTTCTAGGTTCTTCTTCGTTGGATTGCCTAGGTCTTTTTAAATTCTGATCTTTGGGGTTATCCTTTGCTTCGTGATATTCCTTCACGAAATCTTCTATCTTGAATTTAGAAAGATCTCCACTGGCCCACAGCTCTGCGAGGTGTTTTTTGAGGACACTACAGTCTTTGGTTAAGTGTCCGGTTACCTTATGGATGTCACAATACAAACTTTCGTCACGGATCCAAGTGTTCGACCTTCCTTTTCCTTGAAATTGTTTCCAGACGGTATTGTTGAGGGGTTGCGATCCGAACTTTTTGGTCCTTGGTTCTCCCTAGGCTCGAATTTTTTGGTAGGGAAGGTGACCGCTGGTTTTGCTTGTATGTTCCTTTTCGCAAAACTCTCTTTTTCGTCTTCTACTTCCATCCAATTATTTGCACGGAAAAGTGCGTCTTGAATCGTGTCTGGTTTGTGAAGTATTAGGTCCTCTTTGAACCTTGAGTCATGCCATAAACCTTTTCGTAGGGCAGATAAAGCTGACTGCTGCGAGATTCTTGGGAGTTTTGATAGCACCCCCTTGAATTTGGTGATGAAAGTTCTAAGTGACTCGTTTGGCCCTTGTGTTAGATTCCAAAGGTCAGCATCCGAAACGCTTTTATCCATGAGGATAGAATATTGTTTCAGGAACACAGCCGACAACTCGTCGAAGTTATTGATTGAGCCTGGTTCCAGCTGGGTGAACCACATTAGTGCTTGACCGCAAAGATTTTCCGAAAAGAGTTTGCAGTATCCTGCATCCTCGTCAGCTTCATCCAATTCGACTCTTCCAGCGGCAATCAGAAAAGCTGCGAGATAGCTCTTTGGGTCTTCTAATCCACTGTAAGGGTCCAGTTTGAGTTTCCGAGAATCCTTGATTCTCAAATTTGCAATTCGCGGGATGAAAGGAGTTCGCCTAGCTTCCTCGATGACTCGGTTGATGTCCGGCTCCGAACTAGTGGCCTGGTGGAACTTTGACTTCATTTCTTTTAGTTCCTGGCTAACCTTTCTCATGGTTTCGAGCTGGTCGAAGCTTTCTTGATCATACTGATCTACAAGCTGGTCTTCATCTCCGAGCTGCGTCTCTTCTTCCACCGGTTGAATTGCTGGGTTAGGAGTTGTTTGTTCGTTGGTTTCATTTCGCACACGGGAGTTTGGCGTATTGAACATACTTCTTCGGACTCCCATAGTATTTCGTGCACCTAGAGAACGAACACGAGATTGAATAGTATTGACGCTTTGACCAAGAGATACCTGGGTTGTTTTAAGTGTGTCCACAACTTTTTCCACATCCGAGAACTTCTGCGACATTTCTGACATGGTTTGCTGCATGGCCTTGAGAGTTTCAGCTACTGACGAGTCAGGGATGCTTGCTCCAGACATTGCTTCTTATCTCGGAAATGTAGTGAGAGAAATCTGACAACTCAAGAATCTTCTATTCCCCACAGACGGCGCCAAAATGTGGACGTCGGATTCACACACTCGAATATTTGTTTATTTAGTGGGAATGGTAATTATTGAGGACAAAATATGATATGAAAAAGCTATGAATTGCAATGGAAATGATTATGGTATAATTGCTCAAAAATTGCGTATATCCTTACATGGTTCTTTGGCCTTATTATTTATACTAACAAACGACATTTAACTCGTAATTAAATACAATTATTCTCTCTTAAATGTGTCCGTTTTGGTCTTCGAGTTTAATGCTCAACGTTTGAATTTGAATCGACTCTGATCTTCATGGGCCTTGCCTTTTGGCCCAAATTACTTTGAACCGTCCTGACTTTGACCCCGGGTCACATCCCGAAATGGGACCACTTCGAGCTTCCTTCATGATGATGCCCACTTCGATTATATCTTGTAAATCATGGGTTTAATGGGCCTTATCCTTTGCGGGCCTTCATCCTGATTACGTGGCAATCTTTGGTTGGTCCCGGTCTACTGGTGCGGGATCCGACACCAACAATTAGCCCCCCAAGTCTTTCGAAGTGCTTATTCCAATTCGGAAGGCTTAATCATTTTAATGACCAAAGATTGCGCTCATGGGATCTTCTGGTTTTCCCGCCAATATCTTGTCAGTCCTTTAATTTCGGTATTACCCATATTTGATCGCGTGACATCTGTCACCATCATGACCGTATCTTAATTATTTACTATTAAAACGGGGAAAACCTTTCCACTTCCCCCACGACTCCCTAGGCGGTTCCATCATTGCCACTTAGTTTGCGTGAGGTAACCTTCTTTTTATTTTTATCTTTTGGTAAAAAATTTCTTTGCTTTTTTCTGCCAAGTCTCTCTCTCTCTTTCGCCAAACTTTCTCTTCCGGAACTTGAACTTCCCATTTCCTTCGATGTCTTCCGATTCCGACAGACCTGAGTCTCCGTCTTATGACGAGAAACGTTCTAGCCTTGACGATTGCACACGTCCTAACGATATCGCCGGTCCTCACTACAGATCTACTTGTACTATTCAATCCCTTCAACGATTGAAAGAACTCTGCCGACTCCCACCTGAAGTGATGGCGGGATCGAAGTTGGCCGATCCTACGGAGTCCCCGGAGGATCACCGTGATGGTTATTTCTGTGTATATGAGGTTTACTTCAAGGGTTGTGGGCTAACATTCCCTCTCCCTGAAGCCTTAGTCCGATACTTGGCGGCTCTTGAAATCGCTTTACCTCAGCTAACCCCCAAACTCCTCCGAACCATCCTCGGGATCATAACCGTTGCGGCGGAAGCTGGATATATTATCGGAGTCCCCGAGCTGAACGAACTTCTAAGCGTGAGAAGTTCATCGAAGAAAGCAGGGTACTTTTCGGCGTATCCGAACGCCAACAGGAACATCATCTCGCATCTCCCGAACAAGGATGAAAACTGGCACCATCCTTGGTTCCTGATTAAGAAAACTCCTGCTTCGATCGGAAATCTTTCTGATGTACTTCCATCGAAGTGGTCTGCGAAGCCTGGTAGAAATTAGGTCACAGACACTTTCTCAATCACCCTATTATTTTGCTAATTAAACTTGTTGTTTCATTTTTGCAGCCTTCATTGCTCCAACTCTTCCAACTGAGGAATTCGTTAGATTCTTCAAAATCATCCTCGAAGGGGAAACCCTTTGGAATTCTTTCACCCTTGATCGATTCATAGAAGCCAATCGAAAACTCAGGATGAGCCCTCCCGGTCAATTCCAACGTCTTCCGCCTCCTCCCTCGACTCAGGGTATGTCGGCTCGGGCCCTTGCTGCCCAACGCAAGAAGCTTTCCACTCCGATCACAGAGGCTTGCGATGAAAAGAAGGCATTGCTTGCGGCCGCCGTTGACAAAAAGATTACAGTAGGACATTGTTAGTCGACGATGGTACCGCTGAAGGGGCCAGATCTAAAGGTGCCTTCAGGTCGACACCTCGCCGTGAGCGCCGTGGTGACCGTTCTCCTCGGAGAGCCCGGTCTCCTCGTCGTGATTCTTCTCGACCTCCCCGAGATGACTTTAGCAGCGAACCGCTTAAGAATTTGATTCGCAAGAAGAGAGACAAGTCATCTCGCAGTGACTCCTCTCCGCACAGAGAGAAGTCGAGGGCCCGGACTGACTGTTCTCCCCGATCATCCCCTCCTACTGAACCGATGGGTCCTCCTCCTCCTGTTGACATGTCTTCCCAACATAGTGGCGAGAAGACTGCTCGGAGTGCGTCTCCCTTGAAGGAAAGTTCTGGGTCTCGAGATGCTCCACCGAAGTCAAAACCCGTTCTTGTCCCCCAGGTTAAATCGCTTTCAGGTCCGGTGATGATTTATGCATTCTTTAAAAGTTTTCATCCTGTTCAAATTCCGAAATTTTTTTTTTATTTTTCTTCTTTTGCCTTCGCAGCTATGGAGAAAGAGGGTAGTGTTCTTCCGATGCTTCAAAACTCGCACGGGTGCGACCCTGCCAGATTTTGACAGGTGGCGTCCTGCAATTCGCGAACGCTATTTACTTCATGCGCATCATTCATCTCGGGTTAGTTTCACTTCATTTTTCTGATTTTTATGTTACCCTTCCAACTGATTCACCATCTCGAGTTTATACAAAATGCCAGGCGAACAGCGAACTCAACGACATGGTTGAACACTACGAAGGATTGTTGCTTAGCCAGCAACAGGAGATTGACTCGTGGAGAAGCAAGCTTACTACTCTTGAGACTGACCTCCACTCATCTTCGGGCTCTAAGCAACAACTGGAAGATCAAGTAGACGGCCTCAAATCTGAGCTTGAGAAGATAAAAGGGGAGCTGAAGGACCAGTACGACCAGAATTACCAACTACAGAACGAGCTTTCTGGTGTTCAGGGTAGACTTCATGAATCCGAATCAGCTGCCGACACCCTGAATAACCAACTCACTGAACTTCACGCGAAGTACAACGCGATTACCAAGTTACGTGATTCCGAGTTGGCAAGGTCGGCATCGAAGGCCAGAAAAGAGGTCAAGGGACGAGGGATGAAGTTGATTCAAGGGGCCATCCGCTTCATTCAAACTGAGAAGGTAAAGTCGGATCTGGAGTCGGACATCAAAGAGCACGAGAGCAACCTAATCTTGCTGGATCAAATCCACGAAAAAGATTTCTCCGAAGTGAAAGAGAGGTCCGAGCTGTCGTCTAATTTATCCGAAAAGCGAAGTCGTCTGGCAGCTCTTCCCGCTTCATCCTTCAAACCTCAGGACTTCGAGGAGTTTTTCACTGAATCACCTCCCATAAGTGAATCGGGTTTAGACTGGGCAGGTATGTGCTAGCTCTTGATGTTTACTACCTTCTTCTTGCCCTTTGTTTGACCTGAACTGTCCTTTATAGGTTCAAGTGGGACGGAAGGCGTCGTCCCGTCCGAAGTTCCTGCTGCAACGGAGGTCACCCCGGGAGATGATTGTACCGCAGGGAATGAACAAGGAACTTCCTCTGATCAAGCCCCAGCCAAGGAGGCGGGTGAAACCCCGACAACCGAAATGGAGTCCGAAGTGATTGTTGACCCGTAGTGGCTGAGTCCACTTTTAAATTGGGGCCTGTCCTATTTATTAGAAACTCATTTTTTGTTGTTATGAACAAGATATTTGCCTAAGGAGGCTTTTAAACCTTTTTTCTTTAAGGTTATGATCCCGAGGGGGTTTGGTTAAAATTATATGCGGATTTGCAAAGTCCGCTTTTAACACTTCTTGGCCTTGTGGCTATGTTTTTTGAGATTTTTAGGCTGATCAGGCCTTTCTTTTGGAATGCGAGAACTGAGCTCGGCTTAAAACGAGTTCCCCACTTCGGGTTTAATCAACTCGGTGAATTCGTTGGGCTTGAGCCTTTAAAAACTTTTGTGCTTAATGGGCTTCTTGCCTTAAATGCGACGGTTGCTCTTTCCCTTTCTTGGGAAATAGGAAAAGCCGCACGTCTTTAAGGCAATAACTGCCTTTTCTCTATTTCCAAAAAACAGTTTTAACCACTCGGGTACGCTACCATCATTAAATTTACGGTTTCAAGATAAACCCTAGACCTATTATAAATAGAGGTAATTTTGCCTCTAACTTTTTCCAAAGAACTCCAAAATTTCCTTGGTAATTTTCACAATAATGGAGAACGAAAATGTGACCCCCATCGATCCTGGCAGCCCCCTGTTCTTGTCCGGCGATGGCTTCGAGCCGGCCGGCGTTCTTTTTCCTCATGCCGTGTTCCACTTTCCTTCGAGGGAGAAGAAAGAGGCTTACGACTTCATGGACAAGGTCAGAATTCGCCTCTCTCAACCAAACTCCTATGCTTTTTTTCTTTTGATTCACTTATTTTGCGACAGGTCGTTGACAAACATCACCGTCTGTGCGACGAGAGGCAACGACTGGGACTCAAGAGGCAAACACTCGAGGCTCGTATTGCTCGAGTGGAGAGGAAAGTGAGAGCCTTGGAAAGTGATCCCTTCCAATGGGAGTGGAGGAACTTCGATTCTGTCGCAGAGATCCCAAGAATGCTCCGGATGTATCTTCGTGCTAAAGGTCAGGTCCAGGGACCAGTGAATGCCCCGACCGAAGTTGCTCCTCTTGTCAGCGAAGAGGAAGACGAGGAAGATGACGACAAACCTTGCAAACGTGTTCGGAATGAACTCGGAGTGGAAGGCAAGGACGATGCTTCCACTTCGAATTCCAAATTGGTGATGAAGGAGCCTCTTCCATAAATGTCTCAAACTCCGTTCTTTTTTTTTTTTTTTTTTGAACTCGTAATGGGCCTCGGCCCTTTTTATTTATGGAAACATTTGCTACTCTTTTAATTCTCGTATCATTCTTGGAGATACGTCTTTTAATGCAGGATCGGTTTAAAGGCGTAAATCTCTCCGCGAATCACCCTATTTCCAGGCTGAATCCGCAGCTTGCTAGGGATACGGCATCCCTATAAATTACAGCTTCAACTTCCCTTCACTCCTCACTATTCTTCTTACTTCTGCAGATATGGATTTTAACCTTCGATGTTCAGAGTCTATGCCGGACTTCTCCAGGATCGGAATGATAGATGAAGATGTTCCAGATGTTCCAAGTAGACGATCTTCTCCACTTCGCGGCTTTTTCAGATCTCAGATCCGAGCTCCATGCGCTTTGATCAAGGACCTTCCAGATAGAGATCGGGAGATCGCGATGGCTTTTATCAAAGCGCTCGCAATTCAACACAGGAAGCTATCGCTGGAAAAGAAAAAACTTCGGAAGAAGATTCATCGAATGCAACGCAGGGTCACTGCGATATCAAGGGATCTTCACATCCTTAGTTCTCACCCCGGAGAGTGGATTGAGCTCGGAATCTCCGATTTTGCTCGTATCCCGGATTGTATGATGCCAGTTCTTGACCTCGCAGGTCAAGGAGTTCAAGTGTTCTGCTCTCCGGGAGGGTTTTCCTAACTCGAAGTGTGCGAAGATCGACACTTTGTCTTGTTCGTTTGAATAAATGTTTTGCTTCCAGTTTTTGTGCATTCGCCTAGTCGAATCTTATTTGCCTTGTACGTTCGCATAGTCGAATTTTTTCTCTTTAAGAAATAAAAACAAATTTTCATTAATAGCTGAACTCGTTTTCGAGCTGCCTACGTACCCATTTCGGGATCAAGCCACACCGTAGTTCATGTACATAATAAAATGCGTATTATTAAACATAAAACTTCTTTAGATTGATCACGTTCCAAGGTCGCTGGACTGGACTGCCTTCTAAGTCTTTCAACCTATAAACTCCATTTCGAACCACTTCGGTAACAATATAAGGTCCTTCCCAATTAATGCCGAGTTTGCCTGCGCCTTCTTCCTTTTTATTGTCGAAAACTCGCCTTAGCACATAGTCTCCTACAAAGAATGGCCTACTTTTGACTTTGGAATTGTAGTATCGAGCTGCCTCTTGCTGGTAATTTTGTATCCGAATTAAGGCTTGATCTCGTCTTTCATTAATGGTATCCAGCGAGTCGTCGAGCATTGCTGAATTCTCCTCCTCATTCAATGGTGCTTCTGTTCGGCGAAGGCCGGGCACGTTGAGTTCAGCCGGTACTACTGCTTCCATGCCATAAACTAGAGAGAACGGGGTTTCTCCAGTAGGTCGCCTAGGGGTTGTTTGATAAGCCCATAGGACGGGTTGGAGTTCATCATACCACCCTCCCTTTAGGTGACTCAAACGTTTTTTGAGATTGCTCAAAATTGTTTTGTTCGCAGCTTCGGCTTGGCCATTTCCTTGTGGATACCGTGGAGTAGAATAACTGACCTTGATTCCCCATTCCGAGCAAAAAGCTTCAAATTCGTGCGAAATGAATTGTGGCCCATTATCAGTAACTATCTCATATGGAACCCCATGTCGGCATATGATATTCTTCCAAATGAAAGTGTTCACCGCCGAATCTTTGATGCTAGCGTATGCTTCAGCTTCAATCCACTTTGAAAAATAATCCGTTAAGACCAACATGTATTGTACTCCTCGAGTTGATCTGTGCAATGGTCCAATGATATCCATCGACCACCTCATAAATGGGTACGGGGCAGAGATGGAGGAGAATAACTCCGAAGGTTGATGGATCAACGGTGCATGGAGTTGACAACGTTTACACCTTTGAGCGAACTTGACACAATCCGTGATCATAGTGGGCCAATAATAGCCCATCCTTTTTATTTTAAAAGCCATGGCCCTTCCAGACGCATGACTCCCACACAGACCTTCGTGTACTTCTCTCACGACGATTTCGACTTCGGGCCCAAAAATGCATAATAGGTAGGGGTCGCTGACACCTCGCTTATACAACGCATCCTTCGATAGACAAAATTTCGCGCTAACGATTCTCATTTTCCTGGCTTGCCACTTATTTTTCGGGAGCTCACCTGTCATGATGTAGTGCTTTATTGGCTCCCTCCAATCAGCCCCCCAATCTTTAGCCGGAATTTGGTCAATCTCATGAAATACTCGTGGTTCCGGTTCGGGATGTTCATTTGGTTCAAGGTCTGGTTCGGGATGGTCGTCTTCGATTACCGGTTCCGTCTCTATAACAGTTTCTGGAAGTATATCTGGCTCCTTGTTGTGCTTTTTCGACTTCCTCCGTTTAACAGGTGGCAGCTCGACCTCGGGCTCGCCACGTTCACGCGCTGCTGCTCGAGACCTTGTAACAACGAGAACTTCTTTGTCAGTTTTAATGCTTCGTTCCGC
Source organism: Arabidopsis arenosa (assembly GCA_905216605.1). Taxonomy (NCBI): domain Eukaryota; kingdom Viridiplantae; phylum Streptophyta; class Magnoliopsida; order Brassicales; family Brassicaceae; genus Arabidopsis; species Arabidopsis arenosa. The sequence goes on from LR999458.1 coordinate 5,633,995, forward strand.
AATACATTCAACCGGGATGATTCTTTTTAGTTCAGGATCTGAAGTTGACGCTAATGCGGCAAGTGCATCTGCGGTTGTGTTTTCTCCTCGAGGTATGCGAATTAGTTCAAATTTCTTGAAGTCTTTGGAAAGATCTTTCACTACTTCGAGGTATGCTTCCATTCTCAGGTCTTTCGCTTCATAATCGCCATTGAACTGATTAACTACTAACTGTGAATCACAATAAGCAACCACTTCTTCAGCTCCAACCCCTTGTGCCAGTCGAAGTCCGGCAATTAGTGCCTCATATTCTGCCTCATTGTTAGAAGCATTAAACAATAAACGGAATGATTGTTCAAGAATTTCCAACGTTGGAGATTCCAACTTGATTCCTACCCCAGATCCTTGTTTTGACGAAGATCCGTCTACATACAGTTTCCAAGTCTGATTCTCTGGTTGCTCCGGTGTGCCCAGCACTGGTAGTTCGGTTAGGAAATCTGCCAAAACCTGAGCCTTCATGCTGACCCGGCTTTTATATTCTATATCATATTCACTCAGTTCCACTGCCCACTTTGCCAATCGTCCGGATTGATTTGGACTATGAAGTATTGTTCGGAGTGGCTGGTTGGTTAATACTTCGATTGGATGAGATTGGAAGTATTGACGTAGCTTCCGGGCCGAAGTTACTACTGCAAGTGCGAGTTTTTCCATCATTGTGTACCTTGTTTCTGGATCTGTCATTGACTTACTTATGTAGTAAATCGGCTTTTGCTCTCCGCGGTCCTCCCGGACCAAGACTCCACTAACTGCATGTTTTGACACTGAAACATACAAATAGAGCTTCTCGTCCACTTCGGGTTTAGACAACACTGGTGGAGTGGTGAGGTATGCTTTAAGTTGTCCGAAAGCTTCTTCACACTTCTCATCCCAAAGGAACCCTTTGTTTCCCTTAAGAATTTGATAAAAAGGTAAAGATTTGTCCGTTGATCTTGAAATAAATCGGTTTAGGGCTGCAATTCGACCAGTCAAACGCTGTACTTCCTTGAAGTTCTTCGGAGATGGCATGTTTAGAAAGGCATTGATTTGGTTTGGATTAGCTTCAATTCCTCTTTTTGTCACAATATAACCAAGGAATTCTCCGGATGGAACTGCGAAAGTGCACTTCGCCGGGTTCAGCTTCATTTGATATTGGTTGAGAATTTCGAAACACTCCTCCAAATGCTTAATGTGATCCTCTTTTTTCAAAGACTTAACCAACATATCATCTATGTAGACTTCCATTGTCTTCCCGAGATGCTCATGGAACATTTTATTGACCAACCGTTGATAAGTTGCACCTGCGTTTTTTAAACCAAAAGGCATCACTTTATAACAATAAGTACCTCTGTCCGTGATAAATGACGTCTTTTCTTGGTCTTCGGGATCCATCATTATTTGATTATAACCCGAGAAGGCGTCCATGAAGGTTAATAATTCATTCCCAGCGGTAGATTCCACGAGCCGGTCTATATGCGGGAGCGGGAAACTATCTTTCGGACATGCTTTATTGAGATCGGTGAAGTCGATACACACCCTGTCTTTTCCATTTTTCTTTTTGACCACGACAGTGTTTGCTACCCACTCCGGGTACTGTACTTCCCTTATAGATCCTATTTTTAATAGTTTGTCCACTTCATCATTTACTGCCTTTGCTCGCTCTACTCCGAGTTTTCTTCTTTTTTGTTTTACAGGCTTGAAACTTGGATCCACGTTTAGTTTGTGGCAAATTATGTCTGGATTTATACCGGGCATATCCGCCGCTGACCATAAAATTGACGTTTTGTTTTTCCTTAGAAGTTCGATCAAAGCTTCTTTTATTTCGCCAGTCAAAGTAGCTCCAATTCGGACTTTCCGATCGGGTTTGTCTTCTTCTAATACTACTTCGATTACTACATCATCCTCTTTTTGCCCACTAGGAAATCTTGGAATTATTCCCTTCTTCGCAGGTTTCGTTAATTGCTATTGGATCTTCAGTCGATGACTGGTCAGATAACACGTTCGTGAAGCTTCTTGACTTCCTAGAATTGTTTCCACTCCACTAGGAGTTGGAAATTTGATGCATTGATGATATGTCGAGGGGACTGCCTTCATTTGATAAATCCACGGAGTCCCAAGGATGATGTTGTAGGCTGCCGCTTTATCAAAAACAACAAAATCTACTATCTTTGACACATTTTTGGCAAGAACTGGCAGCTTGATCGTCCCGAGAGACATGGCCGACTCGCTTGTGAATGCCACCAAAGGAGACGGAGGTCCCACTATGTCTGCCCGACTGATTCCCATCCTTTCCAGAGTACCTAAAAAGATTAAGTCGACCGAAGTGCCCGTATCAATGAGGATTCTCGATACTTCGAAGTTGGCAACGTCTAGGGTAATGACTAGGGCGTCATCATGAGGCCTTTCGAGGTGACATGTTTCTTCTTCGTCAAATGATATTGACGCGCCTTGGAAGTCAATTTATGCGCCCAAATTCGCTTTAAGTAAAACATTTCGCCTATGCTTCTTTATGGCACTGATCGTATCTCGGCAAAGTTTGGAACCTCCAAGGATCACATTGATTTTTCCCTTCGAACTTCTAGGTTCTTCTTCGTTGGATTGCCTAGGTCTTTTTAAATTCTGATCTTTGGGGTTATCCTTTGCTTCGTGATATTCCTTCACGAAATCTTCTATCTTGAATTTAGAAAGATCTCCACTGGCCCACAGCTCTGCGAGGTGTTTTTTTGAGGACACTACAGTCTTTGGTTAAGTGTCCGGTTACCTTATGGATGTCACAATACAAACTTTCGTCACGGATCCAAGTGTTCGACCTTCCTTTTCCTTGAAATTGTTTCCAGACGGTATTGTTGAGGGGTTGCGATCCGAACTTTTTTGGTCCTTGGTTCTCCCTAGGCTCGAATTTTTTGGTAGGGAAGGTGACCGCTGGTTTTGCTTGTATGTTCCTTTTCGCAAAACTCTCTTTTTCGTCTTCTACTTCCATCCAGTTATTTGCACGGAAAAGTGCGTCTTGAATCGTGTCTGGTTTGTGAAGTATTAGGTCCTCTTTGAACCTTGAGTCATGCCATAAACCTTTTCGTAGGGCAGATAAAGCTGACTGCTGCGAGATTCTTGGGAGTTTTGATAGCACCCCCTTGAATTTGGTGATGAAAGTTCTAAGTGACTCGTTTGGCCCTTGTGTTAGATTCCAAAGGTCAGCATCCGAAACGCTTTTATCCATGAGGATAGAATATTGTTTCAGGAACACAGCCGACAACTCGTCGAAGTTATTGATTGAGCCTGGTTCCAGCTGGGTGAACCACATTAGTGCTTGACCGCAAAGATTTTCCGAAAAGAGTTTGCAGTATCCTGCATCCTCGTCAGCTTCATCCAATTCGACTCTTCCAGCGGCAATCAGAAAAGCTGCGAGATAGCTCTTTGGGTCTTCTAATCCACTGTAAGGGTCCAGTTTGAGTTTCCGAGAATCCTTGATTCTCAAATTTGCAATTCGCGGGATGAAAGGAGTTCGCCTAGCTTCCTCGATGACTCGGTTGATGTCCGGCTCCGAACTAGTGGCCTGGTGGAACTTTGACTTCATTTCTTTTAGTTCCTGGCTAACCTTTCTCATGGTTTCGAGCTGGTCGAAGCTTTCTTGATCATACTGATCTACAAGCTGGTCTTCATCTCCGAGCTGCGTCTCTTCTTCCACCGGTTGAATTGCTGGGTTAGGAGTTGTTTGTTCGTTGGTTTCATTTCGCACACGGGAGTTTGGCGTATTGAACATACTTCTTCGGACTCCCATAGTATTTCCTGCACCTAGAGAACGAACACGAGATTGAATAGTATTGACGCTTTGACCAAGAGATACATGGGTTGTTTTAAGTGTGTCCACAGCTTTTTCCACATCCGAGAACTTCTGCGACATTTCTGACATGGTTTGCTGCATGACCTTGAGAGTTTCAGCTACTGACGAGTCAGGGATGCTTGCTCCAGACATTGCTGCTTATCTCGGAAATGTAGTGAGAGAAATCTGACAACTCAAGAATCTTCTATTCCCCACAGACGGCGCCAAAATGTGGACGTCGGATTCACACACTCGAATATTTGTTTATTTAGTGGGAATGGTAATTATTGAGGACAAAAATATGATATGAAAAAGCTATGAATTGCAATGGAAATGATTATGGTATAATTGCTCAAAAATTGCGTATATCCTTACATGGTTCTTTGGCCTTATTATTTATACTAACAAACAACATTTAACTCTCAATTAAATACAATTATTCTCTCTTAAATGTGTCCGTTTTGGTCTTCGAGTTTAATGCTCAACGTTTGAATTTGAATCGACTCTGATCTTCATGGGCCTTGCCTTTTGGCCCAAATTACTTTGAACCGTCCTGACTTTGACCCCGGGTCACATCCCGAAATGGGACCACTTCGAGCTTCCTTCATGATGATGCCCACTTCGATTATATCCTGTAAACCATGGGTTTAATGGGCCTTATCCTTTGCGGGCCTTCATCCTGATTACGTGGCAATCTTTGGTTGGTCCCGGTCTACTGGTGCGGGATCCGACACCAACATTGACTACACTGATACGTTTTCACCGATTGCTATGATGAAAACAGTTCGAGTTTTTCTTGATTTTGCGGCTAAAAATAATCATGAAATTCACCAAATGGATGTCCATAATTTGTTCCTTCATTGTGATCTTCATGAAGAAATATACATGAGATTACCATCATTCTTCTTCGGATACAACAAAAGTGTGTCGCTTAAGGAAATCCATCTACGGTTTGAAACAAGCTCCGCGCTGTTGGTTCGCGAAGCTTGTTGATGCTGTTCTCAAATATGGATTTACTCAAACTCGATCAGATTACTCTTTGTTTGTCTATAACAGACGCAGTATTTCTCTCCGGATTCTCGTATATGTCGATGACTTAATTATTTCGAGAAATTCTCTAGTGGCTACTAAAGAGTTTAAAGACTATTTGTCTACTTGTTTTTACATGAAAGATCTTGGTCTTCTCAAATATTTTCTGGGTTTGGAAGTGGCTCGCAGCCCAGAAGGTTTTTATATCCAGCAACGCAAGTACGCGACGGACATTGTTACGGAGGCTGGACTTCTCGGGTGTAAACCAGCTGGCTCGCCAATGGATCAACACCAGCAGTTAGCTCTTGCCAAGGGTCCCGTTCTTGAGGATCCAAGTTCTTATCGCTGGTTAGTTGGCCGTCCTATCTATCTTGCTGCGATTAGATCGGACTTGACCTATGTTGTTCACATTTTGTCTCGTTTTATGCAAGCTCCTAAGGAAGATCATTGGCTTGCGGCACTCAAAGTAGTTCGGTATCTCAAGGGTACTCTTGGTCAAGGGATACTCTTGCAGGCAGAATCTTCGTTTCATTTGAATGGTTGGTGTGACTCCGATTGGGCTTCTTGTCCATTATCTCGCCGATCTACGACGGGTTGGATTGTTCAGTTGGGTTTCTCACTGGTTTTGTGGAAGAGTAAGAAGCAGGACACGTCTTCCGGTTCCTTCGCCGAGGCTGAATATCGGGCAATGAATGCTGTCACTAAAGAGTTGTTTTTTCTGAAAAACCTTCTTCACGAACTTGGCGTTGATCATGAGGGGCCAATGACGATATCTTGTGATAGTAAACCCGCGATTCACATTAGCAATAATCCCGTATTCCATGAGCGGACTAAACATATCGAGTTAGACTGTCATTTCATGATGAGATTGTCAAAGGAGTGATTAAACCATTTCATGTCTCCACTACGAATCAGTTAGCTGACATTCTCACGAAGGCCTTGGGACGACGAGAATTCGATGCATTTCTTCTCAAGTTGGGCATTCGCAATCTCCATGCTCCAACTTGAGGGGGGGAGGGGGTATTGAGATATATTCTCGATATCTCTCGTATCTTTAGTTTCCTTATAGATAAAGTTTGTTTGTAATTTACTTTCTCTGCAAGTTCCTTTTGTATTAGGTTTACGACCTGATGACATGTATAAATTCAAGGCCAATTGGTCAAGTAAATACGAGAGAACATATTCATTGATTCCTAGTTTATCAAATTTGATCGACAAAATAACAAAAATAAGAATGAGACTGATGGAAGCTTTAATTTGGGCTATGAAGCATATCCTTTCAAGAAGGATTGATGGTCAGGCGTTTGAAACAGACTGTTCAGAGTTAGTCTTGATGGTTCAGTCATCTGATGAATGGCCGGCTTTCTCCAACCTGCTAGATGAGTTCGGTTTGCTCCGTATCTCTTTTTCCTCTTTCTCGCTTTCTCTTATTTCATGTTCATGTAATGTTAAAGCGGACTGCTTAGCCCGTTTTTCTAGATTTTTATTTTCTGAAGTTACCTTTGTAAACATTTATCCTCCTAATTGGGTAACCAACAAAGGAGTTTTTTAGTTAATATGTGGTTGACAAAAAAAAAATGAGACTGATAGTTGTACAGTTTTATATCACTAATAATGAGCTTAAAATAGATCCAGATGTTTTCATGACAACAATTAGATTGATAAAAGAAAAGAAAAAAAAAAACAGTTAGATTGACTAAGAATTGGTTTGTCTCTAAAAATTCAGCATCTCGTAACATCTTATATTTAATTTAAAATAATTATACCAAAATTTAAGTGAAGTGTTATCTAGTAATTATTTATTTTAAAGACAAAAAATGTTTTCTTTCTACCATTTTAATTTTTATTTTTACATTTTTCTCTATATTAAGAAACTAGATTATTTCACTTATTCACTTGTTGGTTTATACAAAATATATTTTTATCATAATAAATGACTTTTTCACTTTCTCTTATATTCTAAGCAAAGCGAATTTAGAATACTTCCCGATATTCAAAACTTTTCTGGATATCCATTTTTTTTAGAGAAAAGTGGTTCACGGATATTGTTGTTGTTTTACAAAAGATCCGACCTATACTCTATCCTACTACAGTATGTCGTGAAAGGTTATAATTTTTTTAACATATATGTATTTTTGTTTTCTAGATTTGGAATAAGATAATCAACTCTATTTCTCTTTTGGTAGTTCTTAGTTTACACTAATTAAGATTAAAACTTCTAATATATGTACATTAGTACATATACACATCGATAATGTATGTTTTTGTTAGTAAATATATTGTTGAAAGTTGAAACTTTTAAAAGATTTTTAAGCAGAAATAATACATAGAATGAATGATTAGGATGAGATAGTGGAGACCTTTAAATTCTTAACCGACAAAATTTTGCAAATAAAATATTTAAAGGAATAATGCTTTCCTAATAAAAATGATTATAATTACTTGTCAAATTAGTCGGCAACCATCGGGTATGTGTTACTAACTTACTTTACCATGAACTCTTAGGACATAGATATGTTAACCAAGCCTTCATAACATATCCGTTTAGTTCTCAAATAATTCCCGTAATTTTAGGAAACAAAACTTTCTGGTTTTTATATTAAAATAGAACTCAACAAAGCTCTTTAACACATAGTTCTAAGAACGATGGTGCCTCCGAATCTTCATAGATTTCATAATCTATACACAGTTGAGAATATGAAAGGATAGACATCAAAATAATGAAACTCTAAACACCATAGGAAAAGACATGAACCCAAAAAAAAGAAGGTTCAATGCTAGCTATATATATACACACGGCGAGAAGTTGAGTTTATTCGTATCACCAAAAATCATGCAACAATTAATGACGTTTCCCTCTAAAAGATTTGACCATTTGGTGAATTAGTCCTGGACATTCGGGTTTCGATTCGGATATTTTGGAATACGAGAAATCTATCCAATGTTTATATTGCATTTGTAGATTTTTTTGAGTTGAAATTGCTAACTTTAGGCATTACCCCGCGTAATAGGGATTGGCTATGAATCGGGCCTTGTCGATCCAAAGATGTAAAAAAAAAAACATATATATTATATTCTAGTTTCTGATAGGATATTTAATTATGTTTTAGTATAATCATTCGAAAAACTATATCTTCAATATATTCTAAAAACTGTTTTACAATGTGAAATATGATAATTTTTGTTGTATACATTATAATATGATCATATTTCCAAGGTATTTGATTTGTTTCTATACACCGTCGGATGATAATCTGATATATGTAATAAATAAGCAATTTGTAGCTAGACGTTTATAGAAGTATATATCCCTAAAAAATATTTCTTGGGAAACCACTTATGTACTTCTAAATGCTAGTTTCCGTAAACCTGCTTCTGATTTTTCTTTAATTTTTTGTTTATAAAAGGGTTCGCTTACCCGATTCTGAATTTATGTAACATATAGGGTCTGATTGGTAACCAAAACCTATACAAGTTTTTTAGCTGTTAGCTGGAGCTGTAAGCTTTACCGGAATAGCGCAAAACTGTAAGAAAGAGCAGTACAAAAAAGCTGTACAAAAAAGTTGAGAGTAAACTTGTTAGTAACACTTTTGATAAAACTTTTGTGATTGGTAAAAATAAAAATTGTACAACTTGTAGTACTTTATTTTTGTTCACCAATCAAAGCCATAGTTTGCTAATTTATGAACATTGACTGTGGTGAATGATTAAAATTATTTGATATAGATGTAAACAAAAAAATGGAATGTTTTGGAGGAAAATTTGAGGGCTGAATTCCGAATTCAAGTTTTTGACCGACAAAATTTTGCAAAAATGAAATATCTAAATGAATAATGCTTTCAATATAAATATGATTTATGGTCAAAATAGTCGGAAAGTGTATAACAATCTATAGGGCACTCATAGTTGTATGTTACAATTTACGAGTAGGTGGCCCTGATTATAATTAACTATCATATACTTAAGCTCTTTATTAGAAACGCGACATACCAACCAATTATAAACATATACAGTATTTAGTGTCGCTTGCTTTGTATTATCAAAGAATAAATATAAAGACCTATACCTCTCTTTCCTTATCTTTTCCAACGGCTATATATACTAACGTCCCTTACCTTCATTTTCTCATCACTGATCCATCTAAGATAGTATAACTACTCTTTCCAAAATCAATTTTAATGGTGTCATTTTGCGGTAGAAGGTTCGCATTCTTGATTATCTTTCTCTTTGCAGCACAACATGAGCGTGTCTATGCCGGTAGCTTTCACAGGGACGTTCAGATACACTGGGGTGATGGCCGTGGAAAGATTCTCGACAATGTAGGAAGTCTTCTTTCTCTCTCGCTCGACAAATTCTCTGGTTCCGGTTTTCAGTCCCATCAAGAGTTTCTTTATGGCAAAGTTGAAGTTCAAATGAAACTTGTACCTGGTAACTCTGCTGGAACAGTGACAACATTCTATGTAAGTAATATACAATTTCAAAGCATTCTTGTCATCTTTAGCTATTTACTAGATTTCGTGTATTTATACTACTTGCTTTATGATGACTTTATGTAGCTGAAATCGCCAGGAACTACGTGGGATGAGATAGATTTTGAGTTCTTGGGAAACATAAGTGGTCATCCATATACACTTCATACTAATGTTTACACAAAAGGCACAGGAGACAAAGAACAACAGTTTCATCTATGGTTTGACCCAACTGTACACTTTCACACTTATTGTATCATATGGAATCCCCAAAGGGTCATGTAAGTGCAGCATTTTTTAATGGTTTCATTAATCCCTTGCACATAGTATAATCTTATATGTTTTAAAGCTATGACCTCATGAACCAACATTTATTTCCTTTGTTTTTTCTTGTTCCTTTTTCAGTTTTACGATAGATGGAATCCCGATAAGAGAATTCAAGAACTCCGAATCCCTTGGAGTTCCCTTCCCAAAGCATCAACCAATGAGACTCTATGCGAGCCTTTGGGAAGCCGAGCATTGGGCCACAAGAGGAGGATTAGAGAAAACAGACTGGTCTAAAGCTCCTTTCACCGCTTTCTACAGAAACTACAATGTGGATGCATGTGTATGGGCTAATGGAAAATCATCATGCTCTGCGCATTCCTCGTGGTTCACTCAAGTACTTGACTTCAAAGGCAAGAATAGAGTGAAATGGGCACAGAGAAAGTACATGGTCTACAACTATTGCACTGATAAGAAAAGATTTCCTCAAGGTGCTCCTCCAGAGTGCAGTTAAATCACTGATTGTTTGATTCACGAATAAATCATGTGGCATTGTCTTTGTAACCGAAATGATGTTTATCTATATTTTGGCACTAGCTGAGTATTCGCGCTAAACAAATTACTTCTCTATTAGTAAGTTTTTTTTTTGGTTCTATTATTTTGTTTTTTTGTATTATTTGTATGTGTGATTTGGCTTAGTTATCTAAATTACTTGTTTCCGTAATTTTTGTTATTCTTAAACTGTCTCTTCTAATTGTAACATTAAAATTTGAAAATTACATATGAGTTTTAATGTGAAATAATTAGAGATCAATATTATAGTTAAAAAAAAGAGTTTAAAGAAGAGACCAAATGATAAAAAAAGAATAAAACCAGGCTTTATATAATAAGATTCCGTAATCTTTTACTGATACTCTAACACCTAAAAAACCTTTTCTACACCAATTTGATCCATCACTACAACTAAAATCGTAGGAGATGGTAGGAAATAGACGTTTCATACAGCTAAAATCGTACGAGATTGGTAGGAAATAGACGTTTCCTACCAATTTCTTACGAAAAATCTTTGAAGGGAATCGTCCGTAGGAAATAGAATTTGGTAGAAAATTTGGTTGGAAATTTCCTATGAAACTTGTTCGTAGGAAATTGGTAGGGCCTTTTCACCATTATCCTTCCAAATTTTCGTTGGAAAGTTAGTCCTTCAACTTTCCTACGAAATATTCTTCACCAATTACCTACCAAAATTATCTTACTACAATACGCCTCCTACCATTATCCTTCGAAATTTAAGAGACAATTTTAATAAAATTATTTATATTTATTTGTTGCAAATTTTAGTTTTTTGAAAAAATTAAATTTAAAATTCAAAAGCAACTTAAAATTAATGCATTATCAATTTGGTAGGAAAAACCTATGTTTTCTTGTAATGCGTTATCAATTGTAAGAAATAAATTAACCAATATAGATATAAGAATTAAATTTAAATGTGATGGGAGGGATTTTTATTCTTTTTTTCTTTAAAACACAAAAAAAAACTTTTTTTGCCAAAAAAAAAAAAAAAAAAAAAAAACTATTTCTTATGCCTAAAACAATATCAAATCCATACGAATTCACAACGTACACTACAAAAAATATGCTAAGAGACGTCACTTTTTTCAAGTCATTTTGTTAACCGACGTGAAAATTTAAAATTGGAAGGGAATTTGTAAAATTGTAAAATTTCAGGTATGTGTTGTGAACAAAGAGGTTTTAGGGAATTGTTCTCTCTGTTATTGATCAATTGTACAAGATATAACATATATATAGGGATACAATCATTAGGGTTTAGGTTAAAGATTAGGTCTTTTAGAACCTACTAATGGGCCATATAATGGGCATCCACATAATACCCATATTATTCATAACACTCTCCCTTGGATGACCATTCTAAAAATATGGTCTCAAATGCGCATGCGAGATGCTGCCTCATTAAAAACCTTACCAAGAAAACCCAATGGGAAAAATCATGGTTAAGGGAAAAAGAGTGCAACGCGCTTTTACTTCCCTTCATGAGTAGATCACTTGAATCTTCGAGATGACACAATCAGATATGATGAAATAACTTCTTGAAAGTAGTTGTTGGAAACGCCTTGGTAAATAGGTTCGTCAAATCTTCACTTGAACGAATTTGTAGGACACATACATCACCATTCTTCTGCAGTTCATTGGTCTTGTATGTACTTCGTCTTGATCATTATCTTTGTTTCTCACGAACTCATCAATGTATGTTAAAGACTTTGAAGAATTATAGTCTTTCATCATTGGAATCACAACATTTCTCTTTAGGTGTCTATCATTCGCGTGTTCTTTGTTGTCTCGTTAAAAACCTTTCATGGAAAACCCAATGGGATAAAAACCATGATAAGGGAAAAAGAGTACAACCATACATATAATCATATTTCTCCCCCTGGAATCATCCTCTTCAGGATATGCATTCCAGTCATATATACCATCTTTTCGGGAATCACTATATTCGAAAACTTAGTGAACAAACTGGTATGATTGTCATATAACCTCTCGGGTCTTCGAACTTCTAGTTCATAATATCTCTTTCGAATGGAAGATTATTCCATTCTCTACTTGGACTTCAGGTCCAAATAATCTTTTGCATACAATCTTCTAAACTTTTATCTTTTACATAGGAGTTATGTATATTCTCCTTGCAAAAACATATTATTTTATCTTTCCTTCTTATTATGATTCTTCTGGACCAAATATATGTGAGCATTTTCCATGTAAAATCCTGCAAGGATCTTTGAAATAATATCTCTTTTGCTAAATGTCCAATTTGTAATTCTGAGGAATTTCATGAAGACTCGGATTCATGCACAATCTTATTTCAACATCTTCCATAAGAATGATTCCATCTTAAATTCTTTCATCAAATATTTTACTGTATATGAAATCTCTACAGGAGATCCGATAATATTTAAATCATCAAACGTACTCTATATTTATTCTTGTAGCCTTCTTTTAACAAGTACCAACTAAGGCAATTATCTTATATATGCCCCGATGTTTCAATTCACAACAATATCGATTTAATTTCACATATATAGTTATGTTCTCGAGAACTATAATTTGTTGCTTCTGGCAATAGAATCTTTCAAGGCAACTTCTATTTTCCAGGGCTGCTTATGACATTTTAAGACCTTCTGGGCAGACTGAATCAAGTCTTTTTCACATTGTCAAACAGATAATGGATTTATATAGTTGCATCCACCACATGAGAGTATATCTCTTTCTCTTAAATTTCATGTCTTTGTGAGAATTATTTTTACCACTAAACGTGCTTTATATCTCATAAAAATCCACTTATCTCCCACTAATTTTACACCTTCAAGTGTACGGACTTCTAGTCCAAATACTTTCTCTTCAAGAGATTTAATTATTTATCTATTACTTCTTTCCATGATTGCCCAATCATCACTTTGTATATACTTTTCAATAGAACTTTTTCTATTAACCGCGGTTTATGATCCTCGATGTTATTCATAACATCATCAACTGCTTCACTGCATGCAAAATATTTACGACGTCGATTTGCTTTGGTTCCCTTTTATTCCAGACATGACTCAACTTGTTGAGATTTCCTTTCATTATCATTCTCACGTACTTGAATCTCTTTCTTTCTCATGTCTAAGCTCTTCTAGAGACTCTTTGCTTCCTCGGTGCCATATTAATATCCGCTCCTTTAATTTTCTTTTCCGAGGATGCCGTTTCTTTGGAACCAATAAGTCTATCACGCTTCAGGCGATCTTTAGACTTACTAGCAGTTGATCTTATCCTTATAGGATATTACTTTTAATTGGAGCACAGCTGGTCTGATTTATCACTTAAGGTCAGGAAATGCTTCTGGCATATAATTTGGTTAACTTTGCAAATGAATTATCTTTTAACTTGTAGTGCACATTCTTTAGTACGAGGATCAAGATAATTTCTTCCAATATATTTCTTTACCAGCTGTTTATTTTCTCCCCCTAATGTTGGAAAGACTGACTCACTGAATTGACAGTCTCCATCTCGAGCCTTAAATAAATTCTTTATTGATGGCTCAAGATAATCAATCATCGAGAGAGATTCATATCGAATATATTTCCAACATTCTTTCATGTCTCATGTTATATATCACTGTGGTGGAGCAACTCTACATATATATAACACATTTAGATGAGAACTATCTGGTTTCTGACCCAAACCAATTGTAACGGGGAAAACTTATTATTTCTTGTTGGCCTGATGCGAATAAATTGACATAATATTCATTTACTTAAGACATGGTTTCACGACCATTATCAATTAACCAAATACCCTCGCAAACTCCAGGTTGCAAGTCGATAGCAAGAATATAATGTGGGTGATCAGTCCACAATAATTTCTCATATACGTACCAGAAAATTGACACTATCCAAATTCATGGGGTCGGTGAAAGCCATATAATCTGCTTGCTTTGTAAACCAGCAACACATACGAAATCACTAGAAAAAATCTTCAGGTTTGCCAATGAATATTTTCATAAATTTCTGATTATTCTTTCGCATCGCTACTGAACCGGAATGGCTTAACCGGTCATGCCAAACAGTGAGATTTTTAGTAAACTTCGTGTTTAGTATACACAAGTATATTCATTAAACTACTCTTTATGTAGTACAATCATATAGAGTATATATTCAATTTCTCTAAAATACTTTTAGAGCCTTGGGTATTCAACATTTTCTTGTTGTCTCAACATGATTCGTTCTAAAATCCCATAGATTTATTTTATGAAGAATTCATTAGTCTTAATTTTAGTGTGAACATAATCTTCTGGATGTTTCACTTATTATGCTATATGGGATTCTTTAACTCTCCCCCTCGAGATAATAACACTAGGTTTATCATCTCGAATTGAATCCCATTTTAGACCCTTCTAGCTTTGAAACTTGAGAAATTATAAAACATCAATTATTTTAAATTACATTTTCATTCACTATGCGAGAACATTCAATAAACAATGCAAATAATTTAGCCAAAAATATGTATAATTTTAGGGTAAAACATTTTTTTTTTTTTTTTTTTTTTTTTGGTCACATCTAAAAATGTTTTTACGAAGTTAAACCAACGGTATACTAACTATTAAGGATTTACTAATAAGCATCCAAACAACCATTAAATCCTTATTTTTATAAAATATTTTATAAAAAATACTTATCTTTTTATCGAATGGATCCTCTTAAAACGTCCGAAACAGAGATGAAGTGTATGATGATAATCATTTGCACATCTTCCATATTAACTCCTTCATTTCAAACTTTTAACCGAAGGGATCACCACAAAAGATCTGAAATGGAAATAACATCGTTGGTGATAATTATTTGCTCGATCTCTTATATTAAATCTTTCATTTCAAAGAAATAATAAAAAAAACATTTGATCAATTATCATCAAAACATATATCATATAAACGTCAATTACGATAAATTATAAGTTTGAATTAACATATGTTTAATAAATTACTCCCTCTGTATTCGAATAGTTGTCGTTTTAACTATAATTACGCTTATTAAGAAAAAGTTGAAAATGACTATTTTAACCTCATCTTTGTCTCTTGGTAATTTAGACTGAGTAATTGTGATCAATTAATTGAGGTTAATTTAGGAAGTCTTATGCAAAAGTTGTATTGGAATGTCAAAACGACAACTAATTAACAAAAAAAAAAAAGTGTAGAACGACAAGTATTCGAATACGGAGGGAGTATAAGTTTGAATTAACATATGTTTAATACAGAATAATTTCTCATAAAGCAAACAACATGAATCAATCTCATTGGGAATGAAACAATATACGAACAGGTCAAAAAAATCAATAAAACCATATGTGTGTATAAAGAAACATAAGTCAACGTGGAAGCAATAACACATATCACATGTGTCAAAGAGATTAGATATTTATGAGTCTCAATGAAGCATGAATAAACATTAAATTTCAGAACTCAAATCATCAGTTTACTAATTTACTAAACCGATTCAAACCAGTGATTCTTTAATTAACGATAACGCATCATGTAGTATATTAAATAATCGAGTAATAAGTGATCAAGCATGAAATTAAAAAAACAATAAACTATGGGCCTGATTGGTTGTGTCTTTAGAGTCTTTCTACAGCCATATTTTGGTCTACAGCTATAAATCCACATCAATCATACTTTACATTTAATTTTCAGGTCTACAGCAACATTTTACCTTTTTCCTTTTTTCGGGCTGTAGAAACGTCAAAAGCTACAGCCGTCAGTTTTGGGCTTTAGAATATATTTTTATTTAAGTTTTATATTAAAAACAAATTTGATAAGAAACCCTAGCTTAAGAATTATATATATAATAATCAAACCTTGAGCAAAGGCAGCCACAGCAGAGAGAAGAAGAAAGGTTCCTATCTTTCATAATTTTTGTCCATCCCTTCTTGTGTGATTTACATAACCAATTATTAATTAGTGATTTTTTTTATTTTGTTGCTAATTGTTTTCTACGTGTTTAGTGATTGTTTTTGTTTTGTTGCTAATTTTTTTTGTTTTGTTGCTAATTTTATTTAAGTTTTAGATGGTGTTTTTTTTGTTTAGTAGTAAAAATTAAAAAGAAAAATAAAAATATATACCTAATATTTATTTCATGTTTTCACTTTAAAAAAGTCACAGCTATTTTTACCAATCATGCTTTCATTTAATTCTACAGTCTAAATTCTACAGCCTAAATTCTACAGCTACAGCAGAAAAATCTACAGACAAATTTCTACAGCTAAAATCCTAAAGCTACAGCTGCAACCAATCAGGCCCTATATGTGTGTGGTTCCATAACACAATAAACAACATCAAATAATATCATGGGTTGGAGAGATTTACCAAACCAAAACTTAAACCAAACAATTGATCAAACTTTTTTTTCTTTTTCATCTGGAGAAAATATATTGAAAGGATTAAAGTTACAATACAGAACCAACTTCTGAAGCAACAGAGAAGGAAGGGGACGAATTCCCAGTAAATACTAAGCCATTTATATGAACATGGCCAATACAAAGGAATGAGGCTACACAAAAAACAGCCTAATCAAACCATCACAAAAAGCTTAAACAGAGGAAGAAATTCTCTCACTTTCAAACAGACCAAACAACCAAGCAGGGTGACTTGATGCAACAAAGGAATTTAGTCTGCAATCATTAGTGACACTCTAAGCCAAGAGAAAGGCTCCTCTGTTAGCTAGTGGAAGCTCTACAAAAACACTCCACTCCAAAAAATATTCCAAGCAACGAAGTAACTCGGAGGACTCATACCTGAAAGAAGGCCAGGCAATCGGTATCAAGATAATACTCACCAAGGTAACATCTTGTAGAGCAAAATTAACCTTGGAACATCGATGACTAATCATACTTTCCATTGCCCACAGAATACTCAAAAAAACCTCTTGATCCTTATGGATTACATCTGTAAAGGATCTACGGCTTTGTAACAAAACAATCCCTTCTTCATCTCGTAACACCCAAGCACTTCCTGCCAAATTGTTCCTTTTCAACCAAGATACCCCTATATTACACTTCAGCCAAGATCTGAGGGGTGGTTTCCAAATAGGTAAAGGCTCCTGTAGATCATGAACCTCAGCAGTAGGAGCAAATGAAGCAGTCGGAGGAACCACCTGTCCTGCAGTAATCGGAGAACTAGACCTTTCCAATCTCTGCGCCAAAAACCAGTCTCCAACATCCTCACGAATCTTAGCCACTGATTGGCATGCATCAAATCTTTTCCCTTCAAAGAACAGAAGATTCCTATTTTTCCAAATTCTCCATAAAATCCATGGGAAACTCTTTCTTAAATGGTGAGGCCAAGTCTTGTTGTCTCTATTAATAAGCAAATGATGAATATTAGGAAATCCAATTTTCATCATCTTATCATACTCCTCCGGATCAAACTCATCATCAAAATCTTTCGCATCTAACGGACATTCTTCTCCATCCTTAAAACCAGCAACAGAAAGCACCTTCTTCATCTTCTCCTTCATCTCCTTCTTCTTAACATTCTTCAACCGCTTCAACTCCTCTTTCCTCTCAATCTCAGCCATCTTCATTCTCTCCTCTTTACTCTTCCTCTGCACCTTCCTCGCGTTATCCTTCTTCCTCACCGACCCTTCCACAACCCTAGACTGACCCATAACGATGTCCCCAGCATTCTCTTCATGCCTATAGCTTCTCTCCAACGGTCTTCCTGCCTCAAAATCCTCCTGATCCCAAACAGCTTGCTCATCCTCACTCAACTCCTTCAACTCTGCTTTATCTATAATCTTCTCCTCTTTCTCCTTCCACAATTGTTTCACCAAATAATCTTTCAAAAACTGATTCTCAACAACCTCAGCTTCTTCACCAAAATACTCATCAATTTTCTTAGCTAACTCCTGATCAACCTCCACATCATCATCTCCTTCCTTCTCCACAACTCTCAAAAAATCATCATCTCCATCACTCTCATTCCCTCCAGCTTCCAAAGCATCCGTAACAGCTCTCCTCAACTCGCCCTGCTGCTCAGCGTAAGTCCTAACCTTCCTCTCCTCATCTTCCTCAACAAACTCAGGACCTTCCTCAAGCAAATGTTGTGCTTGAACATCTTTCAAATACAACTTCTTCTTCTTCTTCTTCTTCTTCTTATCCTTCTCATCAACCTCATCTTCTTCACTACTCTCATCAGACTCAAAGAACTTAGCATCTTTGTTCCGAGCTGCCTACGTACCCATTCCGGGATCAAGCCACACCGTAGTTCATGTACATAAAAAATGCGTGTATCTTAAACATAAAATTTCTTTAGATTGATCACATTCCAGGGTCGCTTGACTGGCCTGTCTTCTAAGTCTTTCAACCTATAAACACCATTCCGAACCACTTCGGTAACAATGTAAGGCCCTTCCCAATTAATGCCGAGTTTGCCCGCACCATCTTCTTTTTTATTTTCAAAGACTCGCCTTAACACATAATCTCCTACAAAGAAAGGCCTACTCTTGATTTTAGAGTTGTAGTATCGAGCTGCTGCCTGCTGGTAATTTTGAATCTGAATTAAGGCTTGATCCCGCCTTTCATTAATGGTATCTAGCGAGTCATCAAGCATCGCTGTGTTCTCTTCTTCATCCAATGGTGCTTCTGCTCGGCGAAGTCCGGGTACATTAAGCTCGGCTGGTACCACCGCCTCCATACCATAAACCAGAGAGAACGGAGTTTCCCCAGTAGACCGCCTAGGAGTTGTGCGATAGGCCCACAAGACGGGTTGTAGTTCATTATACCAACCTCCTTTCAGGTGATTCAGGCGTTTTTTGAGATTGCTAAGAATCGTCTTGTTCGCGGCCTCGGCTTGGCCGTTTCCTTGCGGATATCGTGGAGTAGAGTAACTGACTTTGATTCCCCAGTCCGAACAAAAAGCTTCGAACTCATGCGAAATGAACTGTGGTCCATTATCAGTAACTATCTCATATGGAACCCCATGTCGACATATGACATTTTTCCAAAGGAATGTATTAACCGCCGAATCTTTGATGCTAACATATGCTTCAGCTTCAATCCATTTTGAAAAGTAGTCCGTCAAGACCAAAAGGTATTGTACTCCTCGAGTTGATCTGTGCAATGGTCCAATGATGTCCATTGACCATCTCATAAACGGATATGGGGCGGAGATGGAAGAGAATAATTCCGAAGGTTGATGGATCAATGGTGCATGAAGTTGACAGCGCTTACATCTTTGGGCATATTTGACACAATCCGTGATCATAGTGGGCAAGAAACACCCCATTCTCTTAATCTTAAAAGCCGTAGCTCTTCCTGACGAATGACTCCCGCACAACCCTTCGTGTACTTCGCTCATGACAATTTCAAATTCTTTCTTCAACGACTTAACCAACATGTCATCTATGTAGACTTCCATTGTCTTCCCGAGATGATCGTGGAACATTTTATTGACCAACCGTTGATAAGTTGCTCCTGCATTTTTTAAACCAAAAGGCATTACTTGTATAACAATAAATACCTCTATCTGTGATGAATGACGTTTTTTCCTGGTCCTCGGGATTCATCATTATTTGATTATAACCCAAGAAGGCATCCATGAAGGTTAATAGTTCATTCCCAGCAGTAGATTCTACGAGCCGGTCTATATGCGGAAGCGGGAAACTATCCTTTGGACACGCCTTATTGAGATCCGTGAAGTCAATGCATACCCTGTCCTTTCCATTCTTCTTTTTAACCACGACAGTGTTCGCTACCCACTCCGGATACTGCACTTCCCTTATGGATCCTATCTTTAAAAGTTTGTCCACTTCGTCATTTACTATTTTTGCCCGCTCTATTCCGAGTTTTCTCCTTTTTTGTTTTACAGGTTTGAAGCTCGGATCCACGTTAAGTTCATGACAAATTATGCCTGGATCTATGCCAGGCATATCTGTCGCCGACCACGCAAATGATGTCTTGTTTTTCCTCAAAAGTTCAATTAAAGCCTCTTTTATTTTGCCGGTCAAAGTAACTCCAATTCGGATTTTCCGATCTGATTTGTCTTCTTCTAATACTACCTCGGTTACTACATCATCCTCTTTCTGCCCACTAGGAAATCTTGGAATTATTCCCTTTTTTGCGGGCTTCGTTAATTGCTATTGGATCTTCAAACGGTGGCTAGCTAAGTAGCATGTTCGCGAAGCTTCTTGATCTCCCCGAACTGTTTCCACTCCACTTGGTGTTGGAAATTTGATGCACTGGTGATATGTAGAGGGGACTGCCTTCATTTGATAAATCCATGGAGTCCCGAGGATGATATTGTAAGCTGCCGGTTTATCGAAAACAACGAAATCCACGATTTTCGGCACCTTTTTGGCGAGAACTGGTAGCTTGATCGTACCGAGAGACATAGCTGACTCACTTGTGAACGCCACCAAAGGAGACGGAGGTCCTACTATGTCTGCCCGACTAATTCCCATTATTTCCAAAGTACTTAAAAAGATTAAGTCGACCGAACTGCCCGTATCGATGAGGATCCTTGATAGTTCGAAATTGGCAATGTCCAGGGTAATGACGAGGGCGTCATCATGGGGTCTTTCGAGGTGATGCGTTTCTTCCTCATCAAATGATATTGATGCACCTTGAAAGTCAACTTCTTCGCCCAAGTTCGCTTTGAGTGAAACATTTCGCCTATGCTTCTTGATGGAACTAATCGAATCTTGGCAAAGTTTGGAACCTCCTAAAATTACATTGATCTTTCCCTTCGAACTCCTTGGTTCTTCTTCATTAGAAAATCTTGGTCTCTTGGAGTTCTGATCTTTGGTGCTATCCCTTGCTTCGTGGTATTCTTTCACGAAATTTTCTATGTTGAATTTGGAAAGATCTCCACTGGCCCATAGCTCCGCGAGATGCCTTTTAAGGACGCTGCAATCTTTGGTCAAATGCCCGGTTACCTTATGGATGTCACAGTATAAACTTTCGTCACGGACCCACGTGTTCGACTTTCCTTTTCCTTGGAATTGTTTTCCGACGATATTGTTGAAAGGCTGTGACCCAAACCTTCTTGGTCCTTTGTTTTCCCTGGGCTCAAACTTCTTGGTAGGAAAAGTGACCGCCGGTTTTTCTTGTTTATTCCTTTTGGCGAAATTTTCTTTTTCATCTTCTACTTCCATCCAATTGTTTGCGCGGAAAAGTGCGTCTTGAATTGTGTCCGGTTTATGAAGTATTAGATCCTCTTTGAACCTTGAATCTTGCCTCAAACCTTTTCGTAGGGCAGATAAAGCTGACTGTTGTGAAATTCTTGGGAGCTTCGACAGTACCCCCTTGAATTTGGTGATGAAAACTCGAAGTGACTCATTCGATCCTTGTGATAGGTTCCAAAGGTCAGCGTCCGAAACACTTCTATCCATAAGGATAGAATATTGTTTCAAGAAAACAGCTGACAACTCATCAAAATTGCTGATTGACCCTGGCTCTAACTGGGTAAACCACATTAATGCTTGGCCGCAAAGATTTTCCGAAAAGAGTTTGCAGTACCCCGCATCTTCATCAGCTTCATCCAATTCGACTCGTCCAGCGGCAATCAAAAAGGCTGCGAGATAACTTTTGGGATCTTCTAATCCACTATAGGGCTCCGGTTTGAGCTTCCGAGAATCTTTGATTCTCAAACTTGCAATTCGCGAGATAAAAGGTGTTCGCCTAGCTTCTTCAATGACTCGATTGATATCTGGTTCCGAACTAGTGGCCTGATGGAACTTTGACTTCATTTCCTTTAGTTCTTGGCTAACCTTTTTCATAGTCTCGAACTGGTCAAGGCTTTGTTGCTCGTACTGTTCTGCAAGTTGATCTTCGTCTTCGAGTTGCGTCTCTCCGTCCACCGGCTGATCTACTGTATTGGCGGCATCGGGAGTTACATGTTCGCTGGTTTCATTTCGCGCAAGGGAGCTTGGCGAATTGAACATTCTTCTTCGGACTCCAGGGTGGTTTCCTGCACTTAAAGAGCGAACACGAGATTGAATAGTACTGACGTTTTGGCTAAGAGATACCTGGGTTGTTTGTAACGAGTCAACCGCCTTCTCCACATTCGAGAACTTCTGAGACATTTCCGACATGGTTTGCTGCATGGCTTTGAGAGTTTCGGCCAATGATGCATCAGGGATGTCTCCTCTGGACATTGCTGCTTACCTCGGAAATGTAGTGAAGGAAATCTGACTGCTCAAGAATCTTCCGTCCCCACAGACGGCGCCAAAATGTGGATGTCGAATTTACACACTCAAGTATTTATTTATTTAATGAGAACGAATATTCTTGAATACAAAAGTTGTTGTGTAGAAACTATGAATTAGGAAAATGCTATTGTATATTTTTTTGAAGAGGAGAGAGCCCCCACTTACATGGCCATTGGCCCTTATATTTATACTCACAAATGATATTTAACTCCTAATTAAATACAATTATTCTCTCTTAAATGCGTCTGTTTCAATCTTTGACTTTAATATTCAACGTTCGAATTTGAATTGATTCCGACCTTCATGGGCCTCGCCTCTCAGCCCAAATAGCCTTGAACCGACTTAACTGCGACTTCGACTCCAGACTTGTATCGAGGTGCATTCACACCGAACTCTCCTTGTGGTGTCACCACCTCGACCGCACTCTTAACTTATGTACCTCATTGACTACAAGAAAACATAGGCTTTTCTTACCAAATTTCCTACCAAATATTTGGTAGGAATAATTTCCTACCAAATTCCTACGTATTTGTTACGAAATATATATTTCGTAGGAAATTCGAATGAAATTTCCTACGACAAAAGGCGTGAGATGTTCGTAGGAAATTTCCTAAGAAAATCCTACGAAAAAAAATATCGTAGGAAATTTCGTAAGAAAATAGAATGAAACTGGTAGGAAAATATTGGTAGGAAATTCGAAGGTATATTGCCTTCCAGTATCCTACGAACAGACCTTCGTAGGAAATAGCGTAGGAAATACGAATGAAAGTTTTGGAAAAATAATTTGTAGGAAATTCGAAGGTATATTTCCTTCCAGTTTCCTACGAAGAGACCTTCGTATGAAATAGCGTAGGAAATGCGAAGGAAGGTTATGGAAAAATAATTGGTAGGAAATTCGTAGGATCAGCGAATATCTAATATTTATTATTAGATATTTTATATTATTTATAATTTTGATAATATTTATGTCAAATTATCTTGAATTGTAAATAACTATGTTTTAATCACTTCACTAGTTTCAGACTTCTTCAGTTCTTGTCCAATTCAAGTCTGTTTTTTTTTTCAATTTTTAATCACTTTACTAGTTTCTGACTTCTTGAGTTCTTGCTTTTGTGGCACTTGATATTAGACTAAGGAGCCTAATATGATTCACTTCATGGAAGAAACTCATTTAAATAAGAAGACGCCCACAATTAGCGATTTGAAGACAAAACAGATTCTTGATGGAGTTAAGAGGAAGTTAGAGCTGACAAATTCGCAACGCCAAGCTGAAGGAGATGACTCGGTTCAGTCTAACTCTTACACGGAAGAGGAGATTAACACTGTCATGCTGGAAGTAAGTTAAATTATGTTATAGTTTCCATTTTGTTTATGGTGTTCTTGTGTTCTCAAGAGTATATGATTAGGTTTTAAATCTTTATATTAGAATGGATTGTACAATGAATTTTAATTTGTATGGAGTTTAATTTTATATTTAATTTTAAGTTTCTTTTGAATTTTAAATTTTATTTATTCATAAAACCAAAATTTGTAACAAATAAATATAAATAATTTTATTAAAATTGTCTCTAAAATTTCGAAGGATAATGGTAGGAATTTAGTAGGAGGTGTATCGTAGGAAACTGGTAAGATAATTTTGGTAGGTAATTAGTGAGAAATATTTCGTAGGAAAGTTGTAGGACTAATTAAATTTCCAACGAAAATTTGGTAGGTAATTAGTGAGAAATATTTCGTAGGAAAGTTGTAGGGTTAATTAAATTCCCTACGAAAATTTGGAAGGAGAATGGTGAAATAGGCCCTACCAATTTCCTACGAAATTTCCTACGCGCTTTCCTACGAACCGGTTTCGTAGGAAATTTCCCACGAATTTTCTATCAAATTCTATTTCCTACGGGCGATTCCCTTCAAATATTTTTCGTAGGAAATTGGTAGGAAACAGACGTTTCCTACCAATTTCTTACGATTTTGGCCGTAGGAAAACGCTGTATTTCTTGTAGTAGGAAATTGGTAGGAAACAGACGTTTCCGGCCTTTGTCTTGACTACGTGACAATCTTTGGTTGGTCCCGGACTACTGGTGCGAGATCCGACACCAACAAAAACGTACAATCATTTTCAAGGAGATTTCTTATTACTTGCTTTTAGTTACAATATTTTTGGCTAGATTAATGATCTTTTCATATATTTTCCCTTTTCAATAATTCTTTCTATGTTCAATATATTGGTTTTTATGAAAAAAGAAAAAAGAGTATAATGGACAAAGAACACGATAATTAAATCCTAATGCACGTACGCCAAATCAAATCCTATCTCGCTTGAGCTAACCATAACGATCATGATAATTTAGATGAGACTAGACCACTTACTTAATGTTACATATTTAGATGCCATTAAATCTATAACAAAACTAGAAAAGGTACGTTCAATATTTCATCTAAATAAATTTTACTTCTTTAGTGATTTGTGACATATATTCCTTGAAAATTCAAAGAAGTGGATAAAATATGTGATAACATAGTAAAATCAAAGTTTGTATTAGTATTTGATGTCTAGTTTGCGCTAACGAGTACGTAACGTCTAAAGTGTAAATTACATCTGAAGTGATTAAGAATTTGATTGGTTCTCTCGCAACTATCCTCAAACGTATATGATCGATTTTGGTTGTTCGCTTTGAGAAAAATCTAAAGCGGCCTATATCTTTGTACATAAGCATTAAGCAAGAGTACAAGAAAAAAAGCTTATAACCAAGAAAAATCCTTGGTCCAATAAACCTCATCATTACTAAAATAAAACCATCTTCTCTAACGGACCAAGAACACTTCTTAGTAGATCCACATCTATTGCTGTCTCTAGAAACCTTAAACGCCTCGAACCTCTTCCTCTTTGTATTCCACTTCATTGTACATGTGTACTCTGCCGACCACAAATCGATCTTGACCGTCCATTCGAAGTCGTCTCCTTCTTGAAGTGCACGACCACCGAGATCTCCTTGGGGCGAAGTGCACCAGATCACTAGAGGGAGAGACGAGTTGTCTCTGAAGTTGTTGATCACACGCACGTCGTATTCCTCTCCAAGTAACATAGTTTGTGGTTGAAGCATTAACGTGATCATGATTGTTAAGGAGGTGATAATAAGCATAAGCAGAAGAAGGATTATTTTTGGAGTCTTCTTCATGTTTTTTATTTTATTTTTCTTACAAATAATGCTATGTGCAGTTTTTATTTTTTGTGTTTAATGACGATAATGTGTGTATATATATTATACAATAATAAACTAGATTTTTCATATGTTTTAATTAATCATAGTTTTCTCAGCATATTAGACATTAAAGAATTAGTTAATTAGTAATAAATCATATTGTTAAACTTTTATTAAGAAAAAACGAATCTGGAAACGTATTAACTATTTTGCTAAATAATATGTCGGAAATGATTAAAGATAACACTTGGCAGAACCATATATGAAAAATATAAAATAAAAATCTACAAAGTAGCAAAATAAAGGAAACAAATTTCGAAACTCTATATAAATTTTTTTCTTATAATTGGTTATGTGAATATATGGAACACCATATATTATTGTTATAGAAAAGAAATGAAAACTAAATATTAGTAGTATATATTAGGTATCATTAGTTTTTATTTTTCCTCTTTATCTTTTGTAGTGCTAATTTCACTAATGTCTATAAAACTACTATCTTAATTTTTTTCTAATGACTAATATATTAATTTCTCTTAATCTTATTAGCTTAAACGATCAAGATGACCTCGTCATCACTCGAGTAATATCACTGTGAGGGTTTATTGTTATGCCTCAGGGAAGACTACATTAGGCACGTGGTTTGAAATCTGTATAAGATTTCTCAATTGAATTCTGAAACCTCCTTCATTTGTTTCCGGTTATGTGAGAATTCAAAATGTTTTGAAGTTCTTGAGACTTTAGTACTAAATCAGTATTGCTTTGGTGGGTTAGGTAGTAAGTGATAACATCCCCCAATCCATTTCTCTCTCTCTGTGCACTGGCTCCACAAGATACAAAAACTGTAAGCTACTATTCTTAAGAATGGATACTTAGGGGGACTCCAGTCCTGGTTCCTCACACATCCATAATTCTTTTGGCATTAATGTAACAATTTATCTATTCAGAACATTCAGCTCATAATGAAGCATTTGTTGTAAAACAGTTTTTTGTTGGAATATAATTTTACATTCTTAAAAAAAAAAAAGGTCTGCAGAATAGTATGTCTAACACTGGCTTGAAATAGAGCTCTTATCGAAAAACTTGATTTGGTTGAGAGGCTACAAGATCGCATACGCGTAATTCGCTATAAATCTCTTTCCTCTGTTTTCGCGCTCTAAGCTTTAGATATTTTTCGGCAACTATGTGTTTTCTTGGCTTCTACACTAGCTACGAACAAAAGACATTGTTCTGATTGTGATTGGTTTTTTCCATAAGATTTTGATTAAGTTTCGTTCACAATTCGACAAATGACTCAATATGATGTTGTGATCATAACAATTAAAGACTTCAATTATATATTCTTTAAACGAAGTTAATCCACATCTAAATCTAATAGTTACCACTAACTAATAGCACAATGTACAAACAGTCGAAATTCAAAACCTATCATTTTCATATCTTTCCGCGGAAAGGAAGTTCACCGTTGGCCTAACCTAAGATCAAACTATCCAATTTATAACTTCGACGATTTTTCAAAAATGTTTAGTATTCATTTCTGAATTACATGCCAAACAAACTACAATTTATAAAATCAACACAATCTAATTCCAATATCCTTAAAAATATATTCTCCCAAAATGAATACATTGTAGCATTATATCGTGAATGGTTAAAGAGTCGGTTTTTTTTTTGGTCGGCGGTTAAAGAATCGGTTTTACCGCAACATGTTTGCAAGGTAAAAAAGTAAAAACTGTAAATATAAATACTCATCAATCATCACTCATTTCTTCTAGGGCTTTTCCCTTTGAAACGATCGGTGCGACAACGCCGTTTCTGATAAACCGTTTCACCGGCGACGACAATGGCTTTGAACAATCAACGAAGAGCACCAAGATATCTCTCGCTTTAGGTTTAGCAGATCAACCAATCGCAGTTCCAGAAACCGCTTACGCTGAAGCCACTGAGAACAATCGCAAAAGCTTGGTCGGTCGAGTTCTAAGCCCTAGAAGACAAGATCTCTACTCAGTGATCAGTAGACTCCCTCATGAATGGAATATCGACGGATCTAAATGTCACGGCCGCATAATCGGCGGAGGGAAGTTTCAATTCGTGTTCGACGAATAACGCGATTTGGAAATGGTTCTTTGGTCTGGTCCTTATTCGTTTAACGGATGGCTCGTTGTGTTACAGAAGTGGGAAGACGAACAAGGTCCTGATTTCTTGAATTCGGTTCCTATGTGGTTGAGGATTCGTGGAATTCCGATTCGGTATCTTTGTGAAGGAACGGTTCGTGAGATTGCTTCGTCTATGGGGGAAATAATGGAGGTTGAATTGGATGATGTGAAATTTGATTTTCGTTTTGTGCGTGTTCGTGTGTTTTAAGAAAGTGGTTAGGTTTGGTTCTGGTGAGGTTAGGATTGTGAGTTTGAGGTATGAGGATATTGCTTGGAGTAAAGTTAGTTTCAAGTTTTATCGTAATTGTGGTGGTTTGAATCATCTCGCTAGGTCTTGTTCGCGTGTTTGGGTTGATGTTCCTGATCCTTATGATCGTGCTCTTTCACCACCGCCTCTTGATTCTAGCGTTGATGGTTCTGGTGAGAAAAATGGTGAAGGTGGAAAGGTCTTTGGGTTTATTGGAGCAGATTGATCCGGCGGATGCTTCTGCTGATGCGGTTCAGGGCTTGCCTGATGGGGTTGGTGAGCAAAAAGGTCTTGATGGCGTTGAGGATGGTAATGTTACGCAGGTGAAGGTTGGAACTTCGTCTGAGGGGTCGAAAAGGAAGTTTGATGCAGGGGATCAGGAGGATGATATTGTGGAGAAGCGGCTTAAAGGAAGCGCTGATGCGGTTCAGGACTTGCCTAATGGGGATGGTGAGCAGGGAGGTCTTGATGGCGTTGAGGAAGGTAATGTTACGCTGGTGCAATCTGAGGGTGTGGGGGTTAACCTCAAACCACTTGAAGAAGAATGATCCTATGAAAGTTAGAACTGTTAGGGCTCTGAGTCATACACATTTCCTGACAGTTTTGGTTATCTGAAAGGCAAATGGATCGGAACAGTATGTATAGAAGGGTACTACCTAGGTTGGCTATGGATGCAATGGAGGTTTTTCGGTTGGTTTCTAGGTTTTGTAATAGTCTTGTTCTCAGTGGAGACGAGATCGTAATATCAGAAATGCTGATAGCAGTTTGGTGTATGTCGGGTAGTCGGGTTAGTGTAGAAACAGTATGGAGTATGGTCTGGTACTCTGGTCTTGCTGTTTATCTAACTATCTCTTTAGGACTTAAGTTTCTTCTGCAAACTCTTTGCTTTGATGTTGTGAACAATATTAAGTAATGAAAGTAGTTTGTTTTGTTTCATCTTTGTTTGGTTTGAAACCTTCTGAACGACAAGAGTCTCTACCTTTACTTCCAAAACACAGAGATTGTATCCAAGCCTATGCTTCACTGCCTAAGCATTATCCAACTCGAGTAAGATGAGCATTCTCAACAGATACTAATTCAAAACACTGAAGAACAACGAAACAAAACGAATCTGTTTATAATTGATAAATATGATAACCACTTTTGGTGATCTCATTGATAAATATGAAAACTCAAAATTGATAAATAAAAAGTTCAAAGCTTAAAAAACGAAAAGAAATGGCTGTATCTGATTCTCTAACTCCATCTTCATTACGCCTTTCCATAAGCAGCCATTCTATTAGGAGGAAGCTTCTTCTCTGCTCGACGCCTTCTTCTCTTTGCCTTTTTCGATAGCTTCGTCTCAGCTTCGCCTTCCTCATCTGCTTTCTGTGTTGGTTTCGTTTCCTCAACAACATCGTTCTTCTTCCTCTTCTTGCTTTTCTTTTCATGGCGTTCACCCTGCAACAACTCCTGGATCTTAAGTTTCTGCTCCTTGACCTTGTGTCTATTCACCTCCCAATCCTTTTCCACATAAGGAGCCATCTTCTTCAATGGAACGTACTGGTTCAGCTCTGTGTCATCTAAGAAGAGTATCTCTCCTGTATCCAGGGCGAATTTGTTTGGTTGTACTTTCGCATACTTAAACCTTGTTTTCAAATCTCCAATTGTATCCTCATAGTCTAGCTTGTAGTACTCCTCCAACATAGCTTCCTTGGCTCTTTGTACAAGAGATGTTTTCCGCTTTCTCTTCCTCTTACCCTCCACTTCCTTCTCCTCATCGACTTCTTCTTCTTCTTCTACTTCTTCTTCTTCTTCTTCTTCTTCTTCATCACCAGCACCATTCTCCATATGCTTCAAAACCTTTTCTCTAGCAGATATAAAACCATCCCCACCTTGAATCACACCCCAATCTTTGGGAAGTCCAAGCAATTCATCCTCCTTGTCAAAGTCTGGTTTCTCACCATCATCCTCATCACTATTCAAATCTGAATCCTCCGCACCATAGTAATCATCATCAAACGCAGCTTTCATCATCATATCATACTCCTCAGGATCAAACTCATCATCCAAGTCTTTCGCATCCAAAGGACATTCTTCACCATCCTTAAAACCAGCAATAGAAAGCACTTTCTTCATCCTCTCCTTCATCTCCTTCTTCTTAACATTCTTCAACCGCTTCAACTCCTCTTGCCTCTCAATCTCATCCATCTTCATCCTCTCCTCTTTACTCTTCCTCTGCGCCTTCCTCGCATTATCCTTCTTCCTCACCGACCCTTCCACAACCCTAGACTGACCCATAACAATCTCCCCAGCATTCTCTTCATGTCTATAGGTAGTCTCATAATCCTCTTGCTTCTCAACAGCTTCCTCATCTTCATCCAACTCCTTCAAATCTTCTTCATCTATTACAATCTTCTCATCTTTCTCCTTCCACAACTGTTTCACCAAGTAATCTTTCAAAAACTGATTCTCAAACACTTCACGTTCTTCACCGAAATACTCATCAATTTTCTTAGCTAGCTCCTCCTACACATCATCATCTCCTTCCTTCTCCGCAACTCTCAATAAATCTTCACCATCTTCATCACTCTCCTCTTCGAAAGCATCAGTTACAGCTTTCCTCAATTCCTCTTGCCTCTCATCGTAACTCTTAACCTTCCTCCTCTCCTCATCTTCCTCAACAAACTCAGGACCTTCTTCAATCAATTGCTGTGCCTGAACATCTTTCAAATACATCTTCTTCTTCTTCTTCTTCTTCTTCACCTTCTTCTCCTTAGCCTCATCTTCTTCATCACTCTCATAGAAGTTAACATCTTTGTTCTTAATCAAAGGATCCTTTTTCTTTACCTTAAGCAAAACATCGATGAATTTGACATCGTTTTTTGGATCTCCTAAATCATCATCTGGCTCAGAATCTGATTCCTCCTCCTCTGACTCGGAACCTTCGTCATCGTTGATGATACCTCTATCCTTCAGCTCATCGTATTTCTGGAGATCCTTGCGCTTCTGATTGTGCAGTAACCTCTCACCGTACTCCAAATCGACCTCGAAACAATCGGAGCCTTTCTTCTGTGAGTCGTCGTCATCATCTGGAATCAATTTCAGCCGCCCCATCTTGCTAGGGTTTTTGCGATACATTACAAACTGTAAAGTCTTTCTCTTATTTATATGTCGTAATTTATAAAAGTTTCGCAAATGACCCCCTACTTTATTGTATTCTCACAAATTAGACAGAACTATTATTTGGCGATCATAACACCTTAGACATGTTTTCGTTAATGCCGGTTCGATATTAAAGTTTAGATTTGGTCTTATAGTCACTCGGATATTCGGTTTGGTTCAGTTCAATTCTTTCGGTTTTTAGTTCTTTTGGTTCTTGGCTTTAGGGTTCATATAGGAACCGAAGGAAAATCGGTCGATTCCAGTTTTTTTAGTTCTGGAGCTTATGATTCATTCGAGTATTTCTTTTGGGTCCGAAGGATCCATTCGAGTATTATTTTTTGTATTTTCGAGTATTTATGGTATTTTGACTATTTTTGGATATTTTTGAATATTTTCAAATATTTATTTAAGATATTTCAGATATATTTGACTATTTTGAATATTTTTAGATTTTTTTTTGGATTTTTTTATATTGCGGATATTTTCGGTAATTTATTCTAAAAGTGACTAAATTTTAGATATATAATTATATTTCAGATATTTTCAAATACCCAAAAATATTTAATTTTGGTTCAGTCCAGATCCATTCCGGTTTTTTTCGGTTTTAGAGTTTATGATCCATTCGAATATTTTAAAATTTCGGTTACGTTTCGGTTAGTTCTTGTTTGATACTTTCGGTTCGATTAATTTGCCCATGAGTACTACTATATAGATTAGAAACAAAAATTAATCACTTGAAAAAAGAAAAACAAAAAAAAGTTGAAAAACTATTGTTTTTGGTGTTTAGACTCAAAAGCGTGGCAAAGTAAAGGATGGTTAACATAAAACTCCAAAAACTCCAAACGCATGTGTCACACTATACAAGCTAATCATTCCTTTAAGCTCTCTATTGAGTAGTCACACTCTTCGCCAGATTCCTCGGTTGATCAACGTTGTGACCTCTCAAAACAGTCAGATGATAAGCCAATAACTGCAACCAAACATCACAACTTATTTACGCGTCGAAAACCAAAAAAATTGTAGAAGACACATAGATTATAGATTGATGTAGAGATTAGTTTGTTACCTGTAATGGTACTATATTAAGAACAGGTTGTAAACAATCTTCAACTTGAGGTACTTCGATTGCTCGACAAGATCCACTCGAGCTTACTGATGCAGCATCACCTTTTGAGCACATTACTATTAATCTCCCTTTGCGTGCGTGAAGTTGCTGAATCACAGACTGTTGTTTGCTGAAACAAGCATCACGAGTGGCAATCACAGCAATGGGAAGATTCTCATCAGCTAAAGCTAAAGGTCCATGTTTCATTTCTCCTGCTAGTATTCCTTCACTATGCATAAGTGCTACTTCTTTTACTTTCAATGCTCCTTCTAAAGCTGTTGCGTAGTTGTATCCTCTGCCAAACACAAGCAGTGACTGCTCGTCTATCAAAAGTTGTGCGAGATCTTTCATTTCCTCGTCTAGCTTTAGTACTTCCTTAACCTTATCTGCAGTTAGATATGATATTATACACTAAGTTGCTTAAAAACAGTCTTAAGAAGAAGCAAGCAACTTTTTCGCTAATTTTACTTAACTTACACGGCAAATCAAGTAGTCCATCGATTATAGCTTCCCGTCTCTTTTGGCTGGAGATTGTGTCACTTCCAATTGCTAAAGCTAGCATAACCATTACCACAATCTGACTTGTGTATGCCTAATAGTGTTTGAGATAAGCACAAGTTTTTCTTAATCTCCAAATCTGGAAAAGTATACACGTATATATATTAAGAGATTCATGAAAACTACCTTTGTACTTGCGACACCAATCTCAGCTCCTGCGTTTATATGAACACCACAGTGTGTTTTTCTAGCTATCGAGCTCCCAACGGTGTTAGTTATGCCGACACATAATGCACCGTTTTCCCGAGCATAGTCCAAAGCAAGTAGTGTATCTGCGGTTTCACCAGACTGACTCACAAACACCGCAGTATCTTCTCTGTATATTGGACCTTGCCGGTCCCAGAGATCACTAGCAATCTCCATGCTGACTGGTATACCTATGGAAAGAATCAAGTTAGCAGAGTCAATTCAAAATCAAGACAACCCATGGTTTTAGTAGCAATTACCAGAGAGTTCTTCAAGGATAGGTCTTGATGCAAGAGCGGCGTTGTAACTTGTCCCACACCCAATAAAAACTATACGCCGGCTGCGTCTTATGGTCTTTAAGTGATCTTTCAACCCACCTAGGAGGACTGTTTTTGTTTTGCGTGAACCACCGCGTATAAGTCGGCCTCTCATTGTGGTAGTTAAAGATTCCGGCTGCTCGTGGATTTCTTTTTGCATGTAATGATCATATTTTCCCTTGTTTATTTGCTCCACCTCCATTTCTAAAACAGATAATGCACGTTCCACTGAAGCAATTCTCGATATACCATTACGCCTTCCCCTCTCGTTTTCAGACTTAAGTATAGTCACACCTCCATCCTGTTAATAAAAGTGGAAATGGTGAGCACATAGCTAACGGATATGCATGAGTTCTATAATAACAATTATTACTCCAAATTGGACAATATTAACAACAAATGGATATTAATAAAACGTTTTAGTTGCTACTTGTGAATGCTACACATATTCTCAGTGATCAGTCAATATGATTCGTTAGTCACACACTAGAATTCAAAATTCATGCTTAAAATTTGGTAGGGAATGAACACATACTGATTAGAATATTATAATTGAATGATTGTTGTACCTTGAGGTGAACAACTTCGCCATCTTCAATCACCAAAACTTTCTTTGTGTGCTCAACAAGAGCATGCGGATCACTTGATAGGAAAAATTCCTTGGGATGGTCATTCTTAGAAAGAAAGTGAGCATCTTGAAAAACATGACTATTGCTCTTGCCTTGATCTAGCTCCTACGAAACCATGCAAAAGTAAAGGTATAACCGCAGTTGCATACAAACCCGAAAGATTTCGATCCTGTGCCAGGCGAAAAAACAAGGTAATGAACTGAAGCAACTCTACACTATTCCATGCTAAAAGACGCAAACAGTGACTAGCTAAGAGAAAATGCTAAATTCTACATTTCAACCGAGAACAATGAAACGTCCCTCTTGATTCTAGTGACAAAGAGTTACTTACTTTAACACCTAAAAGCAACGGGCTACCAAGCTTGCACGCAATCAACTCGTTCGGGTAATGCCAGCTTTTAAATATAAGAGCATAAGCTCCTTCAAGATGCCTCATCACTTGAAAGACAACTTCACAAAATTGAACAGTCTGTTCACCTACACACAGATGTGTCCCATGAAAATATGAGCATACTAGCTAAATTAAAACAAGACTAACTTTTAAATCTCACATCAACATTATTAGTTACCTTCTTCATTAGCTTTGTCAAAAACAAATTTAGCAAGCTTTGGTATAACCTCAGTATCTGTATCCGAATCAAAAGTAAATCCATGCCTCACTAAAGTTTCTTTCAACACCTAAACAACAAAAACAGAATCAAAATAAGTTCATTTCTTTTAAAAGACTCTTTTATACATAAGAGAAGAGAAGTTAAAGAACCGAACCTCATAATTAGTGATAACACCATTATGAACCACCAAAAAATCATCTCCAGGACCAGAAGATTGAGGATGACTATTCCTTGGAGCTGGCTCACCATGTGTAGCCCATCTAGTATGTGCAATTCCAGCATGAAAGTAGAAAACTTCATCTAAGTTTAAATCTGTATTCGTAATCTCTGCAAATTGAAAACAAACACAAACTCATCATTCACTTTGGATTCAAATCAGAGATCTAGAGAGAAAAGTAACCTTCGTTTACAGAATTAACGAGTGATTCAATGTTTCCTGCTTGACGAAACACAAGAGGAGGGGAAGAGATTGTTGAAGAATCATCAATTGCGATTCCAGCTGAATCATAGCCTCTGTATTCAAGACGACGAAGACCATTGAAGAGAATCTCGAGAATGTATCGTCTCTCTTTGTTAGCGTGAAAATTCAAATACGCGAAGATTCCACACATTGTTTTGTTTTCTAATCTCTCATGAAGAATAAAGGAACGGTGAGATTCTAATTTTGACTCGGGTTTGACTTTGTAAATATGATTTACAAGTTTGGATATTTTTGTCTTTCTGACTTCTGTCAGGGACTATGACGTGGAGGGACTTGATTGGATTGAGCAGCGAGTTTGCTTTTTTTGTTGGAGTGGGTAATGCAGCGTTCACCGCTATGCGTGGCACGTGTCACGTGATGTTTCCTTTTTTCATTTCTTCTTTTTTGTCAAAAGGTCAAATCAATTTTGACGGGGCCCTGCCTCTCACACGGACACCCATAATTCACACTTAATGGATGTGTAATTTGATTTAATTAATGATTTAAATTATGTTTAACGATATACTGGTATTTGATTTTATATTTGTAAATCAAT
The DNA here is from genome assembly GCA_905216605.1 of Arabidopsis arenosa. Taxonomy (NCBI): domain Eukaryota; kingdom Viridiplantae; phylum Streptophyta; class Magnoliopsida; order Brassicales; family Brassicaceae; genus Arabidopsis; species Arabidopsis arenosa. Next base: position 5,669,513 of record LR999458.1, read on the forward strand.
GTTTAAAAGCTTTTAAAATCTAGAATTATTCAAATAAGAATTGAATTTTTTCATTAAAATCAAATGTTATTCAAAATTAAATATTTTTTAAAAAAATATATTTTAAAATTAAATTATTTAAATGAAATCTGTTAAAGTTTCATAAGTAAATTATAAAAATCAAAATTTCAAGTACACTGCATAGATTTTAAAATTCATACACATCATTGTTTTACGTAATATCAAACTTTAAAAATTATAAAACATACAAAATTAATTTTAAATTTAAATTCATGATTAAATAACACCTTCAAACTTTATTTGATTTTTTTTTTGTTATGTTTTATAGTCTACTTATCCTTTGGAATGATGATGTTGCCGTGATCTTGAATAGTGCCCACATGGGAATAAAAAACATATATTTTCATCACTATAGTCTATAGTGGTAACATTGACAAAAAAAAAAAAAGTCTATAGTGGTAAATTATTGGATTTTTTTTTCATGTGAAGCACTATGCCAAAACAATATATTGGGGATTGGGCACCACTATAATCAAATATTGATAATAAAAAAAAAAACTCATTTTTCAGAATTTTCTAGATGTACAGAAGCACGTTTTTATATCCTACCAAAAAAAAAAAAAAAATCACGCTTTTATAATCAAGAAAATTAACAAACTTTTCACAAAATAATGATTTTTGTGGATAACAGTCATTTCGATGTTTGATATTATAATGGAAAGCCTTATGCTGTTTTAATTGATAGATCCTTTCAAACTTTCCCTGATTTTAAATTTAAAAACGGCACCACGTTTACTCATACTCTTAGCGTTTAACCAACTCATCGACTCATCATTTTTTACTTCATTTCCAAGAAATTGAGAGAAAAGAAATCGACGCCGTTTTTTCACATCGTTGTCATGGAAAGCAAGAAAGCGAAGCTTGCAACAAAGAAGATCTCCGAATACCTGAGAACAAGCAGAGGAAGCTTAGATCCGATTCCGCATGATCTCATCCCTGATATACTCAAAAAGTTGCATGTTAAAACCCTAGCAAGATTCATCTGCATATCCAAACAATATGCATCGATTATTCGCAACAAAGATTTCAAGAAATCGTACTTGATCAAGTCCTATACTCATCCACAAAGTCTCATCTTCACATTTGATGACAATATTTACAAGAAACGTGTCTTCTTCTTCACATTTGATCATCATCTTCTTTAGCAACTTATCATATGAATTGACTTGGCCAAATATTGTACGTCGTGAACAACGTTGTTTTACAGTTTAATGGAAGTTGTTAACGTTGACTTAACTTCGTCAAATTGATTTGTTAGTTGACTTCACTAATTTTAACCAAAAACATAGAACACACGGATTTGATCAACCCAAACCAAATCCAAATTAACATATTTAACTAAAACAGGTTTAGTCTACCTTAGGCTCCGAATGGAGAAAGCGGATCAGGCGGAGCGGATCAAACGGTTTAAGCGGAACAAGTGCGGATCAAACAGATCTCGCAGAACTAGTGGGGTCAAATGGATCTAGCGGTTCAAAATGTATATTTGAATGGTGCAAGCGGATCAAATGATGCATATCAAATATTTATATTGTCAAAAATATAAATTGTAGATAAAATATTTTACATAATATGATACATATTAAAACAAAAAATTGTATATATATATATATATATATATATATATAATACTAGTCGAGATGTTATTAATATTTATGCATATTAAAACTTATTAAAATATATTTAATATATACATAGTCATTTATAAATGTTTGTCATAAATATTAAAAAATTAATCAAAAAACTACTTAAAATACAAAATCTATCATCCTAATCTCTGTTTTTTCATTACTTTGAATAATCATCATCAGAAAATTTAAAATATCAAGTTTGCATTTGAATCACAAATTCACAATATATTGACAATATTTATTTAAAAAATAAACCATATAATTTTTTTCTTAAAAAAAAAGAACATGCGAATCATTATTGTACATCCACAAATATGGGGTGTGGTTACTTTTACATGTGGTTCGTTAATTTTGTTCATGAAATTGAACCGCACTTCAAAACAAGGAATGCAATATGCTTTAATTAAAATGGTGAATGGAGAAAGCAGTCCGACCGTTTAGCGTGACATCTGCCCCAGATCCACTATTCCATTTTTTTTGTTAACACTGATTTTATTATTTTATTACAAATTATGAGAATTATTACATCTCCTCCCTCTATAAAGAAAATCATTGAATTGGCAAAGACGCGTGACTCGACGCCCGAGCAACACTTTTCTCTCATCTCAGATCCAGTTTCGCCGCCACCTTCTCACTGCTCCGGAGGCTATCTCCTTCACCCGCTCCTTTGCCGGCGTCGTGAGATAGCCTCCATCTCCCTTTCTCGAGCTTCATCGCCGGTCTTGGTCTCGCAAAGGCCTTAACGGGAGTGAGCATCATCCTTCTCACCGACAACAACGGCCTCGCCTCCATCGATATTACGGTGGCTCCTCCAACTTGGCGGCGAGGTTTGAAGACGCCGGCGTGCTTTCAGTGAAGCCCTCGGCTCAGCCGCCAAAGAGGAAGCTTCTGTAGCGATGGAAGTTGACGGTGGCGCTGACTATGGCTATTCAGTCTCGCGGAATCGGAAGCGACAGTTTGGATTCAGCCACCAACTTCGCAACCGTTGCCTTGGTGCTTCCGCTGGACTGGATCGAGGAGATGATGCTTGGGAAACTCGGAATTCGCCGGATCTGGAGGAGAGGTGTTAGATCCGAGTGTGACAGATCGCTCCGACTAGGATCTGTCATCGGAGAGCCGTTCGTAGGAGGTGTACGCACGTTGGGAAGCCTGTAGCAGGCTGGTGGATTGCCGGAACAGCACCGGAGCCGGAAACCGAATACTTTCGGGGATGGGTCAGTTCCAAAGATCCGGCCTTGTATTCGCCGGCGTTAATGCTAGGCGCCTCTGCTTCCGGTCAAATCGCTAAGGTCCGATCCAATTTTCCGACGCCGGAACTAGGTTTCCGTTTAGGCCCATTTTGTAACCGTTTTAAGGCTTTTGTAATATGGGTCAAAGACCAAATCCCATTATGTGGAATTTTTTAATAATATTAATATTTTAAGTAAAAAAGAAAAAAAATAAAAAAATAAATGAAACTAAATAATGTAAAATATAAAAATAGTACAAATAATAAAATTAAAATATTAAAAAGATATATAACATAATAATGGAATTTTAAAATCAGAACTTGACATATGTCATCGTCACTTAAATAACTTTAAAAACCAAAATTTTTAATTTACATGATAAAATTGTTAGCTTTCCTTTTCTATATTTTTTATATATGTTAAAATCTTAGATCACTAATTAGACAAATGTCATGATCCCGTTAATGACTAACTTTAAAATGAAGCTTTATTCTATGCTCACTTATATACTGTACGTCCAGGCCTGTATACAGATTAGGCCTGGACAAAATACTTGAACCGAAAGAACTGAATCAGAATTGACCGAAATTTAGAGATACCGAATCGAACCGAAACCGGTCTAAATTACCTAATGGATCCTAAATTCTATACCCAAAGGACCGGAACCAAACCCGATATCCGTAGGTATCCGAAAATATCTGATATATGAACATATACCTAAATATAGTAGTTATATGTATACTTGTAATAACCTAAATACTTAAAATTATAATTATAAACCCGAATATAGTAGATACTTTTTTATAATTTAAGTAAATTTGGATACATTTTAGTAAAAGGTAACTAGTATTTTATTTTTTTTTGGGTATTTTCGCATAAATTTGGGTAAAAAGTAATCAATATTTTTTTTTTTTGGGTATTATCGGGTATTTTTGGGTAATTTGGATAAATTTAGATACATTTGGATAAAAAGTAACCAATCCGGACGGTACCCGATAAATATTCAGTTATTTTCCGGTTCTTCAATCAATTATCCGAACCGACCCAAACCCGAAAAATACCGAACCAAAATTTTATAATATTCGAATGGATCCTAAATCTTTAGTACCGGAATACCCAAAACCCGAAATACCCAAACCGAACTCGAACCGATACCCGAATGCCGAGGCCTAAATTACATATTAATATAGCCCAAAATAAAAACTCTTAACGAGATATCTAGATCCTTCCTAACCCTAACATATATATAATAATAATATATATACGGCAGATGGTGAAATAGTTGGAAAGAAAAGCGAGAAACTTTAGAAGAAAAACATGGAGCTGAGAGTTTGTTCGTAAAAAAAAACGAAAAGGGATGTGACCAAATCCGTGGAGTCCAGTGACTTTGAGACCTCTACAATGTCGGCAATGGATGCAACCAAGTCTTGAACCGGAAGCGCAAACTGAAACAAAAGCCAGCGAACCACATGGTGGTGGGCGAGTGACTCTCGTTTGGTTGGAAGGATCGCCCTGTTGGTCTAGGCCAGGGATCGATCCTCCCCAGACGCAGTTTCGCTCTCTCACTCCAGTGGCCACCTGGGAATTTACCTGCGGACTTGCTCAGGCGCCCCAGACCACCAGTTTATCAGGGGGCCCTTAAGTGGAGGCTTAAAAATCCCTGTGACGCGGGCTTAGGCCCAGTGGACTAGTCAGATCACTGTGTGGTCTGGATACTGGGTTATCAAAAAAAAACAAAAGCCAGCGGAGGTTGCTTCCGATGTGGAAGTTGACTCGGACGGTTCGAGAGAGGCGAGGATTAGGTATCTGTCTTCCCTCAAAGCTTCGGCATCAACAGATTCTTCGCATCTTAAGGTCTTCCTCGCTGAAGTATATGTAAGTGCAGGGATATGAGATTCGACCGGCTCGATTCCACTTATATTTTTAATAATCTCTAATCTAAAATTAAAAATTTCCAATTTTGTTGATAGGAATTTTTTTGGATTTAAAATTCTCTTCTAAGTTTATAATATCTCATTAATAACGTGGATTTAAAATAATGAGGCGGATTTTTTTAAATATTTTTGAAAATAATAATTAAAAACTAACTAAAGGTGTTAATTGTAATTACACCAAGAACACTAAATATATGAGTAATGTTTAGAAATAGTATGATATATTACTAATATTCCTATTTTTCTATGACATTTGAATAATTTTTTCTTAAAAGTTAGTTGTCAACTACCTAATTTTAATTTCCAGTTCTTACAAAAAGATGTGATACGAGTCCATTTCTTACTTCGAATCTTGATGTAAAATTATGCACTTATTTAACTAATAATATATTAAAATTTATGGTTCACGCACGATCAGGGAGTGGAGGAAGATTCTTGGCTTCCTTCGAAGGAGTTTGGGCAATTGTTTCCTTAGTTTGAGCTCGAGGACAACAAGCTGGTTATCCGGGAAAGGAGTATTGATACGGTGCACCAGAGGTATTCTCGAAGGAAGCCGTTGAAGGACAACAAGCTGGATTGATGTGCTTGAGCTCGAGCACGTAGATCTTTTGTTTTGTTATCAGATTAAGCTACTCTTGTAATCGGATTTGTTAATTACAATATCAGTAAACTTCAGATTCTACTCTAGTTTTACATGGACAGTGTTGTGAGAGATCGAGAGTACAAGGATCTATCATAATAGTCACTAAATCTTACACATGACGACGACAATAGCTTCTACATTAAGAAATCATGATACGGAGAAAGTGGGCAACACTTTCCCCGAATAGTGACAAGTTTAAACATATTCTCAGAAAGTTATCTCAATAGAGATTTGGTGACAGGAAACAGAATGATAGAAACACGAACAAAGAAGCTGGAAGTTACAAGATGACAGAAATGAGGAAATCCTTTGCCTAAATCCATAACCAAAAACAGTAATTCGTGAGAAAACAAATCTAATAGTTTGAGAGAATGAATCGTATCCATATATAGCAAACAAATTTGTTAGATATTTCAAATAATTTAGTTAAAGAGCATTAATTAGGCTTTTTCTACGTACAAGCTTGCGACCTTTGAACATTCACCCAGATCCCAACTTTGTGATTCTAAGAACTTCAACTCTCATTACACCTACTAGAAATATTCCATTCCAGTAGCTCCTCCAATGACTACTGTAGCAACGGCTCCTGCTACGGCTCCTGCTACGGCTCCGGCAACAACAGCCCCAGCAGCAGTAACAGCTGTTATACCTTTGAGGTAGCCACTTCCGGAGGAGAGTCTCCCCAAGATCACTTTGCAGGACTTGTCAGCTTCTTTGTAAATAGAACAAAGAGCTTCTCTTTCAGTGATGGCTTTTTTGTTCTAATAACATCACAGGTCCGGTCGGAAAATGAAAATTCAGCTCAAAAAGAGTGGAGGGTGAAATTAGTTGAATAGCTTAGAAGAGTAAAGATGCATTTTACCTTTAGCCTGAAGCTATTCATGGCCCGATTGAGGGTGAGAGTATCACTTGGTGTTGATATTAGTTTGAGAGAATGATCCTTCCATTCGTCTACAAGCTTTTTAAGAAGAACAACACTAGCTTCTAGGTTCTCCTTATATAGAATGTCCCACTGCTTAAAGCAATCAGCATTTGCGGTCAAAGACCCGATAGCAATTTCTGTAGCTTCCTTGGCTAAAACAGGATTTCCTATAATAACGGTAACACATTACAAGTCTATTTGAAGAATAGATCAGAGGGACGCAGAAAAGTTAAGGTTTCATTTGTTGGTACTACTTAGTAATAATACCTTCTCCAGCTAATTTCAACGAAAAACCAAATATCTCTCTGCTTCCTGGTGCAAGAGCTACTTCCTTCAACAAGGGATAAATGGCCTCAAACCTCTCCGTGGTCTGTGCCCATACAACGATTATGATCATGCTCAGAATCGACAAACGCATCAAAGTTTTTTGTTTAATAAAAATTCCAATACTACTTACCTTTACTCTCGCCGATGAAGCAGGGAAGGTAAACCGTACCAAGATCTCAAATGAAGTAGGTGGTATCAGCTGAATTCCATCCCTAACAGCTCCATTTACAAGTATGGTCCTAGACTCTGGATTCGACAAAATTCTTATAAGAAGAGTGGATAAAAAAGATCAGATGAATGTTAAGAAATCCTATATAGCAGAGGAGACCAGAAGAAAAATAGACTCACTTCTCAACCAATTGCAGGATGAGATCCACCGACTGAAGGCTGTAGCACTTGTTATTACCGACTAGGGGTAACAAGTTATGCGCCCATGAATACAGGCCAACAGATAAATCACCTTCAGAGGCCTGTCCACAATTTTATGCTTCAAAAAACTTGCACAAATTAATTAAAAATTTGGAAAAAAATTTCACACTACCTGAGCCATTAACCAAACTGTAACCGGAAGCTTGTCCTGTCCTTGAAACATAATTATCTCCCTCAGCATCGGCAATAGAGTGGTCAAAACATCAGGTTTAGTACGCAATACCATTGCTAATGCAACAAATGCTGCCACCTAATCATAAAACAAAGACAACATAATGGAATTAGTCAAACAAAGGTAACTGGATAGATAGATACACCATTCAATCACACATGTATAGGTGAAAGGGATAAGATTGATGTCTCTCCAGAATTACCCCACAAGTATGTTGTTCGCGGATAATACGTTCAATTGCCCACGATACAAAATGACTGAGGTCCCCAAATGGATGCTGTTTGATCCAATTGACTGATGCTTTATAGATAGGTTGAGGAATATCAGATAATGGAACCTGTTAAATTATAACAAGACAAACTCAGCTTCAAGAATAATCTACCCTAGACGACTTATTACTAACGAAAACTTAAAATAAGTAAAAAAATCACATCGATCAGCATAGACAAAGGAGTCTCCTCGAACAACTCCACCCATGGAAACGATACTTGGGAAAGTGCTTTGTTAAAGTAAGTGTAAAACCCAAGTAGGCCAATGCCGTGCCAATGCTATGAACAAAACAAGTCGAATTTCACAGTGCATGCACTTACCGGTTTGGCAAAGAAATCCGCAAGATGCGAAGGATCGATCTTCGCAGCAGCTTCGGCCAAAGCCGATATCCGCTTCAGCTTCTTGCCAGATAAGCCGTCACTCTCCCCCAGCTCCGCCGGTTTTCGCTTCCGGTTGCGCTTCCGGCTCGAGTCAGGGGAGTTCTGGTACATGGTTTTAAGCCACCAAACTCCATGGATTTGACTTTCTCGCTTTTTTTTTTTTTTTTTTTTCCCTAGAAGTAATTCTCTCTCCGGCGGCTAGGTTTAATCAACAAACGTTTTGTTTCGATAAGTATGTGCGTATAAAAAAACACTTATCGGGCTTTAGAGTCCCTTGATCAAAGGCCCATGCAAGCTTTAGTGGGCTTCTACTGAAAAGCATAAAATATTTGACATATGTTTGGGGTTGAGACTGATTTACGATGAATGTAATTATAATTAATATTAGAGATATTTAAAAGATTTTGTTAAAATTCAAAATAATGATTCAGTTATTTGTTTGAACCGTTTAATTAGACTATATATAATAAATTTTAATTTTTTAAAATTTTAAATATTATTATCGATATATTTAAATTTTACAAAAAGTTTAAAATATTATGAATATTTAAACTTATAAAAGTTTAAAATATTACGGGATTATATGACGGGATGGGTTTGGATCGATATTAACATAAATATACAATATCATTAATCGAATGTTACAGGGGTTAATTTTTTTTTTAATTATTTTCTTCACATCATATTATAATAAGAAACATATTAAAACAAGTTAATTTATTTAAGATTGAGTAAAACAAAATTATCCCGCGGTATACCGCAGGTTAAATCTTAGTACGTTGTTAAGAAATGCCGCTTTATTTTTAACGTTCGAACTATAAATAGCAAAGAACTTGACCATATCCAAGAGAAAATAGTTAAAGTATAAGTAAAAACTAAAAGACCTGACTTGTCTTTTGTTGTAGGTGTGTTAAGTCGATATATGCAGAGCCCAAAGGAGTCTCACGGAGCTGCAATGAAGCAATGCTTACGATATCTCAAAGGTACCACCACGTTCGGACTGTCTTTTAAGTACTCAGCCTCCACAACTGCAAAGTTAGTAGGGCGGTTTATGGCCAAGCGCGATATGACTTCAAGCCCAATGACGAGGCCATAGCGGATAAAGCTCTTCGGGAAGCTCACACCCACATCCACCTTCTCCAACGGTTTGTCAAGTGGCAAGGGAGAACGATAAAGAAGCTTGTCAAAGGGATTAAGAGCATGAATGGGAAAATGAAGACCGTGGAAACCAAGCTCTCACACGTGGGATGCTCTAACTCTACACGGGATGACGTGGAGGCGACGGGAGAGAACCAACCAACCCCAATGGACGAAGATAGAGATGCAAGGTATTCTTTCCAAGGCACTCACACTCAAGAAATGGTGGTTCATGATCCTCCGCGAGCTTCTTCTTATAAGCGTCGCCAAAGGAGGAAGAGGAGAGCGCCTCGTTCACCAACACTAATTCTGGCTTCAAGCAACTCCTCTTACTCACTCTCCACATCTTGGGACTGGGTACACTCCATCACCCTTATACATACTTTTCTTTTTACTTTTTGATTTTTGCATATTTGTGTGTTTTTGTTAGTCTTTTTCTTAGGAGGTTATGTTTTGCTTTTGAACTATTTTCCTCTTTTAAGGTTTTTGCTAAGTTTGTATGAATCTTGGTTACTTTTGAGTTTAGTAATTTAATTATTCTTTTAAAATCTTTTTAGCTATCTTTTCTTATGTCCGATATAATTTAAATTAAAATTTAAACAATTTGTAATAAAAGTCAACGCATACTTTTTATTTGTGAAATGGTTTAAGTCAACACATCATCATATTTACATTTTTTTAAAGTAAACTTGACGCTTTTAAGTTAGGAAAAGTCCAGGAATTTTTGTAAGATTCAACTAATAATCGTAATATGAAATTTTTTTTTTTTTTTTTTGATGAAATGTGAAATTTATTGAGGAGAAAAAGCGTTATTTACAACAAAAACAGAACAGAGATTAAACACTCAAAAACATAAAAATGCCTCGGGACTAAAACAGAGCAAAGAGCTACTAATGGTTGGGTCTTGAGCTGAACCACCGTTGAAGTAAAGTACGGAGCCTCGTATGCTCAAAGTATCTCAAAGACATGATCCTTGACCGAATAACCCTCTCAATCGTACGAGCTAGTTGTAAGTGTGCACGATAGATCTTGTTGTGCCTTCTCTCATTCCGTTCACGCCATATATAGTATATGGTAGCTTGGAAACACAAACGGAGTAGAATGTAGTCATACCTCACGAATGGGTGTGTGGTTAACCTATGGATAGTCGCAGTCCAGTCAGGATCCGGGTCCGTATGTAACAGGTCACCTACAACCTGTATCCACACCATGAATGAATAAGGGCAGGCAAAAAACAGATGGTCCCGAGTTTCGTCGGGTTCACCACAAAGTAGACAAGGTTGGCTGTCTCCCCAAGCTCGCATCCGTGATCCTGTGGTAAGTCTATCCCGAATCGCCAACCAAGAGATAAAAGCAAACCGAGGAACTGCTTGCGGGAACCATATAACCTTACACCATTCCTTTGGCTCCCCGCGGGACCGCAACTGGTCCCAAGTGCTAGTAGCAACATATGATGGGCGGAAATCCTCCGGATTGTGTCTCCACATAACCAAATCACTGCCCGCTTCACTGGTTGGTATCCTTAGACTCCGAATATTCTGAGTTATTTCCAACAAATTTCTATCCCGACAACGTCGCAGGTTCCAACCCTCATCATTTACCACCTCAACTACCTTTGCATATTTTGGTACACCAAGTTGGTAGAAACCTGAAGGACCAACAATATCCACAAGACGCCCAAAGGGGAGCCACTTATCAAGCCAGAAAAAAGTGGTACTTCCATCCCCAATCTCACACCGAGTGAATTCAGCCGCAATGTGCCTTAGCTTAAGGAGCTTGCGCCATTGCCAAGAGCCCAGGGAAGTCACCTTAACATCCCAAAACGTGCCTTGTCTTATCAAATACCGACGAACCCAAGCAACCCATAAAGAGCCGGAATCTGAAATTATTTTCCAAATCAAACTTAGACCAAAAACCCGAGAAACCTCGTGCATTCTCCGAATCCCAAGTCCACCCTCTTCCTTAGGGAGACACACATCTTCCCATGCTACCTTTGTTTTACCTTGAATATTTGGGGAACCACTCCAAAGGAAAGCCGAACACATACTTTCAATTTCCTTGAAGCACTTTTTCGGGAGAGTAAAAACCGAACACCAAAAGTTTGTGATGCTAGATATGACCGATTTGATGAGTTGAGCTCTGCCCGCATAGGAAAGGTATTTAGAGGTCCATGCCCCCAATCTGTTCCGAATCTTATCTATCAACGGTTCATAATCAACTTTAGTCATAGCCTTCGTTGTAAGCGGTAGACCAAGGTAACGAATCGGTAACTCACATACCTCTAGGCCAGAGATCACGGCAGCATGTTCAAGACTTTGTTTACCTCTCCCCGCCGCAAAAAATTGATGACTTAGAGACATTTATATTCAGCTCAGATATATGCGCAAAATCTGAAAAAACTGCAAGTGTAGCATGAAGCGATTTAGGCGTTCCATCTGTGAACACCAATATGTCATCTGCAAAACTTAGATGTGAAAGATTGAATTCCTTGCATTTCGGATGGATTCCTATACGCTTTTCCATCACTGCCTTAGTTAGTAAACCAGAGAGGACATTACTCACAATGACATAGAGGTAGGGAGAAAGTGAGCAACCTTGTCGCAAGCCCCTAGAGCTTGTAAAAAACCCCTCAAGCTCACCATTTACAGATACAGAAAAAGATGCGGTGGAGACACATAGGGAAATCCAGAAGATGAATTGTTCCGGGTAGTTCATTGCACGGAGAGTAGAGGAGATAAAAGACCAGTTAACTGTGTCAAAAGCTTTCGCAATATCTAATTTGATCGCAGACCGTGTAGAGATCGATGGCTGGTGGTAGTCTTTTACCAATTCAGTAGCTAAAAGAACATTTTCCAGGAGTAGACGGCCCTTTAATTACAAAGGCACTTTGACTCAACGCAATAGCCTCCAGCATATTCTGTTTGAGACGACTAGCCAAGATCCTTGAAATTACCTTATAAATAAGATTGCAACAAGCTATCGGTCGGTAATCCTTCATGGTATCAGGGTTTGTAATCTTTGGAATCAATGTGAGTATAGTGCTGTTAATCCCCTTCGGCATAAAACCAAACAGGAAAAATGATTGCACCGCAATAATGAAATCCCGACCCACAATCGGCCAGGCGGCCTTGAAAAATTCAACCGTGTAGCCATCTGGACCTGGCGCTTTATTTAGAGGCATGGTGAAGACTGATTTCTGTATCTCCTCGGCAGTAACAGGCTGTACTAACCGAGCAGCATCCCCAGTAGCACACCGAAAAGACACCAGCTGCGAGATAAAGTTTACCGAAGGTACCTCAATATCCGGTTGCTGGTCTTGTAAAAAAGACTTATAGTGTCTCACCGCTTCTTCCTTATGTGTATGTGTATGGAGGGGTTTGTTTGTGGACCTTGATCGGAGGCTTAAATAATACTTTGATCTTTGCGGCGAGGTGAGCTAAATGTTCGAGGATTTTAGGTGTATTCGACCACTTAATAAACGACATAAGGTTGCACAAAAAAAAAATTAAACGACATAAGTTAAGTTAAAGAGCGTTTGGGAGGGGGGATTCTAGATTTGTTAAAACTCGAATTTAATTTTGCTAAACAATTCTTGTTTAATTTATATGAAATATTGTTATATCTTAATTTACACAACTTAATCTATATATATAAAGTTAACTTTTCTCTCTTCTCCTTAAGCCACCTCATCATCCTAATCATCATCCACATCATTTTATTATTTAGTTTTAAGAATTTATTTATACTATTTTTTCATTTAATTTTAAGATTTAGTCGTATGTAAATAAGTTTTTCCAAAAAGAAATATGAAAGGTCTTCTCTTATATTTTATAATCATCATCCACATCATTTTATTATTTAGTTTTTAGAGTTAATTTATACCATTTTCTCATTTAATTTTAAGATTTAGTCATATGTATATAAGTTTTTTTTCAAAAAGAAATATGAAAGGTCTTCTCTTATATTTTTATCTAGAAACTAAATAAAATTGATTAAAAATAAAAGAAAATAAGAAACTTACTAATTTTTTATTATACTAACTAATATAAAAAAAATAATAGATTATAGTTTTATAATGAATATATATCTATTAAAAATAATATGAAACAAAAGTTGATTGTACTAACACAATATAAACTTAAATTATGATGAGATTTAACGGAAATATAACAAAAAACAAAAAAAATTGAGAATATAAAATCTATCTAATTTATGTCTCACAAAATTCTCGAACATAAATGAGATAGATTGGAACAAAACATGAATTCTCATTTTAAAAATACGTATGAGAAAGGTAACAATAAAAACAATACTTTTTTAAAGGGTTTCAATATGAATTTAACTAATTTGTTCCAATACATCACATATGTTAAAAGAAAAAAAACATAAAAATTGAAAATTAAATTAAAAAATAGAATTAAATGAAATGAACTAAATATAAAGTAAATTATACTAATACGTTAAATTTTAAAATTGTTCCATATGAAATTACGAAAAATATGTAAAACGAAAAATAAGAAATGGATATGTAATAGTATAAAAATGATCATAACGATACATAAATTACGTCAAATCCAATAAAAATAACATAAAAAAATTATGATAATATATAAAGAGATGATGTAACAAATAAAAAAGTAACAATCCGCGCGCAGTCCACAAATCATTCTCAACTTTCGGGTTAACATATTAAAAGGTCCACAATATTAACATCTAGATCTATGTTTGCTGGGAGTCCTAATAATAATTTTTTCTATGAATTTCCATAACACTTCCGTTTATATCCACACATCGATCTATTCTATACACATTTCATTTCTCAACTACTATCGAAACTAAAATACAATAGATTTTCTATACAAACACAATTTAAGATAAAAAAAAATGCTATAGTGGAGGAAATAAGTAGAAAATAAAATACAATGTAATTATTTCTAAAAAACGTAATAAAACTCCCGCGCGTAGAGCGGGAAACCGGCTAGTTTCTTATATAATTTTACGATTCAAAATTTCGAGTTATTTGTCGTAAAACAATATAAATCCATCGTATGGAAACATTGTTTCTACTTTCGGAATTTTACTAATGATCTTTATACGGTACTGCTAAAAAAAGATAGTTATCAATCAAAATCAATATGTTTTATAAAACATCGACCAATAAAAAACTATCAAACCGAAAACCATATGACGAAGCAAGAGATTAAGACATATATCCAAGTCCTCCTGTAGTTCAAATAAATGCACTGCACTGCAATATCTCGTTTTAGCAAAATAACGAAATTTAATGTTTGAGAACTGAAATCAGGAACAGCTGGAGCCAATTTATATGTTGTTTGCAACACCCCACTGTTGGTGTCGGATCCCGCACCAGTAGGCTGGGACCAACCAAAGATTGCCATGTAATCAGGATAAGGGCCCACAGAGGATAAGGCCCATTAGGCCCGTGGTTTACAGGGTATAATCGAAGTGGGCGTCATCATAAAGAGAGCCCGGAGTGGTCACACCTCGGGATATGACTCGGAATCGAAGTCGGATTACTTGGGCCAGAAGGCGAAGCCCATGAAGATCGGAATCAATTCAAATTCAAACGTTGGGCATTAAAACTCGAAGACCAAAACGGACACATTTAAGAGAGAATAATTGTGTTTAATTGAGAGTTAAATGTCGTTTGTCAATATAAATAAGAGGGCTAGTAGCCATGTAAAATAGACGCAATTTTTCTAGCAAATACACTATAGTCATTCCTATTGCAATTCATAGCTTTTTTATCATATTTTTGTCCTCAAGAATAATCATTCCCACTAATTAAACAAATATTCAAGTGTGCGAATCCGACATCCACATTTTGGCGCCGCCTGTGGGGATCTAGAAGATTCTTGAGTTGTCAGATTTCTCTCATTTCCGAGATAAGCAGCAATGTCTGGAGTAAGCATCCCTGATTCGACAGTAGCCGAGGCTCTCAAGACCATGCAGCAAGCCATAACAGAAATGTCGCAGAAGTTCTCGGATGTGGAAAAAGCTGTGGACACGCTTAAAACAACCCAGGTATCTCTTGGTCAAAACATCAATACTATTCAATCTCGTATTCGTTCTCTAGGTGCAGGAAGTACCGTGGGAGTCCGCAGAAGCATGTTCAGTACGCCAAACTCCCGTGTGCGAAGTGAGACCAACGAACAAACAACTTCTAACCCAACAATCCAACCGGATGTGGAAGAAGAGACGCAGCTCGGAGATGAAGATCAGCTTGTAGATCAGTATGATCAAGAGAGCTTCGATCAGCTCGAAACCATGAGGAAGGTTAGCCAGGAACTAAAAGAAATGAAGTCAAAATTCCACCAGGCCACCAGTTCGGAGCCGGACATTAACCGAGTCATCGAGGAAGCTAGGCGAACTCCTTTCATTCCGCGAATTGCAAATTTGAGAATCAAGGATTCTCGAAAACTCAAACTGGATCCGTACAGTGGATGAG